>OZ025293.1:27874788-27892908 GCA_964019185.1 Maratus speculifer
TACACTGTAAAAAAATTTGGTCACAAATCACGATGGTTATACCGTCAACTTTGTGACACTTCCTTTTACCGTAATTTAACTGCACGGTATATATACCGTAAAAAACTTAAAGTACATGTACCGTAATTTAACTGAACATAAATTTAAATAGTTTGTGGTATATGTACCGTAAAATATTTAAAGTATATATACCGTAATTTAACTGCACGGTATATGTACCGTAAAGTATTTAAAGTACATGTACCTTTAAAAAATATCATTACAGCATATACCGTAAATTAAATATATGGTATATGAACCGTAAAAAATATTTTTACAGCACAGATACCGTAAATTAAATGTACGACATATGTACCATAAAAAATATTTATACAACATATATACCGTAAATTAAATGTGCGGTATATGTACCGTAAAAACATTTGTAATCAGTATGTGTACCGTAAATGAAGTATAAGATATATATACCGTAAAAATACATGATGATCCAAAAAAACCCTCCCACATTTGACAGGTTAAAAAAAACAATAAAAAGAATATTGCCCAGTTAAACTGATGGCATTGAACACCTCGCAGGCTACGCATACTAATTGTACATTACAGTTTTATGTTTTCAAGGGTTAATTCCGTTCGAAAAAAAATTAAGAAGAGAAAACAGCTCTCCCCTTTCTCCTTTTTTATACTTAATCATTAAACCTCCTAAACTATCAAGTACATGCTTTATCATATTAAAAAATCTATATCCAAAATTCAGAGCAAATCGGATAATTCTTAATAAAAACCCATTTAGCATTTATATAATTTAAGAGGAGTTATTCCCCTCTTTTATTCTTATCCATTAAACTTCCAAAACTATTCAGAGAATTGAACGAAATCTGACAATTCTGATTGAAAAATCCATTTATACAAATTAAGGGGAGGGGCATTAGAACCCACGTTCCCCCTGTTTATACTTATTCAATGAACACCTAATAACAGCCACGGACTCGCCTCATCATCCTATGATGAATGATCCTATATCTAAATTTTCAACGAAAACTGTTAATTTTACATGAAAATCCCGTTTATATCAATTAAGGGGAGGGGCATGAGCCCCCCGTTCCCCCTGTTTATACTTATTCAATGAACACCTAATAACAGTCACGGAATCGATTCATCAGAATGATCCTATATCTAAATTTTGAACGAAAACTGTTAATTCTGCATGAAAATCCCGTTTATATCAATTAAGGGGGGGGGCATGAGACCCCGTTCTCCCTATTTATACTTATTCAATGAATACCTAATAACAGTCACGGAATCGCCTCATCAGAATGATCCTATATCTAAATTTTGAACGAAAACTGTTAATTCTGCATGGAAATCTCTTTTATATCAATGGGGGGGGGGGCATGAGCCCCCCGTTCCCCCTCTTATACATATCGAATGAACTCCAAAAACTAATCAGGGAAGCGCCTTATCAGGATATACCTATATACAAAATTTCAAGTGGATCCGATATTTTTATCATGAGTTATCGCGTTACGCACGAACATACGAACATACGAACGTACATACAGAACGGACGGGCACATAAGCTCTCAGGCTATGATAGCCTGTGAGCTAAAAACGACTCTAATAAGAAACTTATTTGTTAAAAATATAGAATAGATATGACGAGAGTTTAAAATGACTATTTTTCAGAAATGACTTCTGGAAAGTGTCTTCCATTGCGAGCAATGCACAATTCAAGACGATGTCTGGAATCTATCATCACGAACGCACCCGTCTTGTGGGAGAATTGCTACTCTACCTGAGGGTGAGGTGACAATGAGTGTAGGTCTTGTCTCAAGATTGTTAGAAGCAGAGGTAGCAGCTTCCACAAGACATAATATGTTAGGTGATGATATATTTCAGATATTGTCTGGATATTTGCATCGCTTATAATGAACAACACTTACCAAGCATTATTTCTAAAACATAGTCATTTTAAACTCTTGTCATACCCATTCTATATTTTAAAACAAATACGTTTCTCTTTACAGTCATTTTTTGTTTTATATTATCCTGTCAAACATGGGATATTCTTATGTTTTATTCTGTAATTAGAATCACCGAATATACATGGTAAGCATGAAGTCTTACTTATTATAAAAATTTATTTTGGTGGAAAATATTAGATATGTGAGGATACGTTTAAATATTTTGATAAAAATTTTAATAAGACCATTTGTTGGCCTTCAAATTGTGCAAAGATATGTATACTGCTACAAAAACAAAAAAATACATTTTTTTTTATTTTTTATAAATATTAAATTTTCTGTATTTGTTAAAGAAGTTTTTTTTTTTTTGTCATTATGTATAATTGTTGAAAAAAATATGGTAATATATAACTAAAAACAATGAATTGCGCAATTACACTTACATAGCTGTCAACTACTACATCTTTTTAGACATTTATTTTTTATACCTCTATTTTAAAACAGTTATTACTGTCACATTTCAGGTTTAAATATATAGCGAAAATTATTATTTTAAAATAGAGGTATAAAGATGCTATAAAAGTAGTATGCACTTAGAGAATTAAAAAAAAAACAAAAAAGTATTTACATATGACCGCTATGATAATGTGAGATGATCCCTGATAAAATAAAATGCTAATGTTAAATTTCTTCCTTTCATTTCTATAAACTATTAAAACTTTAAATAATTAATAGATCTTATATTATTTTTATTAAATAGTAAAAATTTACTAAATTTTATTAAATATTAACAAATAATTCAAGAATACTAATTGCTGAAAAATTATTTCACACTTCTTTTGTTGTTTGAAAGTCATAATTATAAAAGCTAAAGGATCAGAAGGACGTGAAGAGAATACAAACACATACAATTTCAAAAAATAAAGTAAAATTAATAAAAGTGGTCAAATTTATGTACATAAATATACATATTTTAATATCCTTGTTAATTACTTGGAAATTTTTTTTCTTTGATTTCTTAACATACAAATCTAAATTTTCTTACATTCAGTTAAATGTTTAAGAATATCACTGTCTAGCAAATCACCACTTTTGTATTATTTATTTATTTATTTATTTATTTTATTTTATGGAAATGTGGTATTATATTATTCTTACAAGAATTGATATATAGTTTATAGCTTATAATCTTAATAACAAACTTTAATTCTCCACACAGATCAAGAAAAGTAAAAAAAAAATTGTTGTGGACAAAATTGCTTGTAACGCGAAAAATAATTAATAAAAAATGAAAAATATATTTTCATTCCAAATTTCTAAATAATCAAGACTAAATTTATCCATACATACTTAAAAATAAGTTTAAAATTGTATCAAAGCTTTGCATTTATAAGGAGATGGTTTGAGAATCACATAAAAATTCAAAATATAAATGTTTTAGAACATTTACAAAATAAATTAATATCATTATGATTCAGACATATTTAAAACAAACAATTAAAATATAAAAAAGATATTTATTACAATGATTAAATTACATTAATACACTATATCATAATACATAGTTATAATATTTATGTAAACATTTTTTTTTTTTTTTTTTTTTTTTTTTTTTTTTTTTTTTACACAGTGTGTCATTTACTCTAGTATACAAATTCCTATAGCTTTGCCGACTTTATAGCATCATGATTTTCCGCCAATTGATTTGTTGTTGTTTGTACCACAAACAGGGTTCATCAACATCAAGTACCTTAAAGAAAAAGGTTCTTTCAGCATGGATATAAGCATTAAAATAAATCATCAAAGAAAATACAAAAGTAATTTGTAGAAATGGTTTCACAAAATCATTTTAAGAGGTTATTTCAATATTCACAAGAAGGAACAAGAATGCTAATATTAATCCTATGGGAGCGTTATTTACAATTTTCTCGCTTTGATTTTAATATATGTATCTTTACATAGAATAGATAAGGACGATCTGCAACTGTGGGCTAGTTTTCTTTTTCCTATTTTAGTTATAGATTTTTTATTCAGATTTGGGTAGTTTCAATTTCAGAAACAGTTCTGTAAGTGAAAGAAAACTTTTAAAAAATCTTAAACTAAAATCTAAAAATTACCCCGGGTAGATAGTCCTCAGTTATCCTACACAAAAATAACAGGTAGTTTCTATTTCAGAACCAGTTCTGTAAATGAAGGAAAACTTAAAAAAAAAAATCTAAAACTAAAATCGAAAAATTAAAAATTACCCCGGATAGATCGCCTTCAGTTATCCTACACAAAAGTCATTTAAAAATATTAATATCCAAGTTAAATATTATAAAATAATGCTCCCATAGAATTTACATAAGTGTTTTCGTTTCTATCCATGACTAGTGTGGGACTTCCAACGAATCTTAATAACCTACACAAGTCCCATGGCCAAATTTTCAATATTAATGTTAAAATAACGGGAAAATTTCTTACAAAATTCGCACTTGTATTTTAATATTTTTATACAAGGTGATTCTAAATTTTTTTTATCCCCCCCCCCCCAAAAAAAGGGTGTTAGTACACACCAAGACAAACAATATAAAATAAACCAAGGGTCGTGCGGAGTTGTTAAGTAGCGCAAAGTGAACTGTGTTCAAAGGGGATTGGGGGGGGGGTCAACTTTCAATTAATTATAGAAGACGGAATTGGTGGATTCGTTTGCGGTTTAAAATAAAACTATTCTTTAAGCCAGTATCTTCTTGAAAATAAATTTTAAAGATAAATTTCAAAAAATTACGTTAGGGGGCTCCTTAAACTTCAGAGTAACCACCAACTAATTTTAACATTTATTTTTTGTATCTAATTAAATGCTTGCAAAAGCTCATTAAATGTTTTTGGAAGCTTAGATTTAATTTTAAATTTTGAGCTCAAATTCTGAATCGTTGGGAGGGGTTAAGAAGCGCAAACTGAATGCATTCAAGAGTTGAAATTTAACCCTCTCCCACCTCCTCGAACACAGTTCAATTTTGTGCTATTTAATCACTCCAAACCATTCAGAATTTGAGATGAAAATTTAAGTCAAAGTATTTGAAAGCATTTAATAAGATAATATAACGGTAAAAAATAGTTATTCGTTGCTCCAAAGTCTAAAGCGCCTCTCTATCGGCATTTTTTGAAATTTATAATTTATTTTCACGAAATACCGACATAAAGAATATTTTTTTTTGAAAACCGCAAATCAATTGACCAATTTTTCTGCTTTTTATGTTTATTTGAAATTTTAGACCCTTAACTGTACTGGTGGCTATCTCTTTTAGAAAACGTTCAGGACCCTTTCTTAGATGCGTTCGTAGTTATGTAAATACGTAGCACCTATTGTTGTCGCTCAGTCCGTCCGTCTCTCCGTCTGTCTGTCCGCATATAACAACGCAAAAACAACCCAACCGAATCGTTTGAAATTTAAAATACATAATTATTACATAATTTTGTCGAATCATTTCAAATTTTATGAAAATCGGATGGATAGATCAATTAAAGGGACAATCAAAAGTATTTCGTTCCATTGCGGTCAATGGGGAAAAAAGTGTCAAACGCATTTTAATCGTTTGAAATTTTAAATACAAAATTATTACAAAATTTTGTCGAGTTATTTCAAATTTTATCAAAATCGGATGCATAGTTCAACTACAGGGACAATCAAAAGTGTTCCGTTACATTACGGTTAATGGAGAAAATGTTTCAAATGCATTTTAATGGTGTTACACTCATTCGAACGTAATAAAATTGACATGCATCTATAAAGTACATATTATAATATACATTTTGCATAATCTGTGGTGCAAAGAATATTTGTTATTGATTTAAAGGGCCATACAAAAGTATTCCACTACATAATGCTATACGGGGAAACATTGTTTGGGGCTTGTTTCAATTATAATAAACTATTTCACATTTTATGAATATAAGATATATGTTACTGAGGTGTAATAACGTTATCGTACGAACGCACCTCTTTTGCTACGCTTCACGTGCAATTTCCAACTTGTTTTTAATGCGATACTTTAACCCCTTGGGGACGAGCGACCACTATAGATGCCGGCACCGATTGTACTCAGATCCCGGGAGACTACCATTGATGCCGGCTCTGTTTGTACTCACATCCCGCGAGAATACCATTGATGCCGATCAAACGGAAAGTTTTGTTTTTCACAGTTTAGCATATAAAAAATTTATCCTAATTCTATTTGAATGTATATTAAGGAAGAAGAGTTCTTCAAACTAGGAAAGCTAATGAAAACATTTTTTTTTTTTTTTTAATCCACGAGAATTTAATTTTTTATGGAAATACTACAATGGGAAAAAGATTATTTTTTCATCACGTCTTTGTGTTTCATAAATCTTTTTACGCGTCTAGTAAAACTTTATTTTTCTTTATTAGAAATAATGCTACTGAACTTCAGAAGGAAAAAATTGCGGTTAAGCATATTTAAGGTTACGAATGATAACATGAACATCTGATTCATTGCTTTTTTTCCCGCTCTTTTATTTCGATCAGATCGTAGTGGCAAAAACCGACGTCATTAATATTTGGTGTTTTTCTTTGTTGCAGAAGGAAGGATTTATCTTTTTTATATTTTTATTTCATTTCAGGAGTGCTTCGCTGTTAAAAAATAAAAAATAATAAGAAAGAAAGAAAGGTGTTACTAACTGATTGTGGAAGCTGATACGCTGATAACATTCTTTCTCAGTGCAGCTAAATTAAGAATATTTTTCTGCGTTCTTCTTTTGATAAATTTTTACTTTTCACACTTGTTTCGTTTAAATAATTTCGTTTAATTCGTTTTAAATTAATAATATATATTTAAGCGATATCGTTTATTAACTAATTAAAATGTCTAAAAGACGCCGGTATTTGACTGCTGATGAGATAGAGGATATTATGAATAAAACTTTTTCTTCGGAAAGTGAATTTTCCGAAAGTGATAGTGACTCAAATACTATAATTGATTCGGACAATTTGGATAAGTCTGATGATGAATCTGAGAGTGAAACTGATGATTTAGACAAGCCAAATCCAGGACCTTCTGGTCAGAGTTCATCCATGTGGTCATCTTATATAAATCCAATTACACCTATGACATTTTGTGCATCTTCAGGTGTAAAAGTAAATGAATCATTTTCTTCTGAAATAGATTTTTTCAGAATCTTCTTTGATGATGAAATAATAAAAATTATCACAAATGAAACTAACGCTTATCAAATTGTGAAAAACGACCCCAGTAAATCATCCAAAGTATTTGAACCGGTAACAGAAAAAGAAATGTTTGTGTTTTTTGCTCTGACCATTCTTATGGGCATAATTAAAAAGCCGAAAATAAAAATGTATTTTTCTACAGATACTGTAATTTCAACGCCATTTTTTAACCAGACAATGAAACGTGATCGATATCTGGAAATATTACGATATTTACATTTTTCATCTAATGCTGGCACAAAACTGGATAAGTTGAATCCTGTAATTGAAAAAATAAAAGAGAATTTCAAATCTGCTTTTATTCCAGACAAAAACATATGTATTGATGAAAGTTTAATGCTATGGAAAGGCCGTATTAGTTTTTGACAGTACATACCTGCTAAAAGAGCTCGTTATGGCATAAAATTATACAAATTATGTGATTCAATAACAGGGTATATTTGGAATTTTATTATATATACCGGCAAAGACACAAAAATAACAAAGTACGGGCAATTATGGTGAAAGAGTAGTAAAATCTTTGTTGGAAGATAGAATCGGAAAAGGTTATAATTTATACATCGATCGTTTTTTCACTTCACCGGCATTAGCTGATCAGTTACAGAGTTTGGGAGTGAACTTTTGCGGAACCGTAAACAAAAGTAGAAAAAATATGCCTACAAATTTTCCGCCTAAAACTTTGAAATCTGGTAACACTGTGTGCTTGCAGAAGAAAAATTTCAACATAATAGCATATAAAGATCGGCGTGATGTATTGATGCTTACTACAATACATAATAATAATATGATTGACACATTAAAGATTGACAGGAAAACTGGCAATCCTATTTTGAAACCGGAAGCCATCGTTGATTACAACCAGTATATGGGAGGCGTAGACTTGAGTGATTCCGTGATTACACACTATCCAGCTTTCAGAAAAACAATAAAGTGGTATCGAAAATTGTTTTTCAACATTTTAGACTTGTGCATATTCAATTCAAATGTGTTATACAACAAAAAGCACAATACTAAAATGCCATCGATGACTTTTCGGTTAAACCTAATAAAGCAAATATTTGCAGAGTTTGCGACAGAAAAAATGCCCAGTGTTTCGAATTTAGGGAGATCCCCAAACCCATTAAGACTGAGTGGTAGACACTTTCCATCCCTTTGCAAAAAAACCCCTGGAAAAAACATAGAGCCCAGCGTCGTAGATGTGTTGTGTGTAGCAAACACTCAAAGAGGAAAACATCGTATTTTCAATGCAAAGAATGCGACGTGGGGCTTTGCGCAGAGGATTGCTTTACAATTTACCATACTCACAAAGATTTTTAAAAATATAAAACTATTGCATTCCATAATTTATATATTGCTCATTTCAAATAACTGACCAGTTTTTTTTCTATAATTCTATATATTTATCTAATATGTTTTACATTACATGCTTGCATATATATACATTTCATTTTAAAAATTACTAGTAACATGAAAATTTTTTTTTAAAGAGTGTTTTAAGTTTTAAAGAGTATTTTAAAGTATTATTGTGCTTTATACATTATTATTCAAGATTTTTTAGATTATATGTTTATATTAGATTATATGTTAACATAGATTTTAAAAGATAATTTTAACATCAATGAAAGTTTTGAAAGTTTCAAATCATTATTAAATTTTATTCATAATTATCCAAAAATTTTTTTTGATATACCTTATTATACGATATACCATATGGAAATATATTTTCTATTTCTGAAATAATTTTAACATAAACATATTTTGGAAAGGTACATTTTTAATTTTTACTCTGATTTCACATCATTACTGATTATTATTCAAGACTGTTTGTTTGTTTTTAATTATGTGTTATATATATTTTTTTATTTCAAAAATATTATAAAATTAAACTAAGATTTTTATTTTATTCAATCTTACACACACACACACACACATACATATATATGAAAGGATAAAACCTAAAGCCTTTTTAAAATTTAAATTTAAAATTAAAATTCAAAAACTTAAAGTTCCCAATTAATATTTTTAACTTTAATCTAAAATTTAAATGCCCCTTCTTTTAACCTTAATTCTAATACTTAAAGCTATTTTGCCCCTGTTAATGTTCTTTCCCAACCTAACATTTATTACTTTCAGAGATCATTTTTGGATGTTCTTTAAGATTAAAAAAGCTGACGTAAACGCAATTCGTAATTTGTAGGATCAGCAATGAAGCCCTGGAAAACCGCGCCTAACAACGTCATATTGCCCAGATATTTCTTAACCAATTAAAATTAGAGTAACACCCATTAGTTAGTATCGCGACCTGGTAGAAATAATGCGAATTAACGGCCTTTAAATAGCGGGAGCGCCTAAAACAAGCGGCTTTTTTGACCTAACACTTGCCTAATAAAATGCTGGCCAAAGAAACGAAGTTTTAAAAGGAAAGCGTCAAGTCACAGGGACCTGGTTTCTCTCAAAGATCTGCCAAAAAGGATTAATAAACCAGGCCCCAAGTGAAAATGTTGTGTCGTTATTTCTTTCTCCATCACACCTCATGATTCCACAAAATAACGCCGCATTGACTGTAGAACGCCCCGGCCATTCGGTCGATTGATTCGGGGTGATCGCCAAAGTTCTCTCCCCGGCACTTCCACGCTGGACGCGACGGATCTCTGAGCCTCATCCCCTGAAGGCACGCATCTCTCCACGACTACATCCCTCTCCTCGAATGATGACGGAACTCCCACGAACGTAGGCCAAGACTCGGGTTCCTTACAAAGGGTCGGCAGGATAAAAACCTGACAAGCGAAACGAAACCTGGATGAGAAATCGCTCTGCTTCCAGGAACGTGATCGGCGGATACAAGCGGTACCAGATGTCCTCTCAGTACGAAGACTAGTGCCGGAATACGGCATGATCTTTCGCCGAGACGCGATAACTACGGTTGTTTGGTGTGACGTGACTTTCGTTCTGCAACCCCTGTCAGTGCGCCGCGCTCCGCGATCAGCTGTGCAGAGATTTTGTTTGAAAGGGAAAGGAGAAGTATCTTGGATCAAACTCGGATAGTTTGAACATTTAAAGAGACAAAAAAGAAAGGACAGAATGTGCGCGTGTATTTTTATTTGTTTTTTTCCACTCCATTTTTTTTCTATCAATCGCGGATTATTGTTCAAGGTAAGATGTTTTATTTAATATGAAAAGTTAGAAGGAGCAAATTCAGGCATTTTATTGAAAAAAAAAAAAGTAAAGTTGATTTTTTTTTGTTTTGTACTTTGTGTTATTTTAAAAGTTATTTTTAGTATGTAGTTAAGATTTTAACCATAGAAAAAGAAGAGTGAACTAAGAATGAACATGATAAAATACATTTTTAAAATTTTAAATTTTTGCTGTAAAGTTCGTTTTGCATTTGTTTAGTTCTGCTCCTTTCAAGTTGAAAAAGATAAATAAAAATTATCTTTTAAATTAAGATTCATAATTTGAGTTATAAAAAATGATTTAAGTATCAGGTTACTATTATTTTACTATTATATTTGGAATTATTTAATGTTATTGTTATGTGTTACTATGTTGGAATATATTATGATTTTGTGAGATTTTGGTTGTAAACATCATGAGTACTACCCCACCATCAGAGAAAGTAGGCGACCCCCCAAAAAATGATGATGTGGTTCCCGAGACTCCGGGAAAGGAAATTAATGCAGCAAATTCTCAGTCCTCAGGTAATAGTGAAGGCACATGTCGAAAAGATCCCGAAATTGTGCCATTCTCTCCGGACTCGAAGATGTTATGGATTCCTTGGCTGCGATACTTTGAGTCAGTTTGTGTAGAGGAACACAAGGATGATTTGTGGAAAATCCGCAACATCCAAAAGTATCTAAAAGATACCGCGCTTACCTTATATATTAACAACTGTCTTCATGTCCTCCATTGGTCAGAGTTAGTGTTATTGTTCACTGAACATTACACTACTCCTGATACACTATCATTGACAGATTTCTCCCAGATCAAATTTAAATTTGGAGGTGACTTAAATGAATATTACCACCAAAAAACTAAAGTAGGACGCACTTTAGGTTTAGATCAGCGTTTCATTTTGGACGGTCTTACTGATGGACTGCCAGTAGAGATGAAACAGTTGGTAGTGACAAATGCGCCTGCTGATGTCAATGAATGGAGAGAATTAGTATTTAAATTAAGTAAATTGCAGTTAGAGCAGAAAGATAAAACAGACAGGAAGACTGAGCCCAACCCTCAGCATCCCCCTCAATATCGACAATGGAAACCTTTTAAATCCCACATTGACCATGGACAAAATTCCTACAGACCATGGAATTATCGTGTCCCAAACCAATCACCTCAATTTCGACATTTTAACCCAAACCCACAAAGAAATACATTCAGACCGATGCAACCAACTCCCTCAAGATCTATGCAGACCGATCAACAACGCCCAAACCTACATTATCAGGCCACGTTGCCACCAACGCCGTGCCGAGTTTGTTTAAATGTGGGCATTTCGAATGCTTATCATTGGGTGCGAGATTGCCCTTTTCGTAAACAAACGCTGAATGTTACTGCCCTAGCACCAAATCCAAGTGTTTCAACCCATAATCTAGATCAGACTGATAATGAGTTTCAACAAAATACAGAAGAGAGCCAATGACAATTAATAATACCCGGGTATATCAAAACACATAATGGATCCAAACAAAAAATGAACAATTGTCAAACAGCTACTCATGTGAAAAGTGAAAACTCATTACCATGTTTGATAGATACAGGTAGTTCTATCAGTGTAATGCCATATCATTTAGCCCATAAATTTAATCTAAAAGTATCTAAAGTTCAAAAGAGTATTTCAGTCGCACAAACTCAGGGTGTTCTAGCTTTGAAAGAAAAATGCCTTGTCAGTTTGCAATTAGGACAAATAACTCAAACCATTGAACTGTTTATAATTCATAACTCTTTACCATATGTTTTAATTGGGCTACCACATTGTGAATTGTTTAGATTAAATATTAATTGCTCTAAAATGCAAATCCATCAAAATAACACAAAAATATCACTTATGCGTAATATTTCAAAAAAATCATCCCACCATACTTTGCATTTGTCAGAACCATATATCCACCCGCTAAAAGCAGAGATTCAAAATGCAGAGATATTTGAAGAAAATTTTGAACCGGAGTTGTTTGAAACCTCTGACCATGGGCCCAAAGTTCAGTTGGCTAAAGAACAACTACCTGCTCTTCTCGCCAAATATGTCTGTATTTTTGCAAAAGATAAATACGATGTAGGCTGTGTAAATATAGAACCCCAAAGAATCCATTTAACCTCTGACCTTCCCGTTTCACTTAGGGCTTACCGTACGTCACCCAAAGAAGAGGAAGAAATCCGAAACCAAGTCCAAAATTTGTTACAGGCAGGAATCATTAAAGAGAGTTGTTCCCCTTATTCGTCGCCTGTCACTTTAGTTTACAAGCGCGAAGAAGGGAAGAAAACTCGTTTATGTGTAGATTTCAGAAAATTAAACGCTATTACCAAGACAGACGCAGAACCCCTACCCCGAATTGATACCCTTTTGGATAAATTAGCACAAGCTAAGGTTTTTTCCACTCTCGATTTGGCCAGTGGATATTGGCATATACCTATCCACCCTCGAGACACCGAAAAATTGGCATTTGCGACCACTTTCGGTTTATTTGAATGTTTGCGATTACCTTTCGGATTAAAAAACGCACCTGGGATATTCAACCGGACACTCCGAAGAATCTTTCATAAGTACAAAATTAATTTTGCCTGTAGTTATTTTGATGATGTTATTGTATTTTCTCAAAATGAGGAAGAACATTTGATGCATTTAGAGACATTATTTAATATTTGTGTCCAAGAAAACCTCAAATTAAAGTTATCAAAGTGTAATTTTGTTAAATCCACAATTAATTTCCTTGGTTATGAAGTTTCTAATGGATGTATTACCCCTGACAATCCAAATGTAGAAGTTATTAAGAAATTAAAACCACCTACCAATGTAAAAGAGTTGCAACGCTTTTTGGGATCTATTAATGTCTATAATAAATTTATTCCTAAGTATGCCGAAATTAGATATCCTCTCAACCAATTGTTAAAGAAAAATGTCCCCTATGTATGGGACCAAAATTGTCAATATTCTTTTGAGAAACTAAAACAGGCTTTGATTGAAAAACCTATTTTAAGATTGTTTGATCCCAAAGTGCCTTGTGAACTGTTTGTAGATGCCTCAAGTCTTGGAGTAGGGTGTGTTGTGAAACAGGTAGATGAAAAGGGAAAATTACACCCAATAGCATATCACTCTAGAAATCTTCGAGATTATGAAAAAAATTATGCAATAACGGAATTAGAATGTTTGGCAATTGTGGATGCCTTGGATAAATTTTATCATTATTTACATGGTCAAAAATTTGTCATCCATACGGACCATGCGGCACTTACCTGGCTCAAAAATGTTAAAAATTTAAGAGGACGTCTTTTCCGCTGGTCTCTCAAACTTAGTATGTTTGACTATGAAATCAAATACCAAAAGGGCTCCACTAATGTTGAAGCTGATATGCTATCAAGACAACCTGTTTCAGAAAATGTACACCATGTTATACATCTCCTTGACTTGAATGAAGTAAGAGACAGCCAGAAAAAGGAAAATGTAACAGCAGATGGTAAAAAATACACTGAAGTAAATGATGTTGTTGTAATTAAAAAGAAAAGTTTGTATAAGATTGTTGTCCCCATGTGTTTACGGTTACCCCTCTTAGAAAAAACCCACACACAATTTGGCCACCCTGGTATTTATAAAATGATAAATTTAATTTCCCCACAGTATTATTGGCCTAATATCAATCAGGACATTGAAAATTTTGTAAAACATTGTCATACATGTCAAATAAACAAAAAATGTAAACAAAAAAGATTTGGCATGTTACAATTGATGCCCCCAACAGATATACCTTTTGAATGCTTGGCATTGGACTCTGTTGGCGGATTTAATTACTACAATTCTACGAAAAAATATTTGCATTTGGTGGTTGACCATGCAACTCGCTATGTGTGGGGCTTTCCTTCAAAAAGTGTAACTACTGAAACTTATACAAACATTTTGAAACAATTATTTCAACTACAAGTACCAGAAAAATTGTTAACTGACAGAAATGGAGCATTTACCGCTTCCAGATTTAAGAGATTTCTTCGTACTTACAATGTTAAACACAGATTGACAAGTAGTCACCACCCCGAAACGAACGGAAAAATTGAACGCCTAAATCAGACTATTGTAACCAGATTAAAGTGTAAAGTTAATTCTTCTTCTAAGAAAGTACCCTGGACTAAATTGTTAGATGAAGTCTTAGTTGAATATAACAATACTCCTCATTCTGTAACTCAATTTACCCCTAGTTATTTATTGTTAGGAAAATTGCCATACGATCCTCCTTTGCCAAATAATAGTTATTATCCTCCAGTTGATGAAGCTAGAAAATTGGCTAAAGAAAGAACAATTTCTTACCATAAGAAAAATAAAGTCCGCTATGATGCTCGTTTCCTTCCTGTAAAGTTTAAAGTTGGTGACCTTGTAATGTATGAAGAATTTCATTATCCTAATACCCGTAAATTAACTTCCCCATATTCTGGACCATACACCATTCTGAAACAACTTTCTGAAGTCACGTTTGAAATTGATAAACCCAGCCCACATTTTAAGAGAAATTCTGAAATTGTCCATTCATCCAAGTTAAGATACTACCATTCTCCTCAAAATCTCAAACTCAACCATGAATAAAACCCCATCTATCTCTTTCATCTTTCAATTTTTTTATTTTTGCTATTCTATCGTCCCTCTATCATTAGTATTTGGAAGAGGACCCAGCTGGTTGTTTAACCCTCAACCCCCAGCGGTAAAGGATGAAAGTTACAGTTTAAAAGCACTGTTAATTTTTTTAAATGTTATTAGTATATGATGAAATGTGTTACGTCAGTAAGGGTCCTCCGCTCCTTGACCACCCGTCTTTAGCCGGACTGTTTTCCCAGATTCTCTTTCCAGGTTGAACGGAGAATCTGGCAAAACTGTTCCGCTTGCCCTTTGTAGGTGAATGTCAGTTTCCCACTTTCCTTTTCTATAGTGCAAGTGGCACGTTTTTTTGGGATGATCTTTCACCACAAAGTATTAAAATCCATCTCCCACTAACACTGGGCATGGTGAAAATTATAGCAAGTTTATATTTTTACTTAGTAGCTATAGTTTTCAGAGGTCTGACATTTTTGTATTTTGGAGTTAGCCTCGAATTAACCCTAAAGCTGGATACTGTACATAGTTAGAAAAGGTGCAACCTAAGAATTAAGTAGGAAAAATAGAGTTTTATAGTATTATAATTAGTATTATGTTATATAGTGTTTTATTATATAGTGATTATATTATATAGTGTTAAAATTGTGTTGTGTTGTAATTACTTTTGGTGATATTTCAGTGTCAACATACAGTATTTTCAGAAAAAAAAGTGCATTTATTATACAATTGTATTTTGCTGATAATATTGAATATCATATTTTTTGAGTATTTTGCTATTTTTACCCATGTTTAATGTCAATAACTTGTGTGTTTTGGTATTTTATTTTTGAATTTTTATTATATTATATAGTGTTTCAATTTTACATAAAGAATGTTTCCAAAGGACTTTCCTTCATAAAAACTTTCAACCAAAGGAAACATCACAGACATTTAGAAAACTGTTTAGTGAAAAAAAAAAAAAAAAAGTTTATTTTTTAAATGTTATGTTTTTTAGTCAATATGTGTTTCATTATTTTAAGTGTTTATATTTTGATTTTGGTTAATGTTTCTTTTTTGTTGTCCTTCTCGAGAATGTCCCTTAAATGCTGCAGCATTTCCACAGCATTATCCGTCACAGTGTCAGTACCATTATCCGTAGCATTATTCATAGCATTATCCATAACATTATTCGTAGCATTATCTGTAACATTATCCGTCACATTATCAGTACCATTATCTGTAACATTATCAGTAATATTATCAGTAGTATTAGCATTAGTGTTCATGTTATTCAATGCCAAAATATTGACGAATCTTTTGTTGTAATATAGTGTTTTTTATGTAAAGAATAATGTTTTCATATAACCTTTTTCATGTAACCTGTAAATAATGTAGAAACTAGGTCCAGCTGGCTTGACGTTGTAAAACTGAAGAAAAAAAAACAAAAACAAAAAAAACAAAAAAAAACACTTAATAATAAGGAAGAAACCCAAACCCAGGTAAAATATTTAGGGGAGCTGAGACGCACAGACCTTGCAAGAAAGATCTGTGGCTCTTGTTTTAGTGGGGGGGGATATGAAAGGATAAAACCTAAAGCCTTTTTAAAATTTAAATTTAAAATTAAAATTCAAAAACTTAAAGTTCCCAATTAATATTTTTAACTTTAATCTAAAATTTAAATGCCCCTTCTTTTAACCTTAATTCTAATACTTAAAGCTATTTTGCCCCTGTTAATGTTCTTTCCCAACCTAACATTTATTACTTTCAGAGATCATTTTTGGATGTTCTTTAAGATTAAAAATCTGACGTAAACGCAATTCGTAATTTGTAGGATCAGCAATGAAGCTTTGGAAAACCGCGCCTAACAACGTCATATTGCCCAGATATTTCTTAACCAATTAAAATTAGAGTAACACCCATTAGTTAGTATCGCGACCTGGTAGAAATAATGCGAATTAACGGCCTTTAAATAGCGGGAGCGCCTAAAACAAGCGGCTTTTTTGACCTAACACTTGCCTAATAAAATGCTGGCCAAAGAAACGAAGTTTTAAAAGGAAAGCGTCAAGTCACAGGGACCTGGTTTCTCCCAAAGATCTGCCAAAAAGGATTAATAAACCAGGCCCCAAGTGAAAATGTTGTGTCGTTATTTCTTTCTCCATCACACCTCATGATTCCACAAAATAACGCCGCATTGACTGTAGAACGCCCCGGCCATTCGGTCGATTGATTCGGCGTGATCGCCAAAGTTCTCTCCCCGGCACTTCCACGCTGGACGCGACGGATCTCTGAGCCTCATCCCCTGAAGGCACGCATCTCTCCACGACTACATCCCTCTTTTCGAATGATGACGGAACTCCCACGAACGTAGGCCAAGACTCGGGTTCCTTACATACATATATATATATATATAAGATACCACAATAGGAAAAAATTCATTATGACTATTCAAAATGAAAAGATATCAATTAAATATCAAATTGTATACATTCATAATTACACGCGCGGAGCAGCATAATAATTTGAATGCTAATATAATACCATTAAAAGTAGACAAGATTCACCAACGGATTTTATCAATAAAACAATAAACCAAAACGAAGAATTAAATTGAATTATAGTAAACAATATTAACCATTTGAAATTAACCATTGAATTTAATAACTTATAGCACATTGAACATGGAAGGAAAAAAAGAATAATATGAATACAATTGAAATTTGTAGAACCAAAGCAGAATCTTCAGGTCCCAAATACTTTGGAACTACAAATGGAGTGTGTGGTTTCATCTTCGTATTTGCCATGAAAAAGCAAAACAATACGAATTTGGGACTACCATCACACAAAAACCAAATTATTAAACAAGGAACAAAGATATTTTACAAAAAGGAGTTGAAAGTAAGTAAAAATAATAGTTATCCATAAGAAACAAAAAAGATAAAGCTGAATGGAAATATAATTGAACCGGAAAAAATAATAATCGATATTAACATAAAATTAAATTAATAAAATGATTAAAACAATGTCCTATAAGTTATTAAATTCAATGGTTAATTTCAAATGGTTAATATTGTTTACTATAATTCAATTTAATTCTTCGTTTTGGTTTATTGTTTTATTGATAAAATCCGTTGGTGAATCTTGTCTACTTTTAATGGTATTACATA
>OZ025293.1:29692931-30005019 GCA_964019185.1 Maratus speculifer
ATCATTAGAGGATTCTTCCATTTATATTAATATATTTTTTATATTTGTAAATGTATTCTAACGTATGATTTTGCTGCTTTTTAATGAATCGGTTTATATACTTTTTAAAAAGAATGTTTTTCTTTGAATTTTGAAAAAGCATAATGCAGGGTTTTATGAAACATATTAGAGCAGTTACTCATAAAATATATGATTCAGTTTACAGCGATATTTTACAAAATAAAAATATTTAAAAATGCTAGGTATTTACAATATTTATAATGCTTGCTTGATTTTACTTTCCAAATTTTGCAATATATTTATAGATAGATATATAAAAATCCAATATAAACCAAATAAAATTCTCAACAACCAATATAAGTGTATAAATAATAAAGGAATTCATTCAAATTAGAATGATGTATAAAACATTATAAAAATTTATTGAAATATATTCATTTTAATTTTATGTTTATAGCTTTTAGGTGATACTTTGAGATGATAATATGTACAGATATTTGTAGTTTGCATGCGACGCCGACTAAGAAGGGGTTAAATTCAGTTACAGATTCTGCGTGATTGAAGCAGAAAACTTCCATACATTTCTTATCTCTATACGTGCTGTTCTTTACGTAAATGAACGGAAATGCCGTACAAGGTCCAGAAAACATGTTGAACAACTTCAGATACTTCGAGTCTTGCGAGCGCGCACATTCATTTTTCGAACTTGTTGGTCCCCCAATCGCTCAAATGACAAAAACGTCATCAAAAATTATGTGGTTCAAACATATCCATGGGAGGGAGGGGACATTAGTCTCTATAAAAATGGCTAAAGCTGTGACTAATACCTTTTTCGTTTTCTGAAAGGTCAATCGATATAGAAAAAAGATGCCACACTATCGAATGAAAAACGAATTGACATCTGGAAGACCAAAAATGAAAGTATGTCAACATAGATCCTTTAAGCAATAGCTATGAGTCCAAAAGAAGAGATCTGACGTCTGTTTGCGAAAATGGGAATTAGCCAAAAATGTATCATGCAAATTTTGCGAAGTAACACGTGGCAACCATAAAAGCCATGCTATCATTTTTACGAATTAAATAAACATTAGTTACGGCTTTGACCATTTGTAAGGAGACTTTTTACTTACCTTGTACTTTACATCACAAAGTTTCAGAACATTTTATGATGTACTTCTCTGCGTTTACAGCAAAACCTCTAAAAACGGTAGTGTACCAATACTTTTTATACGCAGTGTATGCCGATATTTGTTATAGTCAACAAACACCGAATTTGAAATCCAAGTGTTTTCACTTTGGAAATCTTTTACTGCCTCCAACTGAATGAATTAAGAATCTTTTCCATTTTTCCAAAAAAAAAAAAAAAATTCTTGAGTTTTCTACGGTTTTAACGCACCAAAACACATAAAAACAATACATGACGTAATTGAGTATCTTGATACAAATTATTTTATTGATATTAATACAAAAGTTTAAAGCAACTGTACCCCAGTTTTCCATAACGTTTAATTGTGTTAGTAAAGAAAATTAATACATATTTCAAGATTATTCAACTGTTTTCTTTTTTTTCTTTATCTAACTGAGCGAAAACATGAAATTTTGTAGTTTAAGCAAAAGTTTGTAATAGGAAAGCATTTAATATCCTAATGCATTATGCGACTTTCTAGAAAGATATTTGCTAGCAAATAATTTTAATTTTCATAAGATAAGTTACGAAAAATATTAGATTGTAGAAGCAGAACTTTAATATCCTGTAAGGGTAAGAATAATAAAATTTCATGTAATAAATGTTATTTCAAATATTTGTAGAAGTTTCATTTACACATTTAAATTTTTATAGATATTTATTCTTTGAGACTACATTAGATGTTAAGTTATTATTTGAAAATAACACATTTTTTGCATGATTTGCGAAACAGTTTTTTCCCATTAAATCAGAGAAATAGGTCAAAAATAGTTCAAATTCAAAAGCATTTTAAGAAATTAAGGGAAAAAAGAATAGAAACAAAGTTATCATTTTTAAAGCTCACAGTATGTCAGAAGTAGGTATACTCCTTACACGATAAGTCTACCGATGATTATGAAAAAATACGTAGTGATACGGGGAAAGAAATTTGACATATAAAGTAATGTGCAATAACTTAACCCATTTATTTCTATTTTTTTACTTTCTCAAATTTGCTGTTCAGTTTAAAATGTGAAAAAAAAAAAAAAAAAAAAAAAACTGTTGAAATTGAAAAAAAAGTACGCTTAAACTTGCATTTATTTGATAACTGCATTTATTTGATGATATTTGCATTTATTTGATGTAAACGTCATTTGGTTGCCGATTAATGGAAATTTTACTGTTTTACATGCAAGAGAATGGAGAGCGTTTTTCAAAATTAACTTATAGGGGACGAGAATTGCATAAAAGATTACATTTTACAAGTAAATATATATGCAAGAATTTGCGTAACAAAAACCATATGTATATCTTCTTATAATAAAATGAGAATGGAAAAAATGTAGGAATGATTTCGGACAGAACCATTCTGATCTGGAAATCGACAGTAGCTAAACGCCATGTTGGGCTTAATTGAAAACAGATGCTAAAATGACAGCTAAATGATAATTTCTTCTACATGAAATAATGTTTGTTCAGCATATTTTCATATAAAACATGTATATCATACCCAATTACAATACATAAAGATAACAGCGGAAGTGTACACTGATAAGTTTTTTATCATCTAAGAGTACCATTGTGTTTTATCGAGACACAGCGCTGTCTCACAAAACTTTAGTGCTGCCATCTATGAACTATTTTAGAAGCCTTTTTGGGAATATTATAAAAGATTAAGATGAATTTAAATTTAGATTTATTGATTTTTATAAGACGCTAGCATTTATCGGCTTAATTTTATAAATTTTGTTTTCTATTATAGATAAAATAAGCTTTATTTTTCTTCAAGTTGTTATGGATATGAAAGATATCATCATGACTGCATTAGTATAGCTAAAAATAACTTTTTCACATGCTCTTAAATCAAAAATTTTTCTGCTTTGATGCATGAATGAATAAAATTTGCCCTTAAATCAAAATTTGATAATTTTTATCTAGTGCATGATAGTATATATTCGTTACATTTAAATGGCATTTGATAAAAAATATAAATTTCGTTTACAATGCAAGTAAATTTCGAATGGATATAATCTAAGCTTTTAAAATTTTACAAAAGAAATAATAATACTAATAATTTTTGTTTTCATAATTTACGTATTGAACTTTTAAAGTTGAATAGCTGAAGATTTTAAAAGTTGATTTTGATTTAAATCAATGCCTCCTGCTTCTGCTATTTTCTTATAAGAAACTGCGATTTAAAAAAAAAAAGTTGTGTTGTTTATATTGACTGCGTATAAATGGCGTCAAATCCAAATACAAAAACAAAACACAAAGCTCAGATCGATGTCTAAAAGCATCGAACTAAGAATCTATCATGTACCCATCACTAAAACCGCTGCCGTCTCATACTTTTATTAAAGTTAACGCATTTTAAAATTAGAAAAACTTCAATATTTAATTTTAATGTTTTGTGAAATTTTGAGAAATTGAGTTTTATTTTGTTAATTATTATTATTATTGTAATAAATACTATTTTTTGTTTTGAAATTAAAATTTGTTCAAAAACTAAATATCAAGTTAAAAAGAAATCTTCATCATTTGTATTTGTAGAATTTTTTTTCTATTTTTAAAATGTGCTTTTTCACAGTACACTCTTCAATAATAAAATCTGCATTCTGTTTGTTTGTATGAAGTATTAAGAAAATGAAATGCAAGTGAAAATTCCGTCATTTGTGACGGGATTATATACTAGAATATATATAAATACATGTATACACTGGTGTGCAAAAAATAAGGACGAGAGGGTTTTCCGAATGTAAGTTTTTCAATTCGACTAAGATGTGGAAATACGGGACAAGTATTAAAAAACATCTAAACAAAGAATCAAAAGAATACATAAGCACTTTATTGTAAAGGTTACTTGGAGCGCAAATGCAGAGAAGACAGAAACGTTCTTCTTACAAGCACTTGGAAGGAAAACTCTAATAGGGATTATGGTCACTCCGGACAGCGATGAAGGATTTGCAGCGTATGTTCATGCTGAGGACGAGGTTATCTAGAAGCTGATGAGGCATCGAGTCTGATTCCTCTTGTAACGCCAATTTCAGTTGCGGATTCATTGCCGGCGCCTGGTCACATGATGCCAAGCGCATCCAGAGAAGGTCCCACATGTGTTCTATGGAATTCAAGCCCGGAGATGTTGCAGGCCATGAATATCCAATTGTTCGAAAGTATATTTTTAATTTCTTACTCAACTCAAAATTAATTACTCATCTCTGGTTTTAAACAGTTTACTCTCATGAGAACACTCATCTCAGGTTCTTTCGAACATAGATAATTTAACAAAACACAACTCCAATAAAAAACCGTAACATTTTTTCACATATACTCATGAAAAAGATTCTAATCAAACTCAAAAACAAAAAGAATATTGTTTCACACAGCTTAGGTAAAAACTGAGAAATAAACCGACAATGTATTTATCACAAATTATCTTTTGCACAGAAAACTTTTTACATTTTGAAATAATTAGGTATATCTTGGTTGCTAGGCGACACCGCCAGTAGAAAATTAAATAGCATTTTATCAAACATACCGCCCCTCTTGAAACGTCTGAGGGGGGTTTCAAACTAAAGCACTTCAATTACAACCATTGTAAAAAATATAAATAACAATACAATTAAATACAATATAAATGAGTCACAGTTAAGTTAAATTTAAGCAGATATCTAAACAATTTTACATAATACATAATAAAGAAAGAAATTTTACAATAATGTACACTTTCTTATAAAAATTGAATTACTTTTCAAGAGGTAATACAGCAATTTTGGATACTGCTCTTTTATATATTCCATTTGGGGTTTTTATATTTACAACTCTTACTCTATTATCATTACCAAAAAATACCTCTACAATTCTCCCTAATAATCATTTAGACACTGGAAGATCATCTTCCTTTATTACAACCATATCTACTATTTTGAGGTTGTTTTTTGATATCATCCACTTATGCCTTTGCTGCAATGTACTTAAATAACTATTTTTCCACTTTTTCCAGATGGTCTGAATCATTTTAGTGGTCTTTTTCCATAAGTTAAGTCTATTATCTTCAATATTACTCAAGTCAGATTCAGCAATGGCATTAAGTGGTCGACCAATAAGAAAATGTCCTGGGATCAAGACCTCCAAGTCATAAATATCTGTACTCAAGGGAGTAAGCGGGCGCGAATTTAAGATACCTTCAATTTAAACAATTATTGTTAACATTTCTTCATAAGTTAATTTAGAGTTGCCCACAACACGTTTAAAGTGATACTTGAAGGACTTGACTCCCGATTCCCATAAACCTCCAAAATTTGGAGCTTTAGGGGGAATAAATTCCCAAGCAATACTTTCAGATATCAAGTAAATAGTAAGGTTCTGGTCTGGTTTGTTTACCAATTCATGCAACCTTTTAAGCTCTACATTAGTCTTCACAAAATTGCCTGCATTATCACTGAAAATTTTTCGAGGTTTGCCTCGTCTGGCAAAAAACCTCTTTAATGTTGCAATAAAAGCCTCAGATGTTAAATCATTGACTAATTCCAAATGCACTGCCTTTGTTACCATACAAATAAAAATACAAACATAAGATTTATGATAAATGCCTTTACGTTGACCTCTATATCTAATCAAAAATGGACCACAGAAATCAGTTCCTGTGCAATTAAAAACAAAGTCTACATTTATTCTTTCTTTTGGGAGCTCGCCCATAATTTGCTCTAACAATTTAGGTTTGGCCCTAAAGCATGTAATACATTTATGTACAATTTTTCTGCAAATAGGCCAAAATTCTCTTCGAACACAATAAAGTAAATTTTGTGGTCCTATATGTAGATATTTTTTATGATAAAACTCGATAATTAATTCTGTTAATTTGTGTTTAGAGGGCAGTACAATTGGGTGTTTTTGAGCATAATTTACCGTGCTATTTTGGAGACGACCTCCAACTCTGATTAAATTATTTTTATCCAAGAAAGGATTTAATGAAAGTAATCTACTATTTTTTGGTAACTCCTTACCCTTAGATAACAATGTGAATTCAGAACTGAACTCTTTTTCTTGAACAGATTTTATGATAAACTGCTCAGCCTTCTTCAATTCAGCAGATGTTAGCTTACCTGAATACCTTTCTTTTGGCTTCTTGACATTCTGAATGAACCTGAAAACATAGCTAAGAATTCTTATTAATTTAGCATAATTATTACTCAATTGCAAAAAATAGTCAATAAAAAATGAACAGTCTGATATTAAAAGTGAAGTCTCTGAAAAAGTCTTTTTAAGTTCACTTCTGTATAGATCATTATCATTTTGCTCAAGTTCGACAGTATTTAAAGAAGGTTCAGTTTGTTGTGTTAGAAATAGTGGACCCTTCCACCATAAGTTACTCTGGAGAAGTTTGTCTGGATCTACACCTCGTGACACAAGATCAGCAGGATTATCAGAAGAAGCCACATGTTCCCAATGACTGATATCAGAAAGATTCTGAATCGTAGCCACACGTGATGACACAAAGGTTTTTAAGTCACACGGCTGTTTTCGAATCCAACATAATACAATAGTACTATCTGAATAATAGTAAACAGATTCTTTAGGAACTTTTAAGGTTTTGGCAACCTTATTCATCAATTTGGCTAATAAAACTGCACCACAGAGCTCCAAGCGAGGAATAGTGATTGTTTTGATTGGTGCAACTCGACTTTTACTGCAAAGCAACTGAGAAATTTGCTCTCCTGAAGAATTTGAAGACACAGCATACAATGCCACACCGTAGGCTTTCTCCGAAGCATCTGAAAAGCCACAAATTTTAATTTGCACTGGATTATTTGTAAAAATGTATCTAACAGCACTTATATTGTTGATGGCTCTTAATGATTCTAAAAACTGCAACCAATCATCAAGCTCAGCTGTAGGGAGATTTTCATCTCAACCAATTTGCAGTCTCCACAGTCTTTGTAGGAAAATTTTTGCTTTCGTCAGAACTGGTCCTAGTAGACCCAAGGGGTCGAAAATGCGAGCAATATTTGACAGCACACTTCTTTTAGTTACCTTGGTTTGCTCACTGAATGATACACTAAAAGTAAAAGTATCATCATTGGCATTTCAGCAAAGTCCTAGTGCCTTAGTTTCACTCATATTTTCAAAAGTGTAATTCTCATTTTTAAAGGCTGGCTCCATTAATTCTGGATGGTTACTAAACCATTTATGTAAGTGCATGCCACACGTATTTAATAGTTGAATAAGCTCAATTTGCAGTCTCTTAGCCGATTTTAGGTCAGCTGCTCCAGTCAGGACATCGTCCATGTAAAAGTCTGATTGTACCACACCAGAAGCATACGGAAATTGAGATTCACCTTCTATACCAAGCTGTTTAAGGCAGCGCATGGCTAAATAAGAGGCACTAGTTGTGCCATATGTGACTGTACATAGTCTGTAATATTTCATCTCACCATTTACAGAATCTTTCCAAACTATGCGCTGTAAATCACGTTGACTTTTATCGATAAGTATCATGCGATACATCATTTTTACATCTGCTGTAAATGCATAGCGGTGTGTACGAAATCTAAGTATTATGCTAAACAAATCATCTTGAATGACACCTCCATTCAGCTGTATGGAATTTAGGGATTCTCCTGATGAAGTTGCATGTGAACCATTAAAGACAACTCTCAATTTTGTAGAACTTTTATCTGGGCGATAAACAGCATGATGAGGTAGATAATTCGCATGTATTGGCTCATCTGTTTTCTCTACTTCCTCCATATGGCCTAACTCTCTATACTCTGCCATAAATGCGCAATATAATTCTAAAAGATTTGGATTTTTGACTAGCCTATTCCAAAGTGAATTTAATCTATTTTCCGCAAATTGTTTTGATTCTCCCAAAGAACTAGGATCTTTTTTCAACGGCATTTGTACTATGAATTTGCCCGTTATATCTCTCTGATGTGTGTTTATAAAGTGGGTGTCGCATGCTAATTCTTCTGTATTTCTCAATGGTGTACTTTCTTCTACTCTTTCAATTTCCCAAATTTTTTTCATTTCGAAATATAAATCTGTTTCAGTAATTAACCCACAATGTATTTGTTCCTGATCGTTACAATCGTAAACACTCCCACTTACTATGCAACCGAACACCGTATTTTGCAGTACTAATTTAGAATTTGGTAACTTCATACGATCCACCATTATAAATTCTAGAAATACTTTAGCTCCTAGCAAAAGATCTATTTTCCCTGGTCTGTTAAATTCAGGATCAGCAAGAATAATAGACTCTGGAATTCCTAGCTCAGAAATATTAATATATTTCGAGGGCATAATTTGCGAAATCTTTGGTATGATAAGGAAATCTAACTCCCGACTATAATCTCCCGAATTATTACTGATCAAGGCAGTAGTTTTATTTTTTACCGCTACAGAGGATCCACTTAAACACGATACCGAAACATTACTTTTTTCTTTTCGAATTCCTAATCTTTCAACTAACTGCAATGTTAAAAAATTGCTCATTGAACCATTGTCCAATAATTTACGCACCGGAACTTAATTTCCGAATTTATCTCTCATATAAACAATCGCAGTGTAAAGAAGAACTGTTTTAACATTACTCGATCTCACATTTGAAGTACCAGTGAAATTTTGAATTTGGTTATTTAACTCAAATGGTATGGCGTCAGCATTTAATGTTGGTTTACTTTCATTCGTTGACAATGCATTTGGCACTTCCTTATCACTATAATTTTTTGTGTCTCCCACCGCATTGGAATTTCTCTCACGCCTATCAAAACAAAGAAGTTTGTGGCGTTTATGGCATTTTGAACACGAGAATGTTGAGTTACATTTTTTGACTCAGTGGAATTCTGAAAGACAGTTAAAGCACATATTGTTTTTTTTTTTAACAAATTCTACATTTTCCTGTACATTAAATTTTTGAAATTTGGGACATTTAAAAACACTGTGATTTTTCTGGTTACATACAACACATTTGCGCATATTTTTCTCATTTAAACTCGCAACCATGGATGTTACCTTTGAAAAGTTATGCTTTGTTTGGCTTTTGTTTTGAAAATTTCGTTTTGTATTTACTTGTTTGGACGCACTTAGTGTACGCGCGTGGTCTCTCAAGAATTCTGGCAATTCAGTTAAACTCGGTAAATTATCCCGCTTAAGATGTCTTTCCCACCACATTTTTGTATTTACATCTAATTTTTGAGCCAAAATATAAGCAAACATAGTAGTAGAAAATCCCTCAACTTTCTGTTCTAAAATCTCTAACGACCTAATGCATTCATTAGTTATATCTATTAGATTTAATAATGCTGCTGGGGACGCATTCTAATTACGGGAATATTTAAAAAACGTTTTAAATACGCGTAAACTTGTTCTCTCGAATTTGAAAACCGTTCTTCCAAAAGCGACCATGCAACTTCATAATTAGAATCCACGATTGAAATAGATTGGATTATACGAAAGGCATCTCCTCTCAATGAAGACTTCAAATATTGTAATTTCATTGCCCCTGACAAATTTGAATTTTCATGTACAGTAGCCTTAAATATATCCTTAAAAGAAAGCCACTCATGCAAATTACCCGTAAATACACTGTAAAAAAATCTGTAAGGTTACTAAGAATTTTCTTGGAAACTGGGATGCCTAGAACTTTTTATGTAACCGCAGCCAAAAAAAATCATTTAAAATTACTAAAGTTTCTTTAGTAACTGTTACTAAATGTTGTTTAGTAAACGTACTAACGATTTGTTAGTGAGGTTTCCAAAGAAATTTCCGTAAATTTTCTAAATATTGTTTAGTAAACTTACTAAAGACAGTTTAGGGAGTTTAGTAAATAATGTCTAGTAAATTTACCAACGATTATGTTATAATTGTAGTAAAGATTTTTTAGGGAATTTTCCAAAAAACTCTTTCTAACTTACTACGGATTGATTAGTAGATTTACTTAGAATTTTTAAGGGAGTTTCTCAAATTAGTTTCAGTAAAGGTACTAAATATAGTTTAGTATACTTACTAGTGATTTTTTAGACAGTTTACTAAATACTTTTTGGTAAATTTACTAAGGATTATTTAATAAACGTGCTAACTAATTTTAAGGGTGTTTCCTAAAAAATATTTTGTAGGTTTTCTAATGATTTTTAGTACACTTACAAAGGATTTTTTTTTTGTACAGTTTCTAAGAATTTTTTGTAGATTTGGGAAGGACATTAAAGTACATTTACTATTTTTGTTTAGTAATGCACACTAAGTGTTTTATGTAATTTATCAAATATCCTTAATCCGCAAGAACTCGCGCATGAGATTTTCTTTCTCCATCGTACCCTTTCTAAGACTATTTTAAAACTATTTTTCATTTTAATAAAATTTCAAAATGTGATTTCGATTACTTTACCTCTTTTTTGAATAAAAGTACTAAGCCAAACAAAAAATTTGATATTAAGTGACTGTAAACTAAAAGTACAGAATTGAGCACAGTGAGAGAAATTCTCATAGCGAGTTCTCCCGGGTTAATAAAATTTGCATTTTTTGATAAAATAGATAAAATACTTAGTATGCATTACAAACAATAATAATAAATGTACTATAAAATCCTTTAAAAATCCACAAAAAATTGTAAGCAAATATACTAAAAAATCCCTTGAAGGTGTACTAAAGATCATTAGAAATATAACTTGACTAAGGGACAGAGAAAAAAATTACAAAAAAATTATTATATATTGTATCTAAAACATTTTTTGTATTATCGCGAGACAGTTCTTTACAACAGTACAAGAGTTAATGCGAAAATTTATTAATGATTTCTTAGCATTGTATATAAAATATTTACACTTACAAAAAGTATTTGTAACTATAAAATTTTTGCAGTAGTATTACTAATAGTTTTTCAGCAATATTTCGAAAAGATTTTAAGTAATTTTTTTTTTTGCATGTTAATACTTATATTAATTGGAGTTGTTAAAATATTCCTTTTTCAATATGAAGTTGAATTTTTGTAGTTTTAAATACCCACATTGGAGTTTTCCTCATGTATCAAAATATTTCTTTACAAAATAAGCAAAATGGTCTGACATGTGTTTCATTAATATCACCGCAATTGCCGTAGGTATTTGTATGTTAGACATGAGAAAACTCACATGTAAAAAAAAAATGTCTTTACCTGTCTTCTTTACCATATTTAAGAAAATATCTTTTTTAATGTATTATTCTATTTTTTGCTGAATATTCCGTATAGTTGTCATTAATCACTTGAAACTTTCTTCATTTTATTTATTTATTTTATTATCTCTTTCCTCAATTTTCTCCTCACAAATTTCTTGCAGTCTACACTTAATATATTAGACATTTTCTAATAATTTATTTTCTTGATAGTTATGTTTCAAATTGAAATAATAAAAAGGAAAATTTAATTATTCATATTACCACAATTTTAAAACTCTAAACTGGCTTAAAGATCCGGAAGAATGGATCTAAATGCATGAATTTAGTAGGATTCAACTGTGGTTAATTCTGCTCTGGAATTAGAATTTTTAACTCAAAAAAATTGCATATAACAGAGATGATGTACACACATTAACATATGTGCTCAAAAATCTATATTAGGCATATCAACAGTCATTATGGGCAGGTTTCACATTTTTTAGTGCTTATCAGTATGCTTAAGCACTAGAGTTGGCTAAGAAGACTTTCTAAAAGCAGACAATGTATGGAAATTAGAATTGAAACAAATAGAAATGTACAAAATGCTTTGGAAAATATTATGAGTAATTTTTATTATAAATGCAATATGCATACATGTACAACCAATAATTGCAATGTGATTAAATGGCATAATACAATGAAATATAAATAAAGTTTATTTCTAAATAGCGATTCATTACATTCTATACAATAAAAATGATTTACATATACATTTTTAATACGACTCATATTTTACAAATATTACACAACTAGAGTTTATACAAATACCTATTAAAATCATACTTATTGATACTATTTTTGGAAAGATATTTTCTTCAAATATCAATAATCAAGCTTATATACCTGTTAAGATACTGTTAAAAAATGATTGATAAACTGATATTATTTTAAAATATTTGAAAATTTCAGGGCGCTGTAGAACATATTAGAAGGTCCGAGTGAGGTATGGGGAGGAATTTTTCTCATAGACAATCGTTCTTTTTCTTCTTCTGACTTCATCAATTTTTCACCGTCAGAGAAGATCGCACTGTTTTCAAATTGAACTTCAGTTTCTCATGCATCTATTGAAGAAAGTTATATATTAACATGGAAAATAAAGAAATATTCAATAAAATTTATAGTGAATGTGATATTATAAAAAAATTTACATTGATCTTCGTATTGAATAAATAAATTTTACAAATATTTCAAAATTATAAAAAAGTACATACAAATAATATACTGAAACACAAACATTACATACAATAAACCCAACTAGAATGAAAAATTAGCCAGAGCCAGGAATCAAACCCGATACTAAGCATTCCAGGTTGTTGCTCTATCCACTAAGCTACTTCAGCCGATGGCCGAGTCTGAGTTTCTCACAAATAAACGAAGTTTGGGAAAGTTATCTTCCATAATTCAGACAGCCTAGGATGACGAGACAACTTGCAGACTCAGGCATCGGCCGGAAAGTGGATAAAGCAACAGCCTGAATGTTGTGGTCCGGGTTCGATTCCTGGCTCTGGTTCATTTTTCACTCCAGTTGGGTTTATTGCGTTTAATGTTTGTATGTCAGTATATTATTTGTATGTACCTTTATCCATTATTTTATATCCTCCAAAATCAATTGGCGGCAGTAGTTGTATATAAGAATACTTTTCATTAAATTTAATTTTCACAAAAAAGAATTTAACATAAAATAATTGTTGTAATTTACAAAAAACCCTAGAAATGTCAATATCACACTGTATCTACAATTTTTCCACCACAGTATTGAAAATTAAATATGAATTTTCATTATAAAACATTTCCCATTCCTCTCTTACGTGAGGGAGGGATGGGACCTTCTAATTAAATTAATTGATTTATTTATCTAAAATTTTATTTATAATCAACAAATTTATTATTTTAAAGTGTGTTCAAATGTTTCAAAATGTTATTCTGAAATTTTCTACTTTGTATTTGCGAAACATAATTGGTTAAAAATATTTTTATAAAAACTGTCTCATCTTTCCTATTTCACTAACACCCTCCCCCCGTCCTACACTTACTTTTATACACTATAGTTTTGAAATTTTAATATTATATGCTAACATTTTAGCGAACAATTCAGTATTTGTTTGGTTCAGGTATAAGCGTATTTAAGGGTGAAAAACTTCTATTTCGAAAAGCAAATAAGTAACTCAAGATTTTGATGTGAAAAAAACTATATTATCAAGAACAAACATCTGTACGTAACGCTGACATCATCTTTCGAATGGTAACATTTTGAAATGAAATTTTGCACTTGCAATTGTTGCTACTGCTATTTTTTTTTTACTTCTAAACATCGAACACATTCAATTTTTAGAACGTTCTATGGACACAATCCATTTTAAAAATATATTTATATATAAACTATTTTAAATGACCGATATAGTATGTTTTTAGAAATAATTTTCAAATACGATTCTTCGTAATTTATCTTATCACGTGCCAGCTTCAGTATATAAACATTTTGCACATAAAGCGACAAAATTTCTTCAATATTTATTTCTAACAAATTTTCCTAACGAAATTAATATTTTCTGAATGAATAATTTAATTAATAATATTAAAAACACACAAATTTAACATATTTGTAATCGAACAATTTAATTTTTTAGGCAGCAGAATAGAAAAAAAAAAACATTCAAATGGAATCAAAGGTTCATTTGAGTTCACTGATTGTACATGGTTTTAAAAACAAACTTGAAAAGACAAATAAAAAAAATATATATTCCACACTATCTCTTGCTCTCAAAACTAATGTTTCATCATCATTTTCTTACGGCTAATATCCCCTAAAAAGAGATAAAACTTCCTTTAAAATTAATTAAAAAATATAAATAAATCATAAATTTAACAGACATATAATTGAACTACGCGTTTATATCTATGAAATTATCAGAATATAAAAGATGTATCAAGTATAAAAATCTTGGGTTGAGGGAAGATTTCAAGTGGTTAACTGCTGTTATAAAAAAGGAAAAAATTTTTAAGAAGCAATAGATTATTAAGATTTTAAACTTCAGATATTAAAGGGAAAACACTTAGTCATTTCAAATCTTTTCAGTTTATGTCTACAATGAATATATTATTTTTTCTTTCTTTTACTAGGGGAGCGTTAGAATATATATATAGATTTACAACAAAAATAATTCAAATAAAAACACCTTTTTTTAATACCATAATAATACTTCAAAAACAACTAACTATCACAAACATTAAAACAAATGTTGTAGAGCTTTTTCCTTAATTGTTATTAGCGGTCACACATACAGCTGAGTTTTTCAAGTTTCAGAGTTTAACTCGTAATTTTCAGCGTAGCTGTAGATACTGGTCAAATTTTGTTTCGTTTGGAGTCCTATTACTATCGCTAGAGAATTTTAAATAGCTGAATTTTATTTATAATAGTCCTGTATATAAAGTTTAATACAAAACAGTATTATGAGAGTTACTTTAATATTTTATTCATTTTTAGATTAATCTGCCTGACACACTATTCAGAATAATTTTGTCTCAGCAGTTAAGGGTTAAAGTTCTGAATAAAATAAGTGCCTACAGTTAAAATTTTTGTTGAACATTAAATGTCACAGTTCTGTTTAAAAATTTTAGCTTACTAGGGAAGTGCACGAAGTGTGAGTCACCGATTTTGACAAAAGTGGTATCGTTGGAAAGAACTCATCGAGAGCAGCAAGAAACTCAATGGAACTACCCGTCGCAAATGAGTCGTTATCGTGATATCCGACAATATATGTGACGCAACTAGCGCATACTTAATGGGGCACCGTAAAAAATTTTAGTCCCGATTTTAACTAAAGTGATATCGTTGAAAATATATCATCGTGAGGATTAAAAAACTCAATAGAATCACTCGTCGGAAATGAATTGTTTTCGAGATATCTGACAATTTGTGTCACATTTTTAATACACACTTCTAGGAAACTGCATTAAGTGACAGAAATTGTCGGATATCACGAAAATCGCTCATTTCAGATGGTTTGTTCCTTTGAGTTTTTTACCTCTCACAATGATATCTTTGCAAAGACACCACTTTCATTATAATCGAGAAAATATTATTTTTGCGGTCCCCCCATTAAGTGTACACTAGTTAAGTGACATAAATTGACGGATATCTCGATAACGGCTTATTTGCGACGTGTAGTTCCATTGAGTTTTTTACTGCTCTCGATGAAATCTTTCCAACGATATAACTTTTGTCAAAATTGGTGACTTATACTTTTTGCTCTTCCCTAGTTAATGCAGTTTCCTAGAAGTGTGTATTAAAAATGTGACACATATTGTCGGATATCTCGAAAACAATTCATTTCCGATGGGTGATTCCATTGAGTTTTTTAATCCTCACGATGATATCTTTTCAACGATACCACTTTAGTTAAAATCGAAACTAAAATTTTTTACGGTGCCCCATTAAGTATGCGCTAGTTGCGTCACATATATTGTCGGATATCTCGATAACGACTCATTTGCGACGGGTAGTTCTATTGAGTTTTTTGCTGCTCTCGATGAGATCTTTCCAACGATACCACTTTTGTCAAAATCGGTGACTCACACTTCGTGCACTTCCCTAGTTATTAGTCAGAAGTATAACTCAAAATTAATCAGGAGAAAACTAAGTTGTTTTAATCCTTTCAGTTTAAGTCTAGAATGAACGTACTGATTACTCGTCCTCGTTCGAGGTCAACTTTATACAAAATAGGTACATATTTATTGTCGAAAAAACACTATTTTTTAAAAAAATTATCTTAGGAATATCTCAAAAGAACTGATTCTATCAAAAACATTGTCATGACAAATGTCTTAGAATGTGACATTAAAAATAAAACGAGTACCCATATTCATATTTTTGTCGAATTCTATTTAAAAATTTTGCCTTAATTGCTAACAAAATATTGATGCAAGGAGAGACCATGTTATCAATCCACCCAACCTTCATTTGTTTTACATGTTTTAAGTTGTTCAAGCCTTTACGATGTTGTTGTAATTATGCCAGGGCTTTATTTTGTATATTAAATTTTTAATTAAAGTATATTATTTTTTTGTATATTATTTATTTGAGGATTATAGTTTAGTAATTATCGATAAAGAGGTGCATGAATGATAGCTGTTTTATGTGTCGCAACTGATATCACCAATCTTAAAGCATCGTTTTAATTTATGTTAAGACTACAATACTTTATTTCAGTATTCCGAAGATTTCATACTTTTATAAATTTAACTTGCCAGAAATTGTCATACAACTATGTGAAGCGGTCTCCATCAAAAGATGACAAAAAGGCTCGATAAACTTATAGGATGGAATTTTTGTACTAAACATCTTGTGCAGGTCTCTTATGATAAAAACCCCACCTATTCAAAAGTCTCTAATGATAATATAAAAGTTTCAAATAAAAGAAAACTTCGGTAGCGTTTGTAGTTAAACTGTAAAAATTGGGGGGGGGGGGGTTGGTATCGGTGTGCGAGATAAATAACGTCAGTTAAAGGTTTACTTAAAAGAATCGTATGCTAGTCGAAAATCCTTTTTTTAAACCATCTTTGTCTTTTATGGAAAATATCGAAGGTTAGAATCGTGTTAATAATTGACTTTGAATTTCCTCTAACGAAAAAGCTTCTACACACTCATTTGTTTGTCCCCCCCCCCACACACACACCGAAAAAAAAATTCTCGCACTTTTTTTCCAGTTTTCTTAATTATAATAGATAAGCACTGTTATTCACTCTATATACACATATTTCAAATATCGAATATAATAAACAATGTTTACCCTCACTTACGAATAATTTTTGAAATATTATAAAAATGATGAAAAATGCAATTTTTAAGATATTGATAAGTTTGTAGAAGCAAAAGCTCTTCTGGCAGTAGGAGGAAACTTACTACATTACAAATTTATCTTGAATGGATTAAAACACTTTCTAGCTTTCTCATAATAAGTTGCGATATTGGACTTTTTTTTCATAGCCCACTATTAGGCTATAACCCGTAATCATGAGGTTAACACATAATTCTTAATATATCCACCCGAAATAATACATCAATATCTTTAAAAAATACTTACACATAAAATTCAGAAGCACTTTGAACTGATAACCTCGTCTGTTGGGGTTTAAAGCTCACAAAAATATTGACTATCAGTACTCATTTTATTCAGAATTTTAATCTCTATGACATTTGAATTGAGAATGCTTTTGATAATAGTTTTTTTTAGATATTTTTATGATAATTAATAAAAGGTTTTTTCTATTATAAATCTATACACGTTTTTCTAACACTAACCTAATAAGAAAGAAGAAAACAGGGGATATAAGGGATATAAATAATTAATAATTAAGGGATATAAATAATTTTCAACTTTCCCCTAATTGATTCAGATTTTGACCTCCCTCCCCTCCACCACTGGGCTCTAAAGTGTCTCATAGACTTTAAAATTTTATGTGTTTTTTATAAGGAGCGCTTAAAATATATAGCATTGCTCGCAATATGAAAGGATGAGGGAGGAACGGGAAAATGGAAATTTCGAATTGTAAGAAAAATCTTATTTGGCAATTTATTATGAAAATAAAATAACACATAGAACAGATTTTGTTTATTTTAAATTAAAAGGTTTTACAGAGTTTTTTAAACTTTAAGTGCTGTTACTGTATGGAGAAAATTCAAAAACGAAATTTTGAGGGTGAAATTCAGATGAAATTTTTAATGAAATCAAAGTGATGTAATCAATTGCTAATGAAATTTAGTATTGATTATTCCCTATGATTTAACAAATAGAGTAGAAAAAAATGTTTTAAACACTTTAATCTCTTGCATTTTGAAGAAGGATTCAAAAAGCGTAAGTGAAATTTCAGAAAAAGAGAAAAGTTTGATTTCTACATTAAACATTAAAAATTTCTTATTTGTAATGAAAACCCACGTAAAGAATAGTTATCTGACAATGACATGTAATTAACAGAAAATATTAGAAAGATTTACTTGCTAGATCATGCTACAATATAACAAAAAATCAAATAGTCTTTTCTGAGTTTTTGATTTTTAGTTATTGCGATTTAAGAAGAACGGAAATATCCTCCTCGGTCCTAAGTCAAATATTACGAAGGATCACAAAAACCATTTTAAAATTTTTATAAAAAATCTCTAAAGATGTATCAGTCAATATATCGATACTTATAATACGCACGCATTGATTTTAAGAAGTCTAAAAGTAATCTTAACAATTCTAGAAGCATTTTAATTAATTTAAAGAGTGTTCATTACTGTCTCCTGGGGGCGAAGTGAAGACTGAAGAGGTTAAAACAAAATTTAACACATTAAGAATAAATATTTACTTACTTTTTAACTAGAAAGCCTTCTCAATAACCGATTCAAGATGGAAGTCTTTTACGCTCTTGTGACCGCGTAAACAATGACACGTCACTACTGAAGCCCTTTCTGATTGGCTGACAGGTGAAACTAAGATATTTCATGTATTTGTACTATGCGCTGGTAAATATAATACCCCGGTTACATATACAATTTTAGTAAACTTGCAGATTTCTGTAGCGTTACAAAAGCTAGTTTTGTAGGTTTACAGATTTTTTTTTCAGTGTACAGGAAGAGTTAACTTCGGCAATTTTATGTTATTTTCAGCCTTTGTGGCGCTTTCTAAATTAACAGTTTGCAATTTCATTTTTGATAACTTTTTGGTAAGTTCAAATTCCATTATTTCTAATATTTCATTAATTTCCTCGTTTTCCGTAATGAAATCCTCAATTTTATCTTCTTTGCTTATCTTATAAATAGACTCAAATAACTCAGAAAAGTTTTGCTCTAATTTATTCCGTTTCTCCTTTATGAGAATTAATTCATTTAAATCTAGCTCAGAATTCGATAATTTTTCTTTTAGTTTTGTTAAATTTGTTTTGTAAATTTTCTTTTTCGCATTTAATTCTTTCATACTCATTTTTAACGAATAAAATTAAGTGGGTGCACTTACCCTTCTTGACTCTTTAAAAGATTATTTCTAGATACGAAGAAATAGCAAGGCAGAACAAAATATTCACCAGTAATCCTTCAGTCATTGACGTAGAACAACAACTCGCTGATTTTTCTCCTTAGAGACGGACCATATGAATATCCAATTGTTCGAAAGTTTATTATTAATTTCTTACTCAATTCAAATGTCTCAACTCAACTGTGATGATTAAAAATATAATTTGCAATCAAAATCACATCCTAAAATGTCTCATAAAATTTTTATAAAAATTTAAATGATTATTATTATTATTATTATTTTAAGTGGGGTAGTTTAAAATTGAACTCTAAACAATATTTGTCGAATTTCAAAACTTTTTCATTTATTTAATGAAAAAATATAGTTTACAGGATTTTTTTAATATTAATTTTTAAAATATAAATTTAAAAGGAAGTAACTTATTTTAAAAAATTATATATTCAAAATATTTTTTTTTATTATTTCCCGAAACATAACTATTTAAAATTAGTCAAAAATACATGTTCTAAGATTGTGCTTTTTTTTTTAAATTTCTAACTTATACTAATTTAATGGTGAGAAATACTTATGAATACAAATCCCATTTATATTCATATTCATATTTTATTTTTTACTACCATGTTTAATGTACTATAATTTATTATATTCAATGGTTCATTTTCATATATTGTAATAATAATATTAATGGTTATATATATATATATATATATATATATATATATATACATATATATACAGGGTGATTCAAAATTTTCTTTACAATAAAAGAGGGGTGATAGTACACATCAAGACAAACAATATTAAATAGGAGACTAGGGGTCCCAAACGTTTTCTAGAGGCGATAGCGGCCATTAAAGTTTAGGGTCCAAAATTTCAAATAAAGATAAAAAACGGAAAAATCGGTCGATTGATTTGCGGTTTTCACTAAAATTATTCTTTATGTCGGCATTTTCGTGAAATTAAATTATAAAGATAAATTTTTAAAAATGCCGATAGAGGACGCTTTAGACTTTGGAGCAACGAACAACTATTTTTTGCCGGTATTTTTTACATTTCATTAAGTGTTTTAGTAAGCTTAGACTCAAACTTAAATTTTGAGCTCAAAATCTGAATAGTGGGGAATGCTTAAGTAGCACAAACTGAGCTGCGTTCAGAGGTTCAAATTTCAAATGATTATAAAAAACGGAAAAATTGGTCCATTGATTTGCGGATTTCACTAAAACTATTCTTTATGTAGGCATTTTCGTGAAAATAAATTATAAAGATAAATTTCAAAAAATGCCGATAGAGGGCGCTTTAGACTTTGGAGTAACGAACAACTCTTTTTTGGCGTTATTTTTTGTATCTTATTAAATGCTTTCGTAAGCTTAGACTTAAATTTTGAGCTCAAAATCTGAATAGTTGGGAGTGGTTAAGTAGACAAACTGAACTGTGTTCAGAAGGTTCAAATTTCAAATGATTATAAAAAACACAAAAATTGGTCGATTCGTTTGCGGTTTTCGCTAAAACTAATTTTAAAATCAGCATTTTTTTGAAAATAAATTTTAAAGATAAATTTCACAAAATGACGATAGAGGGCGCCTTAGGCTTTAGAGTAGCGTACAACTATTTTTAACCGTTATTTTTTTAATCTCATTAAATGCTTTCTAATGCATAGACTTAAATTTTGGCTCACATTCTGAATCGTTGGGATTGTTTAAGTAGCGAAAAATTGAATTGTGTTCGAGGAAGGGGAGGGTTATATTTAAACTCCTGATAACACTTCAGTTTGCGCTTCTTAACCCCTCCCAACGATTCAGAATTTGAGCCCAAAATTTAAGTCTATGCATTAAAGGCATTTAATGAGATTAAAAAAAATAACGGTTAAAAATAGTTGTACGCTACTCCAAAGCCTAAGACGCCCTCTATCGGCATTTTGTGAAATTTATCTTTATATTTATTTTCAAGAAAATGCTGATTTAAAAATTAGTTTTAGCGAAAACCGCAAACGAATCGGCCAATTTTTGTGTTTTTTATAATCATTTGAAATTTGAACCCTCTGAACACAGTTCAGTTTGTCTACTTAACCACTCCCAACTATTCAGATTTTGAGCTCAAAATTTAAATTTAAGTCTAAGCTTAGGAAAGCATTTAATAAGATGCAAAAAATAACGCCAAAAAAGAGTTGTTCGTTACTCCAAAGTCTAAAGCGCCCTCTATCGGCATTTTTTGAAATTTATCTTTATAATTTATTTTCACGAAAATGCCTACATAAAGAATAGTTTTAGTGAAATCCGCAAATCAATGGACCAATTTTTCCGTTTTTTTATAATCATTTGAAATTTAAACCCTCTGAACACAGATCAGTTAGTGCTACTTTCCCCATTATTCAGATTTTGAGCTCAAAATTTAAGTTTGAGTCTAAACTTACGAAAACATTTAATGAAATGTAAAAAATACCGTCAAAAAATAGTTGTTCGTTGCTCCAAAGTCTAAAGCGCCCTCTATCGGCATTTTTCGAAATTTATCTTTATAATTTAATTTCAAAAAAATGCCGACATAAAGAATAATTTTACTGAAAACCGCAAATCAATCGACCGATTTTTCCGTTTTTTATCTTTATTTGAAATTTTGTCCCTAAACTTTAATGGCGGCTATCTCCTTTGGAAAACGTTTGGGACCCCTAATCTCCTATTTAATATTGTTTGTCTTGATGTGTACTATCACCCCTCTTTTGTTGTAAAAAAAATTTGGAATCACCCTGTATATGTATATGTATCTAAACAGGGTGTTTCTAAATTCATGGCCCAAACTTTAAGGGGTGATAGTACACATCAAGACACACAATATTTAAATAGGAAACCAAGGGGCCCAAAGTCTTCCGAAGGAGATAGGCGCCATTAAAGTTTAGGGTCCAAAAATTCAAATGATTATGAAAAACAGAAAAATTGGTCGATTCGTTTGCGGTTTTCACTAAAATTATTCTTTATATCAGTATTGTCTTGAAAATAAATTATAAAGATAAATTTCAAAAAATGGCGATAGAGGGCGCTTTAGACTTTACAGTAACGAACAACTATATTTTACCATTATTTTTTGCATCTCATTAAAGGTTTCGTAAGCTTAGACTTAAACTTAAATTTTGAGCTCAAAATCTGAATAGTTGGAAGCAGTTAAGTAGCACAAACTTAACTGTGTTCAGAGGGTTTTAACCCTTTCGTGGTTATAAGCGCGTATACGCGCCCAGAATACTACTTAATTTGAATTGCGAAATGCCATACTGACACCGGAATTTTTAAATGAAAATTTTAATTTTACAAAGAACGTAAAACAAACATTTATATATTATGAAATAAATTGGTTTTTAAATTCCGGTGTCATTCAATCATTTTAGTATTTTATGAATAGAAGTGCTTTAACCGTCAAAGGGTTAAATTCAAATGATTATAAAAAACGGAAAAATTGGTCGATTGATTTGCGCTTTTCACTAAAACTATTCTTTATGTCGGTATTTTATTGAAAATGAATTATAAAGATAAATTTCAAAAAATGCCGATAGAGGGCGCTTTGGAGTAACGTACAACTATATTTTACCATTATTTTTCGCATCTCATAAAATTTTTTTAGAAGCTTACACATAAACTTAAATTTCGAGATGAAAACCTGAATCGTTGGCAGTGGTTAAGTAGCGCAAACTGAACTGTGTTCAATGGGGGTGGGGAGGTTCAAATTACAAATGATTATAAAAAACGGAAAAATTGTTCGATTCGTTTGCCGTTTTCGCTAAAACAAGTCTTTATGTCAATATTTCCTTGAAAATAAATTTTAAAGATTAATTTTAAAAAATACCGTTAGAGGGCGCCTTAAACTTTGGAGTAACCAACAACTATTTTTAACCGTTATTTTTTGTATCTAATTAAATGCTTGTAAAAGTTCAAATTTAAATTTTGAGCTCAAAATCTGCATCGTTTTGAGTAATTAAGTGCGGAAATTTGAAATGTGTTCGAGGGGTGGGGAGGGTAACATTTTAACTCCTGAACACTGTTCAGTTTCCGCTTCTTAACCTCTCCATCGATTGAGAATTTGAGCTCAAAATTTAAATCTAAGCATTTGCAAGCATTTAATTAGATACAAAAAATAACGCTTAAAAATAGTTGTTGGTTACTCTAAAGTTTAAGGCGCCCTCTATCGGTATTTTTTGAAATTAATCTTTAAAATTTATTTTCAAGGAAATATTGACATAAAGAATAGTTTTAGCGAAAACGGCAGACGAATCGACCAATTTTTCCGTTTTTTAAAATAATTTGAAATTTGAACCTCCCCACCCCCATTGAACACAGTTCAGTTTGCTCTACTTAACCACTCCCAACGATTCAGATTTTAATCTCGAAATTTAAGTTTATGTCTAAGCTTCTAAGAAAATTTTATGATATGTGAAAAATAACGGTAAAATATAGTTGTACGTTACTCCAAAGTCTAAAGCGCCCTCTATCGGCATTTTTTGAAATTTATCTTTATAATTCATTTTCAATAAAATACCGACATAAAGAATAGTTTTAGTGAAAACCGCAAATCAATCGACCAATTTTTCCGTTTTTCATAATCATTTGAATTTAAAACCCTCTGAACACAGTTAACACTAGAACCGCGGCGACGGGTCATTTTGACCCGTATCATATTGCGAAATGCCGATTTGAACCAGAAAACTCTTAATAAAATAAGCTAAATGTATGCTAAGAAAATGTATTTTTAATAAATTACTTAAACAGATTTAAATGAAGATTCTGGTGAGAATTAATTTTAGAAAACCTTAATGAATTCTCCCGCGGTTCTAGTGTTAAGTTTGTGCTACTTAACTGCATCCAACTATTCAGATTTTGAGCTCAAAATTTAAGTTTAAGTCTAAGCTTAAGAAACCTTTAATGAGATGCAAAAAATAACGGTAAAAAATAGTTGTTCGTTACTCTAAAGTCTAAAGCGCCCTCTATCGTCATTTTTTTAAATTTATCTTTATAATTTATTTTCAAGACAATATTGACATAAAGAATAATTTTAGTGAAAACCGCAAACGAATCGACAATTTTTCTGTTTTTCATAATCATTTGAATTTTTGGACCCTAAACTTTAATAGGCGCCTATCTCCTTCGGAAGACTTTGGGACCCTTGGTTTCCTATTTAAATATTGTTTGTCTTGATGTGTACTATCACCCCTTAAAGTTTGGACCATGAATTTAGAAACACCCTGTATATAGGTATATATATCTTTTTTTAAGTTATAAAATAGGTATATACATCTATTTGAAGTTATAACTATAAAATACATTGCTTTTTGATGGCATAATTTATCTTTTGGAAGGCTTGCTTCGTAAAAATCAAGGACAGAGAAAAAAGAATTAAAAGCCAAGAAAGCTAATCCACATCATATAATCTTGAATGATGTCTATATATATATATAAACACACACAATAATATTCTCTAAAGGAATCTCAACTGTATTTTAATTAAAGCCTGAATTTTTTGTCGAAATTGAGTCGGTCCACATTGGGCCTCACCCGCGCTGTTTTCTTTGATATTTGTACAGGCCGTGAACTGAGAAAATATGAAGAGGCCGAGCCAGGCTCGGGCTGTACTTTTAATTCTGACACCGGGTCGAGTCGGAACAAATTTCTTTCGGGAATGGCTGGGATTTGAAATCGAATAGTGTTTTTCATTTTTGGTAAATAAAATATAACCTTTTTGAGATATAAGAGATTCTTTTCAAATGGTTGCAGATATTTCTTCCTTGCGGTCACTTGCGGAAATCTATTCAAAACGCTAACTTTCACAGTATTTTCATAAATTGATTGTATCAAAAAATGGATGTTGTTGTCGCCATTTGATTACATAGTTTATGAATAAAAATAGCTGATGCGTTTTCGAAAAAAAAGAAATGAATTCAGAAATGTATTCGGAAACTAGCTCCTTTAGATTTGAGAATAAATTTGGATTTGAAATCTTTAATAAAATGATATAGAAATATTTTCTTATCTACTTTTATTATACAGCTTCAAAAGTTACGATGCTTTTAATTTTCTTTTATTCTAAACCTAATTAATTTTTTATTTGAATGTTAAAATTTTAAAAATTATGTAAAGGAAGAAAAGAGGATTTAAGGTTCTTTAAAAAAATCTTAATTATACGATAAAAAACTGAATGTTTTAGAAATAGTAGAAATTGTGAAAGGGCCAGAATTTTCCGGGCCGGTTTTCACTGATTTGTGTGCGGGTCGGACCGAGCTTTTGAGTTTTACAATGAACTGGTCTGGGCCCGGTCCTGGAAATTCCGGTCCGTGCAGGCCTCTGATTGTTTAATACAGCCTTAATTTTTTGAAAGAATAATTCCCCTCGATAAACAATGTGAAGGGATTAACTTCCCAATTTCCCACCTTTATACTTTATCATTGAACCCCCAAAACTAATCAGAGATACGCCTTATCAAAGGGAAAAATTATCTGAAATTTGAAGCAAATCTGATAATTCTGCATAAAAACTCATTTATGTAATTTGAAGGGGCAATCCCTGATTTCTCCCTAATGCTTAATCGTTAAACTTCCAAAACTATTCAGGGATTTGCCTTATCAGAAAGAACCCTTATCCAAAATTTGAAGCAAATCGGATAAATCTGCATAAAAACACATTTATGTAATTTAAGGACGAATATTAATCGTCTGTTCACCTTTATACTTAACTAAAGAACCTCCAAAATTATCAATGTACAGCCGTAACTCATATCCAAAATTTCAAGCTAATCGGTTATTTCTGCATGGAAAATGCATTTGCCTAAATTAGGAGCGAACCACTTTGTTCTTCCCTTTATACTCAACCAATGAACCCCGAAATTTACGGAGATGCCTTATTAAAATGACCGTATATCCAACAATTTATGTCACAGTACAAGATATCCGACTATTTATACAGTTTCCAGCATTAGTTATGTGGCACAAATTGTCAAATATCTCGAAAACGTCTCATTTCCAATGGGTGATTACATAGAGTTTTTTATCAGTGAGTTATAAGTGAGTTATAAGTGAGTTATAATGATCAGTGATATAATAAGAGAGTTTCACAATTATATCTTTTCAGCGATACCACTGTCGTTAAAATCAAGACTAAATTTTTTTGCCGTTCCCCTTTAAGTGGGCACTAGAGCTACGTGACATAAATTGTCGGATATCTCGAAAACGACTCATTTTCTACGGGTAATTCTACTAAGTTTTTTACTGCTCACGATCAGATCTTTCCAACGATACCTCTTTCGTCAAAATCGGTGACTTACACTTCTTGCAGTTTCCTAGTTAGTAGAAGCAGTTTGCTAGTTCATTTAAAATAAGCTTAGTTTCTAATTTCTAGCTTCCCAAGTCTTAAATAATTTTATATACATTCAGTATTGAATCTTGGAAATCTAACTTGTGTAATTTTGATAGTTATAAATGTAATAAATTAACAAATACGAATGAAAATGTATAACAGATAACAGGTAAATATGTTAATAAAATTTAAAACACAAAATTATTTGTTATTTATATGCAATTGAAGTTTTAACAAATAATGCATTTTTAAAATATATTTCGATGCAAGTCATAAAATAGCATATTTATTTACATAAGAGCCTCCGTACTTTTGAGATTAATCTTCAGCTATTGACAAAGAAAGTGAATTTAAGAACCATGAAAAATATATTTCCAAAGGTTGCGTTAACATAAGTTCCTACACACCTTGGGAGCAATTAAGTCTGGTTCCAGCACAGCTCGACTATATGTAGAAAAACAATGCAAGCCTCATCTCGGCCCAGCGCGAGTAATCTTAAAAAATATTCAGCTCGGGGCAGACAAAGTAACTGACTTATGCCGATTTCTACAATGTACAAGTTATATTTCTGTATTGATGTTGTCAAACTAATATCGGCTCATGACGTACATTTATATTTATTCTCGTTAAAGCCATATTCAATGAAAATAGCTGATATTTTATCGTTTTGTTTAAATCTTTATAACGGGCCGGTACGCCCGTTAAATTTTTTTATCGGCCCGGCCCGTAAGAAATTTTAGAACCATTCCGCCGGCCTGGGACCGTGCATACCTCTACCGTCCGATACATTTAATAACGAATAATTTATGGTTGATCCCACACTTGCTTTCAAAATGAATTAAAAACTCTTCGTTTTCAGGCATGAAAACGAACTCACGAATTTTTGAGAATTTTAGATTTTAATATCTCTGTGAAATTTTTAGATATGGAGAATTTTTTTTTTTTAATTTAGGAATGGATAAGGAATAATTTTCTAATTGGGAATTTTGCCATACGGGGGCCGTATAAAAATTAATTTTCGTATTTTTTCAAATAGACCCCCCCATGGAGTTGCAACTTATACAAAAATTCACCTTTTTTGATAATTTTTTGCAGCTGGAAGCATGAGTCTAGGGGCAATATTTAAGGAGATAGCCTATTGTTTCGATATTTATGACTCACCCTGTATATATTGTAATTAGATATTTAAAATTTCCTTAATTTTTTAAATGTTGAACAGAAAACTTTTTATTTTCCTGTTTTCTTTCTTTAAAAGAATAAATTAAAATTAAATGATTATGGGTGAAAACGAAAATTATTAAGAAGGTTAATTAAGAAGGTAGATTTTGTATAGAATACTACCTATTGCGATCGTTCTTATGTTACAATTTCTACTTTTTTTTCTTTGAAAATCTACACCGATTATGACCCCTAGACTCCAAAACTACAATCAATAAAAAACTTCATTAATCTATCTATCTATATGTATGCATATAAATATAGAGGGAAGGTGAGTCGTAATTAGCAAAACAGGCTAGCTCCTTTAATATCGCCTCCAGGCACTCACTTCCAGTAACAAAGTTTCATAAAAAAGACAGCAAAATGTGATGACATTAATTGCAGCTCCATTGGGGGGGGGGGTGTCTATTTGAAAAAGCACTTAATTTAAATTTTTATGCGGCCCCGTAAGACAAAATTCCCGTATAGGAAATTACTCCTTATACATGCATGAATTGATCAAAAAAATTGTGATTATCTAAAAGTCTGACAGAGATATTGAAATCCAAAGTTGGTGTGACTTACAAGAACTGAAGAATATTTAAAAATATGCTGCCAAAGTGGGCGTTTTGAACAGAATTTCTGGAAGCGATCATGATTGCAGAATACAGAATGTATTCAAATAATAAATTGCCTAGTTTCTAACTCATTTTTATTTCGAATTTGTTCTCAAATGCGTATTGGTCGATTGTTGGATAAATCCAGAATATATTTCAAAATATGCTGTCAAAGTGAGGATTTTGAGCCGAAATACGCATAAGATGATTCTAATAAAACCAGCTCTGACAATAAATAAATAAATAAATAAATAAATAAAATAAAATAAAATTCTTTAAAAGCGGCCAAGTAAACTTGTTAAACTCGGTTTATCTCTATTATATTTTATTTTTTATTGTTGAAATGAGCACTTAACTTCAAAATCAATTTCTGGAATTTCTGGAAGCGATCATGATTGCAGAATACAGAATGTATTCAAATAACAAATTGCCTAGTTTCTAACTCATTTTTATTTCGAATTTGTTCTCAAATGCGTATTGGTCGATGGTTGGATAAATCCGGAATATATTTCAAAATATGCTGTCAAAGTGAGGATTTTGAGCCGAATTACGCATAAGATGATTCTAATAAAACCAGCTCTGACAATAAATAAATAAATAAATAAATAAATAAATAAATAAAATAAAATTCTTTAAAAGCGGCCAAATAAACTTGTTAAACTCGGTTTATCTCTATTATATTTTATTTTTTATTGTTGAAATGAACACTTAACTTCAAAATCAATCTGCGCCTGTAGGCCAAGCCGGCAAAAATTTTTAAAAATTTGGTATGCTAGTTTCTTTTAAGGACGAAATCTTTTAGTCACGAATCCAAACAGATTCATTTACTAATGCTAAATGAGAAAAATGTGCAAAAGTATCTCGGTTACATGTCAATATTTTTATATAATTTTGCAATGGATAGCAAAAATTGCCCTGTATAAGACATTTGTTTACTTCTTCAATTTCGATGGCTGGTTTTTTTAGAATGATTTAATATTTGAAACTGGTTTCGAAAATCAAAGTATGCTCACTCAAATAAAATATCATTTAAGTAAATTAAAGTATACTCATTAAAAACATCTGTAAACAAAAACAAAAAAGTAAAAACGTTCTTTGTACAGATCGATCTCATCTATCAAGTGAAAAAAAAATAAAATAAACATCGAAATGTAATCGAGATATCTTTATAAATTTATTTTATAGGATTAGTATTAGCGAATGGGTCTTTTCGCTTGACTGGCGTAAAATCGTTTGGTAATCTTCGACAGAGGAATAAAATGAAAATAATTCTTTAAAAATGCAATAAAAGATGACTGTATAGCCATGCTTGTAAATTAACTCGCAGTGACTAGTTTATGGTTTTAATTTATTTTTACCTTCTACCCATATACCCCATTTTTTCAACATATGAAAAACTGGTGGAACCAGAGAGAAAAGTAGAGCTCGATCTAAAAAATGTTACATTTTAAATTCGCAAACAGTTTCAGTCTAAAAAAATGCGTAGAAAAGTAATGGAACCAGATTATCTGTAAAGCTCATGAAATTACCCAAATTTTTGTTGATAGCTGAAAATGTGGACTGAGCTTTACTGGTGCCTTAATATTAATCAAACAGAGCTGCCAAGTCTCCGGCTTTTTCTGCACCAGTATTATTATGCAGAAAATGTTCTTATGTTAAATTGGAACAATTGGGCGATTTAAAAGAACACAATTTTCTTTAAGATAATAGTGGTGTGAAAAAAGCCGGAAACTTGGCAGCTCTGATCAAGGATAAAGTGACATTTTTTACACATTCTACATTGAAATCATACATAACCAGTTTAAAAACTTGGGTTCATAACTATAGGTTACTGGGTGATTTGGTAAAGAACGAGAACCTGACGAATCATTCAATACAAAATGTGGAGTAAATTCTATTGCAAAGTTCTTTCATAAATTGAAGTTCAAAAGTCCAAGTATATCCGAAACCTGATCATTTACGATTTAACAGTATATTAAATATTTGTATTCATATACAAAATAGTTATCTACGTCAATTCCTCAACAACCTGATTATATTAATATTATACTTTAATTATTACTTCATGAATTATATTCGTTTAGCGTTGTGCAGCTGAGCTTCACATAATACAACACTCGATTTACTACTTTGACTAGTAATGCCATTTTGCGTGGATAATTTGATTCTGAAAAAAGGCACCAGTAAAGCACAGTCCACATTTTCAGCTATCAACAAAAATTTGGGTAATTTCATGAGCTTTACAGATAATCTGGTTCCATTACTTTTCTACGCATTTTTTTAGACTGAAACTGTTTGCGAATTTAAAATGTAACATTTTTTAGATCGAGCTCTACTTTTCTCTCTGGTTCCACCAGTTTTTCATATGATTTCACAACTTTTTCAGATCCTTTTAGAAACTTTATCAACTAACTTCAACTAATGAATCAACCACCCCAGTTGACCAAATAATCACCTATTTCAACAGGCCCAACCAATTGCTCCAAGCAAAAACCATCCAACTTAACCAACGAATGACTTCAATCAACCTGCCTAATCAATTGCCAAAATCAGAAACTAAAGCAACCGTTGATTCGCCAGTGTCAAAAGTTTTGGTGACCTCATACTTATTGTTAACCCCAAGATTAAGACCTCGTACTGTATTCTAACAAGCGCTGGCCTCCAAACAAGTCCTTAGTCTAAGCTTTATATATAGTCTGATTTCTTGAACTTTTCTGTTATGTCTATGCTTCGCTGGCTTAAAGGCCTACGGAACATTCTATGTCAACTCTCAAACATCCCAAAAAACCGTGGGTCAGGAAGAGTTATAAGGGATGACTTAAAATTTTATATAAACTGTTAAAAGAGAAATTTTCTATGCTTTGGCTATAATGGAAGTTTAAATTAAAAAAAGTCTAAAAACGACTCGTGCAGAAAGAAGATAAATAGTTATTGAAAATGCTATACAATACTGAATAAATTATAAATACATTATAAAATATATAAAATCAACAATACATTATAAAATTCCACAATTTAAATACAAATGTCAAATTGTTTTTCATATGCAAAAATACTTTTCAGTACTTAGGATATAATTACCAAATGGCGTGGGACGGGGCATATAGTTATGCTGTCACATATTAAATACAATATAAGGAGAGGGCATGTGTTCAAGCAAACGCTTACTTCACCAATCTAACAATTACACTTTTCCTTTAGAAATCAATGCAGCAATATTCATGGCGATGTTGACAAATCGTACAACAGAGCTGTTATTTGTATATCAACGTTTGTGCTATAGATTCACAATAAATTTTCTTCGAATGACATTAGCTGACTTTATACTGACAAGTAAAAATATACCCCACCACTCAACAGATGCATTAGCTTAAACAGAGAGTCCGTATCTGATATTCGTAATACAGGAGGAAAAATAAAATGCCATTGGTCACATTGTCATTAAAATGTCAAAACAAAAAATGTGACTTCAGAAAAGAAAAAGCAAGTATTATAATGGAGAATACTACATATTCCTTTACGTTCCTGTACCTAAGCACCATGAATCCAATATTATTAAAAATAGACATTAAAATTATCAATAAAAGACATCGAAGGTGAATCAAATCTTTGCTTTATTTTTCAAGTAATAAACCTATTAGATAGAAACGTAGCATTTGAAAATACACTATTGTATTTCAGTGTATTCTAAAGTCTACATGCATTCTTTAAAAGCACTATATGGTAAAATTGAAACTTTTTATGCTGTGAAGAGAGGTTTTCATAGAACATTTAAGAAATATGTTGTGTGGAGCACTGCATTCCTATGCAGTTCAAAACCTTCAAGCTATCTATTCAGCTGTGTAAAATGATGAAAACTAATCAGGAGTAGCAGAACTGACATTACTCTGGTATTTTTTCTAGTACATTCAATGAAATATCCTCTAAATCATTCGGAAAACTGTCGACTTGGGTAATCAAATCATCATTACATCGAAGCCATCCATCTGAATGTGTACGTATGAGAGCGATGTAATGACCGCTATGACTGTATTCCCCTAAGTGAATGATCGCACCAACAACACGATAATGATGAGGTCCTATTTTAGCATTGTTACAATTAAAATTTTGGATTTTGTTGCGATTGACTGGTTTTCCGGGTATATGGCGACGAATTTCTATAATTATGTTGTCCGGCATTTGAATCGTAATGGAATTACTTTCAACAAAACTTGAAATATGACAAGTTGGACACTGACGACCTTCAACCGGTTGCCAATTTAGTAGAAATTGGTTAAAATCTGTGATGTTATGAAGTATGAAAGGCAGTGCAAGTATTGGCATATATTCAACATTGAAAAAAAAAACTGGGGTCACATGCTTTGCAGCGGAACCGATTTTCAACAATAATTTCAAACATGTGTATTAGATTTAATCTGTCTAACAGTGTGCTGATGAATTCTAGCGCACATTGTTCCCCATCCTTATTTTGAAATGGTGAGCCCATTGCCTTTCTGACCTTTGATGTAAACAATTTGCGCTTATTACCTGTTTGTTTTCGGTTTTCGTATTGTTGGTACAAAGTGTACACTGCTTTGCAAACTGAGTTTCTACTATTCTGGTATGAAATACAGGCGTTTCGGAAGTCAGGCAATAAAAACAAGACTTGACAAGCAGCGTTTGAATAACATACTGTTCCAGGGTTTTTGTTATCGAACTTGGGCCATCTAATTTGACGATTGTTGGCTCCAGAATGTACGGAAAGATCTAATTTTGTTCTTTTTGCTACTTGTAAAGTTTTATTAGCTTTTCGTTTTCGTCCTGGATTTTTTTCTTTTAAGCGATAAAGATCTTCAGGCGAAATCATTTTTGGCTTCATTGCTTGACACCAAATACGATCGGGTACCCAGACTAATTTTTCTTCATTTATAACTATATGGGGCTCTGTGGAGTTGAACTGTTTTCTCAAACGGTTAACTTCCATAACGCAAAACTTATTTGCATTTGCCTTGCTTGGGTCAAAATTCATCAGGTACAATCCAGATAACGTTCTTACCCTCGATAATGCCACATACATCATGCCATTTTCAAATACAGTATTTCCCACATCCGCAATAACTTGATCTAAACTCAAGCCTTGTGATTTATGGATTGTCATCGCAAATGAAAGAATTAATGGAAACTGATCCCTGATGACTATTACAGCGTTTGTCAAATTAAATCTAACTTTAACACGTGCTATTGGTTCCGGTTCCGAAATGTTATCAAATTTTACCATTATTTTTTCGACATAATTATTGCGAACTAAAAAACTTGAAATTGATCCTATAGCACCATTTACAAGGCCTGTATTAACGTTGATATTTCGCCTGAGCATTACCCTACAGCCTACTGACAATTTCAACAACGATTCCATTCCTGCTGTTTCCGTTACATTTTTTTCACGTTTTTTTAAAAGCTGCCTAGCATAATCAAGATTATTTTTCTGCTGCTCATTGCTAAAGGTAAAACTGTCTTCTGCTGCTAATTAGTAAATTTTGTTTTTTTCTTGGCTCATTAAATATTCGTTAAATTCAGAAACCATTGATGTTTTTTACATCAAACAAACTACGCTTCTATCTTTTTTGCTTAACTGTGCATAAAAAATTGCGAATGCTTCAATTGGCTTAATGTCATTATCAATCGGAATTAAACGGCTTTGTAAAACAATGACATCAGCATTTGTTAATTTGCCAAATCTTAGCCGGTTTAATAAAGCAGCGTATAGAGGATCGTCTTTCTGCCGCATACTTATGTGTAACTCTTCAAACGAAGTTAAAGCTTCTTGCCATAAATTTAAAGAACATAATCCACCCAGTTTATTTGTTACATCGTCTGCTGATATTGTATTAAATATTGGACTGGCTGCTACAGGCGTCAATTGTGCTAGATCACCCATCACAATGATAATCACACCACCAAAAAAATTGGACATGTTCTTGAAAATCTGACACAGCCTTTTATGAATATATGCTAGCATTAGATTGGATACCATACTAACCTCGTCAATTACAAGGATCTTAACATGCTTGAGTGTTAAATTTAATTCCTTACAAGTCGAATTGTGTAATTCGATGTACTTTTCTGTACTACCATGCTGTACTGGCAATTGCAAAAGCCTATGTATCGTCATTCCGTTTATGTTGTATGCCGAGAGACCAGTTGGTGCAGCAACTGCTATTATTGTATTGTCAGAACAAAAAAATTTTTGTGCCCAAAACTTCAATGTGTTTATTAAGAAACTTTTTCCAGTGCCTCCTGCACCACTAATAAACATGAACATTTGTTCTTTTTTATTCTGCAACTGATTGGTAATTAGATTAAAAATACGTTTTTGATCAATATTCATTTTTGCCAAATTGCTATCTAAGCTTTCACTCGAAATATTAACATTCATTGTCATTCGGAATTCAGCCATTGCATTGGCCACTTCGAGAGGTTCACCTAATGCATCTGGTTCCAGTTGCAACATATCAGTGTTGCCCTTATCTTCGGTAATTTCTCCGTGAATTTCTTTTCCAACCTTTTCAATAAGAACAGCGTATTCTGACATTTTTCTATGGTAATCTGCCAATTTTGAATTTGTTAACAGCTCTTTGATAAAAATTGGTTCAGATTTGCCAGATTCATCTAGAAATTCGGCATTTTCATCTCGAAATGGCTTAAACAATAACAATAAAGAGTAGCAATAGTCTTCCATTTGCTCTGGATACCGATATATAGGGTGGCTGATCAAAACCGGTTTTGTACGTTTAATAGCGACATAGGATGGAATCATGTTAAATGTTTCTTGCGGATTACACATATCTATGTCAACCTTTTTTTTATCATAATATTTTACAAAATCATAGAGGCAAACGTCTTGCAGATGGTCAGGACAATTGGGATAATAATCCGATATATTGTTATTTTCGTACTTGTTTACTGCATCTGGATTTTGTTCCAAATCTTGTTGCAACTTTGTAATTGATTTTAGTGTACGAGGACGTAAATTTGGTTTTCTTGCGCAAAGCCATACAGTTTGCCTAGACTTTTCATAAAGGTGGTGTCCTAGCAAGATGTCACAGGCCTCATATGCGCCACATTCCCGAGTTGACAAAATGTTCATACAAAATTTGAAAATTCGTTTAGAAAGCGATTTGTCATTACTTATTTCTTCCCATAATTTTTGGAGACTGGATTTTTCTCCTTTTGTTATATATGAAGCAACATAGTTTACAACTGCTGATGTGTTTTCTCCAATAAACTGCACGTCAGTATTAGCACCCCAAATCAGCGATTGTATGGGGTTATAATCATTCACACGTTCTTCACCAGTAGTTCTGCGCAATTCATAGAGTCTACTTTCTAAATTACCCTTAGTCCGTTGCTTACATGTTACTAATGGGTTATGCAAAATGGCTTTATCCACTAACTTGCGAGGGAAACCAAACCTACATTTTGTGTAAGATTTACCGTTAATAGTCCGTTTCCGCTGGCAGTAAGTATTACAAACTTTGTGCACTTGATATCTGCTGATAATTTTATGCAACAGTGGTTCTTTATCTTGATTCGGCATTCGACAAGTTATGTGCTTTTGAATAAATTCTAGCACTATTTCAGGACTATCTATACCTATGCGAGGTGCATTTTCAATCCATAGCAAAATATGATAATGTGGGGCACCTCTAGACTGGTATTCAACACGCCAAAAATAATCAACAACTTTTCCGAGAGGACCACCCAACTTGTTGCATAAAACATTTCGAAAATACGCCGAAAATCGATGATGAAAATGAATCGAGGTAAATACTGGATCCATTACACATCTATTACTGTTCCGCATTGATTCAATGCCATCAACATCAGAATTAAGCTTAATTAACACATCGGACATATCAGACCAATCATATTCTGCTGCGCTAAGTGTGACAAACCATGTAGGTGGACCTAATTCTCGAACCATAGTTTTAAGGTCCATACGCAACGATGCAAAATATTCATTGGAGCCCCGCATTTTTTTGAAAATGCTGAAAATATTTCCTTCTAGCTGTTGTTGTCCTGATTTCACCATACTTAAAAAATCCTTGATAGGCATGTCATTATAGCTGTAGGTATTTCGAAGCATTTGTAAAATGCCACCAGCAACTGCCCGAAGGTGATAGTCATGCAGTAAATTAAAAATGTATTGATGATCACATCTAAATCGGGAGTCCTTATTCTTTAATCTACTGCGGACCCATTCTGAATTCGTTAAAGGAAAATATCGTTCTGCATGTCGACCACCACGACCATTAGGAAATAATAAAGGAAAACATCAAAGGTCCAGCTTGGTTGTTCGATATCGATCCTTTCTGCTGAAACTCGTTTCATTTGATACAAATCCAAGTCTGATTCCGATGGTTTTGATGTATTCAATGGATGAACCGTGAAGGATTCAAAAAGGTAATCTTGGTCGCTTTTATCAACTTTTTTAATCATCGGTTCATGCGATATAAGTTTGCATATATCTCGAAATTGCGGTTCTGGTTCTGATAAATCTGACGTATCAATGCCTTGCATTGGAGCCCAGTTTGGATTCACATCAGCATATTCGCGATTTATTTGTTTGAGCTTCAATAATGCCGATTTTACCTTTTCAATGTCAATTATTGACTGCCAAATTTGTTTATTTTTTGTAGGAACACCCAATAAAATTATGTTGAGGTTCTGATCAATGGGCATTCCTTCCTTGTTTGGAAGGTTATTCAAGGTTTCTGTCAACGGTAAGGGGTAATGGATAACATGCCCCTTCAAAGCTCTTAAACGATCAGTTGCTGGCAATTTTGAGCCTACTGTACCAAGCCTGTATACTACTTGAAAACACTTTGCTTTTTGAATCAGAATTTTTTCAAATTCGTTCAAGTTTGCAAGCTCATTTGGCAAATCATCAATTTCGAGGTTGTTAAAAACTGACAAATTACTATGGCGTTGACCATATTTTAAGCTTTGAAGACATTTTGTACATAAAAATAAATTGCTGAAATTAAATTTTTTCAGCACTAAATATGCGATTAATTCCAGCCAACGGTCATTTGATGATTGTTTTGAATCTTTTCGCTTTTTATAGCCAATAAAAATGTCAAAATCATATTTTTCGTTACATTCTAATGTAATTTTCCGAACGTCACGCCTATAATAAAAAATATTACAGGAAACGCATGAAAAATGGGGAATATTTCCCAATTCATTTAGAAAAACCTTATAATATTTTAATTTTTCCAACATGTGCTCATCTGGTAACTGTGGCGTTTCAATATTTGCCACACAGGTATTTTCTGTTCTGTCTGCAATTGCAAACTTTTCAAGATATTCAAAATTGCCTCTTATTAAAGCTTCATCCAACTCATGCAATTTTAAATCATATTGCCTAACAATATACAATTTTTTAAGCAGTAATCGAATTTTTGGAAAATGAACTGCCAAACGACGCAAAAATAACAAATTACTTTCACATGAATCGGGTAGGCAGAAAAAAGGGTGCCCTAGTTTTTCGGGATCTTTTTGATGCTCATGTGAGCATGTATCCATTTTATTGACCAAAAATTTCCGAAAATTTGTTGTTTTTTCAAATATTTTTAACAAGTGTGTAATACGCTTTATCATATTTTTTGGCATTCTACAGAGTGCTGGGTCACACGGTTTTGCATTCAACGATTTTGTATCATTTTTCTCTGAATACAAATGAATAACTTTGGTATCATTTTGAAATTCGTTTCCATCTCAGTTTGAATCGACTATTATTGTTTCTTTCTGATTTTTATTAGATTGAATCTGATGCTTTTTAGCACTTTTATTCCGTTTTTCTGCTATTAATTCATGAAAATTTCCAAATACTGAATTTATTCCCATGTATGTAAATTCCTTGAAGTACGGTTCAGAATATATACTGTGAAACCCTTGCCCACATACATCTTCAATATAAATTTTTTCCTTATTCTTAATGTTGGCTAATATTGTTGAACACATATTTTTTATCTTTGAAATATTGGATTTCAGCTAAAAAACAAAACGATTTCGTTTGCTAAGCGCCCTTGCTACAATTGTTTCTGATAGAAGCTTTTTGATATGGAACTGTGCTTTATTTTTATTATGTTTGTCAGAAATCTTTAAATTTGATAATGAGTTTTTAAACATATTTGGTTGTAAATTTTTTGCAAGGTTTTGCTCTGCGACCCTTCGACCCGTATTTATAAATGCAAGAATTTTTTTGTAATAATATTGGCGGTCTATCATTAAATTTGTACAATACCTTTGGCGCTTTATTGTTTTTTCCACTTGCCTTTTATTATCTTTTATACATTTGGCTCGAGACTGCAGCTTAATCATATACCGCCGGTACCATTTGGATTTAAAGTGGGAAAATTCCAAGAATTTTTTCCTTTGCAAGTACTTATCAGAAGCTAAAAGCTTTTCCTCCTTTTTTTCCTGCCATTTTTTCTTTGAAGCACGGTGTTTTTCTCTCTTCTGTTTTTTCCAAACTCTATAATATGCAAAACGATCTTCTTTGTTTTTTTCTTGCCATTTCCTAAATTTCAATTTCTTAGTTCTCTCTTTACTGGGCATCTTATAAGTTATAACTTTTTACCATTTAGTTAATAATTACGATAATTGCTTCATAATATTTCAAAATACTATCTGTTTAAGCATAACAAAAAAATGTATTGATAACAATAACATTCTCTCGAATATCAACATTTTTAAAAATATCATATGTCAACTTCATCGTAAATATGACTAGCGGCTCTTTCCAAGAGTGGCGCACTACCTATCGGACTAGTTCATTTAGAAATCCCAATATCGAAGGTGGGGAAAGGTACAAGCGTCTAGAGATCACACTTTCTCAATTTGATCCCGCGGGGGATCGGCCATTGCGCATATCGTTCTCCGCATGACGTAGCGATTTTCGCGGATTTTTGCATACTGCACATATATTTCCGTGCATGACGTATATTTTGACAAATATGAGTTATATATATATATTTTAACCATTTTCTATTATTTTAATTAGGAAATAAAAATAAATTACAAAAGTTTAATTAATAATAATAGAAAAAAACAATTTATATCGATTTATAAAAGGAAATACAAAGTAAATAAGCAATTTATAAATAACTAAAAACAATGACCGGGTTACCATATGAAGCACAAAATCGCCATTTTGTTGCACTCTATTGATTAAAAAATATATAACTGATATATAACTGATATTTGATAACGAAGTTTTTGCCAAACTGGCATCAGAAGAAAAAATCGCGCCAGTGTGGTGCGTAAATGACATCTGTGTCCTGATATATATATATACACATATATTTCAAATAATGTTATGAATAATAAATTCCAATATCTTGATGTTATGTAATTTTTCTATTACAATATTATTTCATGTTTTTTCATTTATCTTTAAGTGAAATTTAAGTATACATCTGCTGAAGGGTTAAGCTGCTTAAAATGTTTAGAATTAGAAATTATTACAAAACTACGATATAAGGCAGTCTATTTAAAAAACAGTCTATAGAAATGTAATAACAACATGTACATAAACTGTAAACCTGAAAAAGAAAGATTTTTATAGCCTTTTTTCATGAAGAAGGAATTATTATATCAAAGATATTATAAAAAAAAAGTATTTGGCCTATAGAATTAGTGAAACTTCAATTTCCATTAGCACAGTTTGGTGATGCAAATGATTTTTTTTTTTATCATTACAGAGTATAAACAATTACTGTTATAACTAATTAAGTGTTTAAATGTTATTATAATTATTTTATTGCTATTAATACTGCTTTTCTGAAATGTCAAATAATGGTGAGTAATTTGTTTGGATACCAACTTGGACATTTTTTCAATACGAAACAATGTTTCAAAGTAATTTTCTACAAAAAATCTTATATTCGAGAAACACTCTCACTCCGGCAACATATTAAACACAAGTTTTGTTTATTTTTCAACGCTTTGCCTGTTAGACTGTAGAGGGCTCTGCTGTAGGCAGGCCCTTATTACCGCATGGGCAAATCGGGACTTTGCCCATGGGCCCCAGACCTTAAAGGGCCCCCAAATCCATACATTAAATTATAAAATATTTACTTTCTTTTTCCAATTCCAACTCTTCTATAGGTTGAGGTTATTGAATTCATCTCAAAGTAATATAACCCATTTCTAAAGTTACATTAAAGAGTTTTATTCTAAACTAAAGAAAAAAAAATGAATTTTTATTAATTAAGAATTTATGGAGATAAGAATTTTCTTCTATTTATATCTAAGATGCGAAAATATATTTATACATTACACATACACACATATATGAGTGACCGTCAATTCTATTTGAATAAAATTGGAATTATTCGAAAGGGGGCCCCTTAACTTATCTTTGCCCAGGGCCCCAATTAGTCGTAATCGGGGCCTGGCTGTAGGACTCAGAGAACCCTATAACGCCCATCTATACCTGTCACCCCTGCTTAAAAAAGTGGAATCTTCCAAAGCATGCGCAGTTGTGATTTTTCATAGTGCGCCATCCTTCGAAAGAGCCGCTAGTGTAAATATGCCACACTCATCGTTTTATGTTTCAAAAAAAAAAAAAAAAAAAAAAAAAAAAATGAATACATGGAGTAACGAAAAAAAATCTTTATTGTGAGAGGTTTCATCTTTTAATAAAACAATTTATTTATCGAAATGTGACTTTACTTAAAATGCTATTACACGTAAAAACTGCAAGCGACAAAAATCGTCTGCGTTTTTTCGTTTTCTTAGCATTTCATTGGCTGTTCGAGAAGAGTCTTTACCATCATTTGGGTTTCCAAGCATTTGATTGGCTCTCACTGGCGACTCGCTTCGTTCCACGCCTAGTATTTACTGAAAATTTATTTCGTACGACTCAAATATAAAACTTAAGTTTTACAGATGATAGAATTAAGGATTAATTTCAGAAAATTAAGAGTTTCCACTCAGAATGAAAAATTTTTAGAAAGTGAGCAATATAAAATGACGTCACATCTAGGAAACTATTTTTTTTACTTTATTTTTCCTTACTTATCCCTTTGTAATTGAAAAATCTGTATTATAGTAGCTGTTTTGACTTCAAAAACATTCAAATGAAGATAAAAAATTTTTAAACATACATTTAGTTACAATTTATATATATATTTATTATAAATGCATTTTTTTTTATCTTTCGAATGACGTCAATTTCAAAAGTTCAAAACTATCAGGAGAAGCAGAATTTTTATTGATGTATAAAAAGAAAGAATACGTGTTATCGTTTCTTTTTTAAACTATTGAATTGTTTTTTAGTAGGTGGCAACACGAAAGAAACAATTGAATTAGCAATTGAAAAGTAGAGATTTCTACAATGTTAAATTATGAAAGATATCGCGTTATATAAATTTTAAATGGGTGTCATTTCCTTAATTTTTTATATTTTTTTATCGGACCTTTGAAAGGCACATCCCTAAATTAAAAGCTTTCGAACAAGCTATAATACGTCGCTGAATGTTTCCTGGTTCGGGTTATAATTGAGTTGTTTCTCTTTTTTTCTTGTTTCACGAGCAAAAAGTGCCAAAACAGGGGTTCTGGATCTCCGAAACTAATCGGTGGATCTGGATGAATTTTTGTACACTTTGAGATCTAGGATAGGACACTTCCCCTTTTTAATTTCGTCGCGATCCGATGATTAGTTCCAAAGTTATTAAGAAGCAAACTTTGGACTTTAACATTAGAGATGCAGCTGAGCTCTACTATACAGCACTATCGTGCTGTATGATATGTCTGTTAAATTGTATTCCTAGAAACTTTTCAAACACTGTGCTACAACATTTACATTCCGAGTTACGAATATTTAAAGTTATCGGCACGTTATATTTATGATATATTAAAATATGGAGCATTTAGTTAACAAATACCCTCTGCCATACAAAAAAAAAAAAAAAAAAAAAAAAAAAAAAAAAAAGTTATTTGTGATTTGCAGTGGCTCCATTATATTTAGTGTGTTTTAAAATTTACGGAGTTTTAATTAAAAAGAAACACAATGCATTTATTAACGCTAAAAAGAGAGAAACACTACAGTCACATTTTGTTTTCTTGAAGAACTGTTCAAAATTCTATAATTCCACCAGGCTACAAAATGGATGCCCCTTACATACTCCTTACAAATTCACGCCAATGCGCTAATCCGGTTTACTCCAAAGGGGACAACTACTTTGCAACTCGCCTGACAGTCCGGCACTCCTCTATCGACACTCCCCCCCTGTAGTTTGAAGCGCCACGAAAGCCATTTAAAACGTGTTTTCCTGAAAATGCCTTTTTTCATATTTTGCCTAAGTTCAAAGTACTAAGACTCAGTGGTAAAATGATTTAGAAACAAAGTGTTTATGTTTTTAGAATCTTAAAAAAATTTGCAACAAAAGTAAGGAGAGATTTTTTAGCACTTTCCAACAAAGTTGAAAAGTGCTTATGCATTCGGTTTGTCTGGCCGTCTGTCCGTCTGGCCGGATGGCCGTCTGTCCGTCTGTCCGCACTCTAACTCCCGTAAATATACTCGGATTGCTATGAAATTTTTATGCGTTATTGAGGTTTACCCTAGCACGAACCCTATTGAAAATGAAGTATCTACCATGATTAGTTTATCTACAGAGAGAATCAAAAGTTTCCCATTACATTACGGCCTATGGGGAAAAATCGTTAATATACTCGGATCGCCATGAAATTTTACTACGTTATTGAGGTTTACCCTAGCACGAACCCTACTGAAAATGAAGTATCTACTATGATTAGTTTATCTACAGAGAGAATCAAAAGTTTCCCATTACATTATGGCCTATGGGGAAAAACCGTTAATATACTCGGATTGCCATGAAATTTTAGGACGTTATTGACGTTTAACCTAGCACAAGTCCTATCGAAAATGAAGTTTCCACCATGATTAGTTTATCTACAGGGCGAATCAAAAGTTTACTATTACATTACGGCCTATGGGGAAAAATCGCTTCAAAGGAATTTTAAAAATGTTATACCCTGTCAAACATATTAAAATATGCATTCTATAAAATATAAGGTGAAAATATAGCTATTATTCATTTACAGGGCCACACAAAAGAATTCCATTAGATAATAGTAAAAGGGGGAATTGTGTGTGGCATATTTTAAATATATTAAGCTGTTTCATGTATAATAAAATTGATATATGTCACTGAAGCTTAATATAAATTATACGCTACTGTCTTGCATAATATGAAGTACATAGCATTTACAGGGCCATACAAAAGATTTCAAATAGTATATTCTTTCCGAAGTACCGTATATGTGTCCGATGATGGCTGATGGAGGGATGAAATGCATTTTGATTATGATATTCGCGTTTATATATCGCTAAATATATGCACATTATATGGTGTGTATAAATGTTATAGTTCATATACAGGGCTACCCAAAAGAGCTCACCAACGTTACTGAATATGAGCGTAAATTATTTAAACGTGATTTTTAAATAAGCTATGCATTTTTACGCTGAGCTGCATTCAATTTACTGAGAAATGTTTGCAGAATATAGATAAAAGGATATACAGGTCCACGCAAAGAATTCGGTACATGGACGCCTATGAATGATGATTTATGAGAATGTGATTTCAGTTGTTTTAAAAGTGTTTTAGTTTACAATAACTTTTAGCCTAATGCTGACGTGTAATAAAGGTATAATGTAAACTACAGGGCTGAACAAAAGTATTCAAGTATGTTTCCATCTAATAGTATGAATTGCTGAAAAAGAAATTTCAAGCTACTGGGTATTTTCTTGCTAAGCTAAATTTTCCCATTATATGAACTGACATATGAAATACAGGGCTGCTCTAATGTACTGGAATACATATTTGGGTATATTTGGCTATACACTATTATTTCCCTAAATAACAAAGTTTCGTTAAAGATTTCATTAAGTGTTGGAAAGTGCTTCATAATCTATGCTTAACGCATGATTTTTCTTACTTGTTTTAAACTATTTCTGAAAAATTTACATAAGTTGGTAAACATGAAAATTTTAACAAATTTAAGAAAATTTACCATGCGTATTTTTTTTTTTTTTTTTTTTTTTTTTTTTTTTTTTTTTTTTTAGCCGATTAAAATAGAAAATTAATAATAATAAATATCTCTCCTTAGTTCTTTTCTATATACTATAACACTATTTAAGAAATTTTAGTCATACCAAAATATTGAAAATTGAAGGAGGAGTAGTAATTTTAAAAATTGTATTTTTCGACAAAAAAAGAAAATAAAAAAAAAATAAAAAAAAAAAAAAATCCCCATAAAAAAAATATTTTTTAATAAAAAGTGAATTTTTTTGCTAATTATTCCTTACAAGAAGATTCTTAAATAGTACACCAAAATTCATTACTTTAAAATCAATAATAATATTTTTGGGTTTTTTCTTTCTTCCCTTAAATTAAATTAATAGCTTTTTACGCATAACTATCCGATTTGCTTAGAATTTTGGACATAGGTTCATTATGATAAGGCGTATCTCTGATTAGTTATGGGTTCTTCTGCTTATTATAAAGGGGGAACGAGCAATTATCTCCCCCTCAAACTAGATAAATCGGTTTTTATGCAGAATTATCCCATGTATTTCAATTTTAAATATAGGTTCTTTCTGATAAGGTGAATCCCTAAATAGTTTTAAGTGTTTAATGGCTAAGTATAAAGGGGAGATGGGGGAAACCCCTCTTAAATTCAATAAATGGCTTTTTATGCAGAATTATCCAATTTGCTTCGAATTTCGGACATGGGTTCATTATGATAAGACCTATTTTTGTCTAATTACGGACTTCTTTTGCGAAATAAAAGGGGGGCGGGTAATTACTACCCCCGCCTTAAATTAGATAAAAAAAATTATGCACACTTATCCGATGTATTTCAAAATTTGGATACAGGATCGTTCTCATAAAGTGAATTCCTGAATAGTTTTAAATGTTTAATGGCTATGTATAGAGGGGGAACGGGGGATAAACCCCCTTAAATTAAATAAATGGTTTTTTAAACAGAATTATCCGATTTTCTTCAAATTTTGGATGTATATTCATTATAAGAAGGCGTATCTCTGATTAGGTGTGGGGTTCTTTTGCTAATTAAATAGGGGAAGTGGGCGATTTACCTCCCACTCTTTAAATAAGATAAATTGTTTGGGGGGGGGGGGGCACAACTATCCAACGTATTTCAAATTTTGGATATAGGTTCTTCCTGATAAAGTGAATCCCTGAATAGTTTTAAGGGTTTAATGGCTAAGTATAGAGGGATGAACGGGGGATAACCCACAATTAATCAGGGATTCGCCTTATGATAATGAATGCACATTCAAAATTTGAATCAAATCAGATAATTCTGCATATAAAGCCATTTATTAATTGAAGGGGGGGTATCCTTCGTTCCCCCACTGTATACTTAGCCATTAAACCCTTAAAATTATTCTTTTTTATGCGAAAGAACATATATCCAAAATATGAAATATATCGGATAAGTGAGCATAAAAAAACAATTTTTCTAATTTAAAGGGAGGGGGAGTAATCACCCGCCCCAAATTTTAATTGGCAAAATAACCCCATATGTGATCAGGGATACGCCTTATCATAATGAATCTATAATCCAAAATTTGAAGCAAATCCGATAATTCTGCGTAAAACGTAATTTAATTTAAGGTGGTTTATATTCTATTCCGCTTCTATACTTAGATATTAAATCCTTAAAACTATTCAGGGATCCACCTTGTCAGAATGAACCTATATTTAAAATTTGAAATACATGGGATAATTCTGCATAAAAACCTATTTATCTAGTTTAAGAGGGGGATAATTGCTCTTCCCCCCTTTATAATAAGCAGAAAAACCCGATAACTAATCAGGGATACGTCTTATCATAATGAACCTATGTCCAAAATTCTAAGCAAATAGGATAATTATGCGTAAAAAGTTATTAATTTAATTTAAGAAAGGTTATCCCCCGTTCCCCGTCTATACTTAACCATGAAAACTCCTAAATCTTTTCAAGCATTATATAATATATATAAGCCTTATCGAAAAGAACCTATATGCAAATTTGACGCATGTTGGATAATTCTGCATAAAAACCCATTCATCTAATTGAGGACAGATGGGGAAGGGGGGGTAATCGCCCCTTCCCAAAACTAATCAGGCAAGCGTCTTTTCAGTATGAACGTATATCCAAAAATTGAACCAAAACAGTTAATTCAGCATGAAAAACCCATTTACTTAAATTATGAGCCCCCCCCCCGATCCCCCTTTCATACTTAACCAATGAATCCCCAAAATCAATAATAAATCCCCAAAATCAATTCCTTGTCACTTTTTTCCGGTAACTTTTTCCTTGTCACTTTTTTCCGGTAACTTTTTTCCATGTCACTTTTTTTCCGCTTTTGTAGTTTATGTCACTGTTTTCCGATAACTTTTTTTCCGGTCACTTTTTTCCTAGATTCGATTTTTCGCTGAATAGTTGAGGTCGTTTCTCTACCAATGCCATTTTTTATATTTCAAAATTAGTGCAAGATTTTTCTTTTTTTTTCTTTTTTTTTCTTTCTCTTTTAACTAGGATACTTTTATTTTTTATACCTGTTTCATAGACAAAAACATCCTCATGAAAAAAAAAAAAAAAAAAAAAAAAAAAAAAAAAAAAAAAAAAACCGCTGCAATTAAATTAGCAAAAACAGAAAAAGGTCTTCGTAGAGATCGAATTCAGCTATTCAGTGTAACAAACAAATAAGTAAATAAAAGGGGAAATACTGAAATACAAATGAGATATCTTTAAAAATATATATCCGTAGAATTAACATTAGGAAATGAGCGATTTTGGGGAATCAGATAGCTTCTTATGAGCACATGCAATGTATAACTTGTATATTCACTGTAATAACTCTAAAGCTACGACTATTCACTGCTTATGACAATGTCAACACAGAGTTATCGAGTTATTAAAAACTCCAATACGATGAGTTACAATTAAAACAATTAATGAATGAAAAAGTGTGAAAATATGTATCTATATATTTTAAAATAAAGTAAAGTAAAAATTCTATCCTAAAGATTCATAATAGGCAATAATGCATACAAATACATTACATATATTTTTATGTAATTATTATTATTATTATATAACTTGCAAAGCAAAATTATTTTGGTATAATTGACTAAAACCTCAGATTTCAGTTGCTCAATTTTGGGACCATTAGCCTACGGGGGATTACTCTCTGAGTTATCTAATATGTTTTTTATGAATGAAATTATGCTTCTTTTTATATATATATAAAAAAATCAGTGAGACACACAAAATTCTCCAGTTAAACTAATTTTACTTTTATTAAAATCTTTATTAGTAAAATTATGTTCTATAAGATAATATTACAATTCTAAATACACACCAGGATTTTGACCGGAAGGAGTTTTTGTCCGGGTGGGTAAAAAAATAATTAAATATTAATAAATTTCAACTTTTAAAAAACTTTCGTGTACATGGAATATATAAGTGGAAGGGGGGAAAATTAGATAATCGGTTATTTTTTTATTCAATAATGGAACAAATAAGATAAAACAAAAAGTTTTTCATATTTAAATTAGAGATTTCAGCATTTTAATCTTTGAGTAGTACGTGAGAGGGAGGAAGAAAGGAGAAAAACAAAATTTCCGAAAGGAGAGTGTGGGGAGGAATTTAGTCGATTTCATTTCACTTCTTTCTTTTTTTATAAGAAAGCAAAAACGGTATATTTACTTATTTATTAATCTACATATATATTTAAAGAAAATTAAATTTTCTTGAGATGGTATCAATCATGTGTTAGTTAAGAACTTTCTTACAAATTAAGTGGTCTTAAATACAATTAAATAATCAATTATTATACAGATTCAATGGAAAATAGTTCCCTTCTGTTTTATCAAGCTAGTCCATTCAAAAGACATATAAAAGTTATTTGTCATTTTTAAATGATTTTCAGAAAAAACTAACATTTTGAAACCGTGCTTAAAAATATTTCAAAAATTTTAATTTGAGAAAATTTAAAACTTCAACATTAATACGCAATAAATGCCACTTAAGTTCATACATTTGGAAGTAATTGTGCATGAATGAAGAAGGATTTATACTTTCGAAACCCGTCGCTTATTTTATGGTTCAACATTTATTTATATAGAATAAATAGTTTATTTGTCAAGAAATGTGAAATATCTAGCATTCATCAAATGTTTAACATTTTTATTCAAAATGATTGAATTAATGAACCAATGAACAATCCTCACTGAATCGATAATTCTTCATATAAACACGGAATATACCACTGTACTGAATATACCAACTTTTTAGATGTAATAGTAAATATATATATATATATATATATATTATCGTATTAAATTATATTAGTAACTATTTATAGTAATTATTTTGCTTTCTTTTAGAAGAATAATTATCAAATCTAAATATATAAATTAAATGAAGTAATTCAAATTTAAGTGCAGTAAAATTATTTCAGTAAACAGTGGTGTCCAAATTCGTAAAGCCCTGGTCTCGACGGGAAAAAATATAGTTCTAAATCAAAAACTTTTTTTTCACAGGCTTAAATAAATAGTAATTTCATTATAAAATGTAAAAATTAACTCACTTACCTTTTCGCACATTCTTCTCGGAAGATTTCGCTGCTCGGTGTAACATCTCTGGCACCTCTTTTGAGAATATCCTCACGTAATTTGTATTTTTCTTGATAAGCAGTGTCCGGTTCACATGTATGTGCCGATTTTTGGTCAATTTTTTTTCACATCCTCGGGGTAAATTAAAGTAACGCTTCCCCGACATTTAACGTTGTAGCAAGTTAACTTCCATCTATTGGCAATGGGCTTATCTTTTATTTTATAATAATATCCGTCATTTTTGGTGTATAACTTTCCTTTATTTTTGCCGAGGACTTCAATAACTATTTCCACCATTTTAAAACTTATAATTAGAAGGTACTTTCGTAACTATAAAATTATAACAGTCGCAACGGTTTAAATAAGTTCTACACAAGTGTTTTTAAAAAGAAATACGCGAATATGATATCCACATTTGGCTGACTAAATATTTTAGGAGGCATCACGTCCCCCATTGGTTGAAGGCGTAAAAAATCCATATAGAAAAGAAACACTGGTGAGAACTTTAAAAAATCCGAAACTCACAGCCCATCGATCACTCTTAATTCCTTTATGTGAATTAATTTTTGGAAAAAAGTAATCGAAAATGAGACTAATGTCACTTTAGAGATAACGAATCGGTTCTTTTTATCTGCCAAACCGAGAACATGTGTTGCTCCACGTATTTAACGAAAAGTAATTATTTCTGGAAAAAATAATCAAATCGAACTATGTTGCTAATTTTCTTAAAATTCTTTTAAGAAACTTAAGACTTATGTTAAAATTAATTTTCCTGACATTTCTTGCTCATTAATAACATTTCCTTACGGGTATGTTTTTTTTTTTCATTTCTTGCTTAGTTACTAGAAGTTTAAAAGTATGATCACCCCTTTTCAGCGTAGGTGATTAATGCGGATGGTCTATTGGTATTTGTCATTATCACACCTGTCACCCATGTGGCACACCTGTCTTCTCTTCCTGGTGAACATTTTTCACCGAATGATATGCGAAGAAATCTTATTTTGTTAAAATAATTACTGTCTTTTCAAAGTGCCAAACAGTATTTGAGGGATTTTCAAATTGTATTTTCTCATGGTGAATGTATCATTAATTTGAAGAACTGCAATATAATGCTCCAATAATATAGTGAAAGCGAATACTTTCATCAAAGTACAGAATTTTTATTTAATATCTATTAAATAAAATAAAATAATTACTTGTAAATTTTAAATACTTGAAATGGGTTTAATAAAGGTATCCGCTTTTTTCACAATTTATTTAAATGTAAAAATGTGGTTTAAATATAATTTTAAATTCGAACAATTTTAACGAAACTGTGCAGAGCAGTACTGAATTTTACCAAAATTAATTTAAAGCATTTACATATTCAATTTTTTATGGCGATTTTTTTACTGTTTATTTTTATTTTACAGTTTTATTGCTTGAACAATTTGTAGCCACATATCGAAAGATAAGAGTTAAAATAAGTTTGCAGTGAATGTAACCCCCGTGTTGAATTTCAAAATGTACTTTATTCAAAATCAAAAGTTTATAAATAATATTTGAACTATAACAATTTGTTTTAAATTTCAATTAGTTGTTGATTCCTAAAACTTTGTTTTAAACTACAGTCGACTCTCGTTAATTCGAACTCTTCGGGACCACAAGAAATGTTCAAATTATCCGAAGTGTGAATTATGGAAAACATATTTAATATGGTACTATTACAAAGGAATCAATGTTAGAGTGTTTTTTAAATTAATTTCTTCTGTTATCATTAGAATATGACTTAGTATTAAATTAGAATGTATAAATACATAAACAAATTAAAAGATTAGAAACAAGCACTATGGAAGAAAAATTTAAAGTGTCACTTATGGACAGATGGGGCTCTAATAAAGTGGATATCAAATGAATTGTATTATATGTATACTCATTCAGAAGAATAAAAAAAAAACGATAAAAATTTATTCAAATGATCTGAAATCCGTGAGAAAGAAAAGAAAAATGAAAAATCGGAATTTTCGTTAGTTCGTATTAAACGAAGTCAGGAGAAAATGAGTTCGAATTAATGAAAATTTTTAACATTATTCTGCCATTGAAAATTTCGGGACTTAATGTTTAGTTCAAATAAAGCGGATTCGAATTATACGATTTCGAATCAACGAGAGTCGACTGTATATTTTTAATATATATATATATATATATATATATATATATATATATATATATATATATATATATATAAGCACGCATTTTTATGAACAAGAATTCGAATTGAATTCTTGATTCGAATTCGAAAGATTCGAAATATTCTAATTATCCGATTTCGAATTAACGAGAGTCGACTGTATATTTTTAAAATAATATATATATATATATACGAGGGCGGTTCAATAAGTACCCTTGTTAGAAATGAGAACACCGTTTTTTTTTCATTTTTTTTTCAACATAGTCCCTTTTTAGAAAGATACACTTGTCCCAACGTTCCGGCCATTTTTCTAACCCCTCCAAAAAATAGGATTTGTCGAACTCTGCAAAATACGCCTCTGTCTCGGCGATGACTTCCTCGTTTGAGCAAAATTTTTTCCCGCGAGCCATTTCTTCATGTTAGGGAACAAGAAAAAATCGCAGGGTGCCAGATCGGGTGAATAGGGGGGGGGGGTGCGGCAGCAATTTATAACGCAATTCATGCAGTTTGGCGGCGACAACTCCAGATGAATGAGCTGGTGCGTTATCGTGATCGCGGAACCCATCGGGTCGACAATTTTTTCATCCCCAACTTGTCATGTAAAATATGAATTGCCGTTCCGGTCGACACGCCTACGGCCTCTGTTACTTCGCGTACCTTCATTCGTCGATCAGCGAGAATCATGTCGTGGGCTTTTTCAATGATTTCCTCGGTAACCACATCTTGTCGCTCCTCATCGAAAACGGAAGTTCGCCCACGTTTAAATTCGTTGAACCAATATCTAACTGTGGTCATAGATGGCTACGTGTTCCCATAAACAGCATCCAACTTTGCTCTTATCTCCTCGCATTTTTTTCCATCCAAAAACAAAAAGCGGATTACCGAACGATATCCATCTTAGCGAAAATCACGAAACACGTCTTACTCGAATGGCTGCCAAATCCAAACTAACCTATTAATCAGTCTGAAATTTTTATAGATCTCGTTTTAAAGATGGCAGCACACGATGATAACAGCAACTTCCCTGAGGAATGTCCTTTGTCTTCAAACACGGGTACTTATTGAACCACCCTCGTAAGCACGCATTTTTATAAACAAGAAACTTAAAAAAAATTGCATTAAATACACATTTTAAAAAACAAGATTATATATTATTATTAAAATATACATTAAATTATGCATTATATATTAAATTACATATTAATAATATATTAAAATTTTATTTTTATTCCTAAATATTGTATTATTAAATAATTTTATACTATTTATAATTTTAATTTATTTTTTTAATATTGTTTATTTTTTATATTTATTTATATTCATATTATGTTATATGTATTGATTAATATATGTTACCCACCTATGTGGGTAACAATGCCCAAGAAACAAAACTACAAAATAAAATGGAATAACTCTAAGTAGATTGCTAAATTAAATAAATTAAAATTCATTTTCCGGTGATCACGAAATATTTTCCATTTAGGAATGATTCTTTTTAATTCCTATTTTAAAAAGATTTCGCTTTAGTCGGGTTTCTTTATAGACAGATCCTCTTTATCAGTTTTTAAAGTATTTAGTATGCTTAAATACTGCATTAATTGCCAAAAGATGTTAGCCCCACAAAAAAATTTCGGAGTCCACCCCTGACATGTGTCGGACGTTCCTCTCAGTCCACACAACTTTCTTTTTCCACGCGTCAATTTCTCTCCAAATTTACATTTATCCAGCCTAATCGTAAAACTTCTATTCTTAAGTTCTTCAATGACGGCCCTAACATGCTCACAATGCTCTTCCCAGGTGTCGGAGAAAATGATGACATCATCCATATATGCTTCTGCATACCTCCGATGACCTTGAAGAACCTCATTCATATCTTTCTGAAACATAGCAGCCACCCCTGATAATCCAAACGGCATGGTACGCCACTGATAAGTTCCATTATGCGTTGTAAAAGCTGTCAAATGTTTACACTCCTCTGCCATTTTAATCTGCCAATAACCCCTCAATAAATCAATCGATGATAAATACTTAGCCGCCCCTGCGGTATACATGATTTCTTGTGAATCTTTCGTCGGAAAAGTTGGAACCTGAGTTACCGAATTTAAAGCTCTATAATCTATACAGAGTCGAACGGTTGCGTCTTTTTTCGCCACACAAACAATTGGATAACTAATTTCAGCGTTTGACACCTCAATTAGATTTAATTCTAATAACTCCTGAATCTGCCTATCTACTTCCTCTTTGTAAGCTACCGGTACACTATATATCTTTGGCTTTTTCCTTGCCACCCCCGGTTTAAGATCAATACGATGTTCCCCCAATTTCGCTGGTCGTACAGGACCCATAAACACCTCTTTATTCTCCCTCAAAATAGACTTTATATCTTAGACTTCATTGTTAGATAACCCTTTTATTTCGAACCTCTCTATATCTCGTTCTATCTCTTGATCCCGGTTCAAAATAGGAATTTCCCCAACTTCTCCAAATTCCTCATCACCCTCGAAAACAATATTGACTATATTACATTTAACGATAAATCCTCGTATTTTATTCTGGTGCACATGCTTCCTACTCCCGTCGGCTAACTCAACTATAAACGAATGTTGGTTTCGTTTTTCGACGATGTTGCCGGCCCTTGCCACCTAGAATATAATTTATTAGTTGAATCGGGGATTAACAGTATTACTTTATCGCCTACTTCAAACGTTTTTCCTTTTGACCTTAAATTATAATGATACGCCATTCTATTTTGTTGCACCTCGGACGATAATTTTGCCTCATTTGCGGCTATTGCTAAACGTCCCCTAAGTTTATTCAAATACTCATGAATTGGCGTAGTATCTAACTGCGCCCCCTTATTTTCTCCTGCCCAGGATGACTTGAGAATCTATAAAGGACCCTCCGGCGCTCTACCATATAATAACTGGAAAGGTGCGATTCCCGTCGTAGAATTTGGGACTTCCCTATACACCCATAATACAAATGGTATTTGTTCATGCCATCTTTTCCTTTCTTCCCTAATAGTATGATGTAACATACGTTTAAGAGTCTGATTAAATCGTTCCACCAGCCCGTTAGCCTGTGGATACTGTGGGGTCGAAAATCGTGGACTAGCGCCTAACCTTTTCTCAAATTCTTTCTTTAAGTCGGCGGTGAAATTGGTTCCATTATCACAGGCGATTATATTTGGAATTCCGGTCCTCATAAATATTTGACACAATGCATCACACGCGGTTTTAGCAGTTAAACATTTTAGAGGGATCGCATGCGCCCATCTGTATGTTGATCAATTAAAGTTAGTATATACTGATGCCCTTGTGAACTTTTAGGATCAATAGGCCCAATTAAATCAACATTAACTACCTGAAATGGGAGTTCTGGCCGCGATACTGGGGAAATAGGGGTTCTATCATTCACTTTAACCCCTCTAGTCAATTGGCACTCTAAACATGACTCACAAAATTGTTTAGTTTCTTTCGCCATCCCCTCCCAATAAAATGAATACCTGATTCTCTGTAACGTTTTCTTGGCTGCATGATGCCCTCCAAATACCGAACTATGCGCTAATTTTAAGATTTCTTCCCTTCTTACCTTGGTACTACTAATTGCGCTATAGTTTCGCCTAACAATTCCTCTTTATGATATAATAAGCCATTTACAATATAATAATCCCCCTTATCCATTTTAGTTAATTCCCAAGCTTTTTCTAACTCTGTACATTCCAATTAGGACTTCTTAAATATATCTGAAATGCTAACAATAGCTCTATTACCTTTCTCCACTTCCGTTTTTTCCGTATTCTGAGTTTGTACATTTTTCGACCGCGCTTCTATTGCTTAAACATTACAACTATCGCTACTCATATCTTCCTTTTCACTCGAATCATCAATAATAATTTCCGAATTTTCAAATTCTTGGGCCTCTAGCAATGGCTCTTCGCGGTTGACACCTGACCACTCATTAATCACCTCGGGATGTAAAATTACTTGCTCATTAATATTATCAGTCACTGCGCAAAGTACTTCCTGATGAATTATATTAGTTTGTCCGAATTGCGGAATAGCTAACGGTAGTTTAACCAACGGTGATTTAACTGCTTCACCAAATAACCCTTGTAAATAAATACTACCCGCTCCTTTTAATTTCTCTTCCGGTACCAAATCTTTATGAACTACACTAATTTCACATCCAGAATCAACCAATCCCTTTGCTTTTTGCCCATTTACACTAACTTCAATTTTCTCAAGTTTATTTAATTTCTCACCAATAACATTAGTTCTCGGTTCGGTCTTTGCCGATATTCTCGCCACAATAGCTCCGTTAGGTAACTCTTTATCTCCTTTTACAACAATCTTATGTACACCTGCTTTCGGATCTCGCCCTTTATTACCATTATTATTTCCCTCATTACCCACTTTATTACAAAAACGTTGGTAATGACCTCTCAAACCACATTTAAAGCATTTAGGCACTGAAGCATCACTAGGTTTCTTAAAATCTATTTTCCTATCCGAAAAAGAATTAGTCTCATTACTCCCGTTTTGCCTCCAATTACCACTAACTTTGCTATCCTCCCTCGGTCTCATTTTTTCATTGTTTACATACCTATCTTTACCTTTAAAACTTTTATACGTCACTGCGTAAGACTTATTTTTATGGTCAAAATAATGGTCGCATTCTCTAGCAATTTTAGAAGCTTCTAGCCACTTACCCTGGTGAGTTAACCCAAATATGATGCAGTATCCTCATCTAAAGTACTTTCTAATTTATCAGTAACTATTAACTGGTTGACTTTTTCATAAGAGTCAGCACCTCTAATCTTACAATATTTTTCCCACGTCGCTATTAAACGCGATGCAAACAATACATGAGTTTCGTTCTGGTTTCTCTTAGCCTTCTTAAAATTTTCCAAACACGCCTTCGGTGTCGGCTCATGTTCCCTTAGAACTAACTCCTTTAACTCCTCATAATTCTCCATTTGTTCCGTAGTGGTATAAATTAACAAATTATCCGCCTTATCTCCTAACGTATTTAGTAGAATTTCGGCTTGCTAGTTTTCCGGTACATTTTTAATTTTGAATGCCCTTTCTAAGCTGTTAAAAAATAAATTCCATCCCTCAGTCCCTTCTGGTACTTTGATAGATAGAGTTTTCACACATTTGATCAATTTTTCTATATTACTTTCATTATTAGATTCCCTAGAGACATTAGAATTATTTGCCGATCCTTGAACCCTTAGTCTCTCCATTTCTAATTCATGTTCCTTCCTTAATTTTTCAACCCTCTCTTCCCTTTCTAATTTTTCGCGTTTTTCTTCGCGTTTTAATTTTTCCTGTTTTTCTAACTTTTCGCGTTCTAATTTTTCGTGTTCTAAACGTTCTGCAACAATAGCGTCAGATAATTCCTTAACAACCCCCGCGTCATACCCATCACTGTCCATTATCTTTGTCCTAAGCTGAATTCTGGTATCATCTTCCGTGAATTCAACACCTATTTCTTCAGCTATCACTTGAAGATCCACCTTTTTTAGTTTCAATAAGAAAACCATACCTTCTCCGATTGTTATTACCACCCTACAATAATATTTACACCTACCAACTTAATATTTTCTAACTTTCTAACTTAGTACAGTTATTTCTCCACTTATTATACTAATTAATACCCTTCAGATAATCAATGCATTTCATTTCTAATTAACCTACTGAATACTCTAATTTTTCTGAACCATTGATATCACACAATTTACTTCCAATGAAACAAAAGATGAAACAGTAATTCGATTTGATTACTATACAATATAGATTCCAATTTGTACACTTAGATGATAACATGCAATTTACATAATAATACTGATATGTTGAAATTGAATAAAAGTATTGATGTCAATCAAAAAATTCCAAATAAAGAAAAATTGTATAACATGCATATATAAATTTCTACTATTATCCTCACTAAAATATTTCCAAATTCAATACTGGTTTTCACACTTAAAACAAATATAATATTTTGATCACAAGATTTTCACTTTTATTTTTCCTAACTATGGCTCTCTTTTGGCCTTTTTTTCTCACTATGGCCCTTTTTTGAGCCTTTATTTTTTCACTGCTATTGGCCAATTAAAATTCTAAGCAAATGTTGTTATCAACTCTTCAATCTTAAAAAGTATTGCTTCATTTAAATATTACTTTAACAATAATTTAAATTTAAGTAAATTTAATTATTCCTTCCACCTACTATTAACACAGTTAGTAAAAAAATATATATTGAAAGCCAATACTAGCTCAAGTTATTATGACCTTTCCTTAAAACAATAGCAAATATGGTCATTAATACTTTATAGGTAGAAAGTATTGATAAAACACATAAATAATCTAGACAATTTACTTAAATTACTATTAATTATACAACAACAAATTTTGGTTCGAGATGTCAGCAGAAGGAAATGATCAAAACACCTTACCTTGTACTTTATCTGCTGGGGTACTTTTCTATTCACAGGTAGTTCCACGATGTAGCGGTAATATGGCACAACACTTAGTTCAGTTCTTTCTAATACTGATATGGCACAGGCACAACACTTTAGTACACACTCGAGGATGCGGCACGACACTTTAGCACACACTCGACGATCCGGCACGACACTTTAGCACACACTCGACGATCCGGCGTTACCAGGCAAGAATTCCACTTGGTACTCCGGCACTAACACACTGCAACACGGCTCGCTTATCACTGGTTTCAGGCAATTCTATCCCGACACTGCCATCAATTTGTCGGACGTTCCTCTCAGTCCACACAACTTTGAAGAAAGTCCGTGGTACTTATAGCTGCCACCACCGATATTACTAGGTGATATCGGTCACCCACTATGAGGATTGTGTAAATGAACACTGACGCTGTCAATTAACTGAATTAACAGTTTATTTAAGAATATATGTACACACTAAATACGCTATTTACAGTTATATACAATTACAACTCGGATATAGATGATCCGGTTCAACATTAAATTAAATACAGTAAAGGTTGTCTGTGTACTATTCAAATTACACCTTCCACCTCACACTCAATGCACGTTAGGTTCACTTTATCGGAGATCAACCTCGAATCTCCCAACACAAGGATACTCGGCCTGCACTTCTCGGCCCAGACCACTAAACACCAGGACTTTTGTGTCCTTTGCTCTCCCGATACGCACTCCTTACGCTCTACAACATAGAGCACACTCTATCAGGACCTCGGTCCTACACACCTTCTTGGTACGAAACCCAGAAACGAACTGAAGTAATCTGAGACAAGACTTGCTCTTCTCAAATCACTGCTTTCCCAATGTCAAAACCTTTTGGAGCTCGTTCATTGGACACATTCCACATTCCTTTCTTGATTAGTGACATGTCCCTTGTCTGCTGATCATCCACATACCTCACTGACGGATGAACATGCCTCTCAGCAATCTCCTCTTTCTCACACATCACCTGCATAGGATTACCTGTCACTTCTCCCTTCAAAAAAGAAAGAATGTCACCTTGAAAATTCTAGTACACAGCCATACAATACACAAAAGATTAAGATAGAGAAATATCGGAAATTCCAATCTTCAGTAGAGGTGGTCTCAGAACATGACAACATGATTCGCTGGTTACGACCCTGCTCTACGGCCTGTTTCGACATAGTATGGACTTGATAACTGAATATGCAAAATAAGCGCTATTTTTTATATTATACATTAAGTCTCGTCTACATATTTCTTCAAATTCGTATATTAATTCACAACAACAATAAAAACTATACGAAGAAAGGGACGTATATTCAGAATTTCCAACTCTCGACGAACGCAAAAATGTTCTAGCACTGTATGTACGTCTCCTCTACTGTGATATCAAAATGACGTATGGTTGTAGATATCAGGCTCTCTTAGAAAGTGAAATGTTGTAGCACTGGATATCTACCCCATTCTACTGTAACGTCAAAATGACGTATGGGGGCAGATGTACTGGGGGTAGATATCCAGCTCTCGACAAAGACAAAATGCTCTGCATTGGATATCTGCCCCTTTCTGGTATGGGGTATATATAATGGGGGCAGATATTAGGCCCTCGTAGAAAGTGAAATGCTGCAGCACTGGATATCTACCCCCTTCTAATGCTGAGCTCAAAATAGCGGACGGGGGCATATATACTGGGGGTAGATATCCAGCTCTCGCCGAAGATCCAGCTTCGGGTAGATATCCAGCGGGTAGATATCGGGTACATAGCGGGATAGATAGTGGGTAGATATCGGGTAGATATCCAGCTCTCGCCAGCTCTCGATGTTCTGCATTGGATATCTGCCCCTTTCTGATATGGGGGTATATATACTGGGGGCAGATATCAGGCCCTCGTAGAAAGTGAAATGCTGCAGCACTGGATATCTACCCCCTTCTAATGCAGAGGTCAAAATGGCGGACGGAAGCAGATATACTGTGGGGGCAGATTTTAGCATTCCCGTTGAATATCTTTACTCTCTAAGAGTTCTTCCACAACCGCTGTACGACGACGGAGAGCATTGTCGTCCATTTTTGTGTTTCTGGCACCACAGAAACCGGCGTTTCCGATGAGCATATGTTAATGGTACACCCGTACTGGACATCGTGCATATAGACCACCTTTGTGCAGCTTTTTAGCCATGGTAAAACGCGATATCCGACGTTCAATCTGCCTTTCGATTTTTACAGCTGCCTACCACTTGCTTATTTTCGCGTGCACGACAACTTTACAGTCGTCTACTGTTGTTGTTGCTAGTAGGCGACCACTGCTGAATGCTCGAACAGCTGATCCCGTCGTTTGAAATCCACTTCAGGCTCGTGAAACGATGCTGTGAGCGATAATAAACTTTTGTACCACACTTGTCACACTTCGACCGTCTTACAGCTTCCAAATGATTCGAGCTCGTATAAAGTCATCCAGAAGAGATCTCCTGGATTGCGTCTTGCCTATATCACACAATAGTAATAAAACAACTTCGTTGAAATCACTTTATACAGTGCAATAGAATTAACCAAATTTCTGAACGGTCACCGCCTCTGTGCTTTAACACCCTTAACACCTCCTCCTTTTACGCCATATGCCATATATGGGCATATCCTACTGCATTTGTTTCAGATGTATCTCCTGATTGGCCTTTGCTTTCATTCGGTTGCCTCTTTAAGCTTTAATGCTAATTTATCTGCTCCGTCCTTAATTTTTCCACACCAGTGTACAAAAATAAAAAATTTAGCCTGTGAAGTTTACTTCATTTTGAATGAAGAATAAATAGTAATCATTCATATAACAAGAAAGAAAACATTAGTAGTAATTAGTGCTAAAATACAGTATTTAAAAGCAACTGTTTCTTGCAAAATAATTTTTAGTCACATTGAATTATTCTTTTATTTAAATCTAAAATTTTACTCTTGAGCGTATGTTGAATGTAAGCTAAAACTAACTCAAAAAATGTGGTGTGTTTTCCTCATATTGACTTTAAACGTGTTGTAATATGTAAGACACTGTACATAAAATTTATATTGCTAATGAAAACTAATATAACTACTTTCAGAAATTTGATTTTTTATTTATAATTGTTATTGCGAAAATAAAATTATATACTACATAAACTCTGGAAATAAAACATTATTGTATTTCTGTTCCTACCCTTTTAAATCGTCTTTTTTATGCAAGTATATGTATATTTTGTCAAATAAACAAATCTAAGTGGTTTAAACGACAAATGCAGACACATAAAAGAACAATACCATTTAAAATTTATGGTTAATAATACCATAATTCTGAAATATGGAGCACAGCGATTTTAAACATTTATACTGTAATTCAATTTTATACCCCATAGTTAAAAGAAAGATAAAACAAACTCGCTTTTAGAATCACAATATAAAATCCAGTAACTTTCTTTTTTATTTTAGATCTTTTGATGATCTTGCAGTCTTTCTGCAGTACTACAGACGCCTGCCTAAGAAGTACTTACCCATAAATCCCCTGCTTCAAAACGCCTCTGTCTTTATTAGTCTCGAATCCCGTAAAAGTGCCCTGTAAGTGACGTTTCGGTTTCCTAAATTCTGAAGCCATGCATTTGAATTTCCTTTTTGATAGAAATTACTTTTGCACTCGCTAAATCCTTTGGGAAAGAAGATCAGAAAGGATGAAGAACATTTAATCTGTTGGAATTATACAAAATGTGTAGATGGAATTGAAGAAAACAACACGATTCAATTAATGATACCGTTTAATACCTTTTTTTATTATCAAATTGTTTACTTTACTCACACTAATTCAAAATCTTGTAGTAAATAGAACTATAAAGGAAAAGAATAAATAAAGTGCTTTACCGATACCAAGAAAGTGAAGACGAAAACACAGAAACAAACGAAAATAATAATTAAAAAAGTTAATAATCTTTAGGTTTCAATGGTGCAAAAAAAAATAAATGTTATAATTTGTATAATGTTATTTGCAATTGCTTGTCGTTTATTTTATCATTTATGTCATATACAGGTCGAACATAGAGTTGGAGCCAATAGCCTATTTACTTAAATATATTTCCGAGACAGACAATTTCAACTGCAACGATTCATAAAGAAGTTGTAAATCTCGATGACATAATTTTCCACCCTCTGGCGGTCTATTTGAGGAAAATACACATATTCCTATATGGTCCCCACAGGGTAACATTTTCAATTAGAAAAGTTTACTTATCTATTCCTGAAAGAGACACAAAAATTATGTATTGATATCTGCAAAACTCACAGAGATAATGCCGTTTCAATAGCGTCTAATTTTGTGGATAAACCCTAAGTTGAATTCTAGTTGCATTGTCACTCAGAGGCGTACAGTCGGGAAAAAAATAATAAACAACCCCTAATAAAACTACAACTAATTATATTAGAAGAAAGTTACTGGCACAAAATAAGAAGAAGTAAAGTCTACTTTTAAATGATGTATATAAAATTTGCTTAAGAAGTCATCCACAAATTAAAATAAACAAAACTTTCTTTTTGTCAGTGGCAACATCCAATTTCGACATATGTTTTAAATATTTAGTTCAAACTATGCCAAAAAATGAAATTTCAAATTCTTTGAATGATAAGTTGGTAAGTGGTTCTAATATTAAATTATTATTTTGCTGCCTCAAATTATAATTCTAATGTGATAAGTTTTCCTGTAGTTATAATACTAAAAAATCAAAAACATAAATACACTAAATTTGTAATTTAAGAAAAATTGTAATATAAATTACGAATTATGGAATTAATATTCGAAAATACATATATATTGCAACATACAATATTTTTATATAGATTTATATTCATTATGCCCTGTTTTAGGTACATTATCAATTTCTGATTTCTCTTTTAAATTGTTTTTGAATAACGATTAAAAAGCATCAAAATGATTGTTTAACCCTTTCCGGCACACTGTGCCCAGTCTGGGATACCTAATTTTAATTCCAAACTTGCAAACGGCACCAGTAATTTTTTAGTAAATTTTTGCTTTTAAAATAAAAGTTGAAGTTAAGGAATTCAAAATATTTAAAAAATTCGTTTGTGAATTCCGGTGTCAGTCGATAATTTTTCATTTTAGTACAGATTTTGCCCGTACCGGAAAGTGTTAAGAGGACGTTTATAATGTACATAAAAGCTTTACTTGAGAAAACATATTTTACTAATTTTGAATCTTTTATTGAAACATTTCAACTGGCAATAGTCAAAACATATTAAGCGAGTTAAATGTTCATAATGGCAAGAAATAATACATCAATAGAAGGAGCTTAATCATTCTGTAGCATTTTTAGAGTAGAATACTACCCTTCATCTTGTATATAGCTCCTAAAATTGGCTTACTTTAAAGTAATTAAATTCTTGGAAACTAATCTTACAAATTTCATGAAAATATATCTTTAGACTAATTGAAGTGGGTAGAACTTTTTTCCAGCTTTTACAGAAAAATAAATGTAAAAACTCGACCAAAGTGGCCACATAAAATTGTTAAATTGGGTTTATCTGTAAACTTGATTTAGTTTTTGTTTGTGAAATTAATACTTCGAAATATCTTTGTATCTGAAAGCAGGGGATATTTTCTTGTTAAAAAATAAAAATGAAACAACAGATTTAATTCTAAACTACTTTCCACAATTATATTAAAATATGGATTAATTTTCTTTTACATTTGGCTCGGGATGCATTCGGCTAAAGTGTGGCGAGTTTGGACCGCGCTAAAATAGAACTATAGGACATAGTCCTACCTGTTCTGTGTTATATATACAGAGTGTATCTAAACTACTGGGCAAAATTTTAGGGGGGGATAGAACATATCAGGACAAATAATATTAAATGGGAAACTATGGGTCCCAAACGTCTTCCGAAGGAGATAGGCGCCATCAAAGTTTAGGGTCCAAAATTTGGAATGATTATAAAAAACGGAAAAATTGGTCGATTCGTTTGCGGTTTCACGAAAACTATTCTTTATGTCAGTATTGTCTTGAAAATAAATTATAAAGATAAATTTCATAAAATGCCGATAGAGAGCTCTTAGAATTTTTGAGTAACGAACAACTATTTTTTACCGTTATTTTTTGCATCTTATTAAATTTTTTCAGAAGTTTAGACATAAACTTAAATTTTGAGCTTAAAATCTGTGGTTAAGTATCGCAAACTGAACTGTGTTCAATGAGAGTGGGTACGTTCAAATTTCAAATAATTATAAAACACAGAAAAATTAGTCAATTGATTTGCGGTTTTCACTAAATTATTCTTTATGTCAGTATTGTCTTGAAAATAAATTATACAGATAAATTTCAAAAAATATCGATAGATGGCACTTTAGAATTTAGAGTAACGTACAACTATTTTTTACCGTTATTTTTTCATCTCATTTAATTTTTTTAGAAGCTTAGACATAAACTTAAATTTTGAGCTGAAAATCGGAATCGTTGAGAGTAGTTAAGTAGCGCAAACTGATCTGTGTTCAATGGGGATGGGGAGGTTCAAATTTCAGATGATTATAAAAAAAGGAAAAATTGGTCGATTCGTTTGCTGTTTTCTCTAAAACCATTCTATATGTCAGTATTTCCTTGAAAATAAATTTTAAAGATAAATTTCAAAAAATACCGTTAGAGGGCGCCTTAAACTTTAGAGTAACCAACAACTATTTTTATCCGTTATTTATTTATTTTTTTAATCTAAATAAATGTTTTAAAAGCTTAGACTTAAATTTTGAGCTCAAAATCTGAATCGTTGTGAGTAATTGAATAGCGAAAAATTGAACTGTGTTCATAGGGTGGGCAGGGTAACATTTCAACTCCTGAACACAGATCAGTTTGCGCTTCTTAACCCCTCTCAAAGATTCAGCCGTTCTGAGTTTTCGTGGTTTTCTTCGAACCTTGGGTAAATGCGGGTTAGGTTCCCTTAGAAAGACCCCCACGAAGGGCATTCCCCCCCTGGTCCTATATCCCTAGTGTAGATAATCGGACGACAAAAATAAACCAAACCCAACGATTCAGAATTTGAGCTCAAAATTTAAGTCAAAACTTTTGCAAGCATTTAATTAAATACAAAAAATAAGAGTTAAAAATTGTTGCTGGTTACTCTAAAGTTTAAGGCGCCCTTTAAAGGAATTTTTAAAATTTATCTTTAAAATTTATTTTCAAGGAATAACTGACATAAAGAATGGTTTTAGAAAAAACCGCAAACGAATCGACCATTTTTTCCGTTTTGTATAATCATTTGAAATTTGAACCTTCCCACCCCCATTGAACACAGTTGAGTTAGCGCTACTTAACCACTCTCAACGATTCAGATTTTCAGCACAAAATTTAAGTTTATGTCTAAGCTTCAAAAAAATTTAATGAGATGCAAAAAATAACGGTAAAAAATAGTTGTACGTTACTCCAAAATCTAAAGCGCCCTCTATCGACATATTTTGAAATCTATGCTTATAATTTATTTTCAAGACAGTACTGACATAAAGAATAGTTTTAGTGAAAACTGCAAATCAATTGAGCAATTATTCTGTTTTTTATAATCATTTGAAATTTGAACCTACCAACTCCCATTGAACACAGTTCAATTTGGGCTACTTAACCACAGATTTTGAGCTCAAAATTTAAGTTTATGTCTAAATTTCTAAAAAAAATTAATGAGATGTAAAATTTAACGGTAAAAAATAGTTGTTCGTTACTCCAAAGTCTAAAACGCCCTATATCGGCATTTTTTAAAATTTATCTTTATAATTCATTTTTAAGACAGTACTGACATAAAGTGAAAACCGCAAACGAATCGACCAATTTTTCCGTATTTTATAATCGTTTCCAATTTTGGACCCTAAACTTTGATAGAGCCTATCTCCTTCGGAAGACGTTTGGGGCCCTTAGTTTCCCATTTATTATTATTTGTTTTTGTGTATACTATCATCCCTTAAAGGTTTGCCCAGTAGTTTAGATACACCCTGTATATATGTATACATTACCCGTTTGGCCTGCCATCCGAGGATTTCTCCCCCACACTGTAAAACATTTGTGGAAACGTTACTCCATACAATTGGTGTAAAAATGGTGGCAAATGCTGTCTCTAGTTTCATGGAGTAATTGTTTTCACATATGCAATGGTGTAATTTAAACATATATTACTGGTGTAACATGACAATGTTACACCGGTTTTAATGGTTAAAATACTCCATAAAACTGCAGGCAGCAATGCTGCCACTAATTTTACGGAGTAACGTTTCCAAAAATGTTTCTCAGTGAACTCTTGCTAACTTCTCGCTGGCCAAATCCTGTCACCTTTCTTCATTAGGGGATGTAATATGTTTATTTAAAAATTGATACAAAAAACATTGAAAAAAATCTTTGTTATATTAGGGGGGAAATCGAGTTGTAGCTGACCAGCTACATCATGTGCAGAGTGTTAAACTCACGTGGCTAGAACAGAGTGCCTCTAAAATATTTTCAGGATTATCCTTGCAAAGGAGAAAGAAATTCGGTCGCTTTCTCCCGTAAAACGTTTTAATAAATATAATAAGAAATCTCCATACACGTCTGTCTGTTTTTTTTTCGCCACTTTCTATGCATCCATACAAATTCACTTGGTTTGTAATCGTTTGATTTTTAGTCATTCGTTAAACGTCGTAGACAAGAAGTTGCTGTATTTAATGGTTAATTCATTTCTTTCCAGCCAAACAACTAAAAAGAAAACCTTTTTTTCTTTTCATTCTAATATATATATATATATATATATATATATATATTTTAATTAAAAAATGTCTTTCATTGAAATGAAACAAATTTGCGGCAAAGCTGCACCAAAAATATTAAGATATATGATAGCTTAAGATCCATTAAGAAACATTATAAATATAAAACTAGGAAGCTTGTACTGTATCTTTTTTTGTAAAATATTTAAACATTATTTAAAATCTTTCCACGTTTCTTTTGAAATCATTGTTTGCATAATCTATAAGAACTTACGTCTCGAATATAAAGCATTGCAGTATTTCTTTAAAACTGATGTGATACATAAAATGCTGTTTCGATTATGTCTGCATAATAATCTCCGAAGTATGGGAGAACACGATATAACTTATCTAGAATTTGGCAACACATTGCATTCTTTTGAATTTTGTTTCTGATCTGTATTCTTAAACATGTTATGATCTACGGATTTTTTTAAAAGATGCTTTTGAATTTGTTTGAAGAGTAAAAATATGAATTATAGATTGCTCATTGGATTTTATTTAATAAAGGAAGAGTAAAATAGATACCCTACTATTAAAAAAGAAGAAAAAGGAAAAACATCATTCATGTGGAAAAATGTGATGTTCTTGACTAGAAAATATTTTGTACATTCCTGCCTTAATAATTTAAATCATCTCTTTCTTTTAAATGTTTATATTATATTTTATTTAATTCACTGTAACTAAATATATGTTTATTCTAAAAATTAAATAAAAAATGGGTAATTAGGATGCCTTTACTATCTATTTTTGACTATAAAAGTAGTTTTTGACTCAGAGATGTTTTTGTAACTTTCTTTCTCATTACTTCAGATTTTTTCCTTTGTACGCGCATAATATTTCAGTTTATTAACCGTTACTCATGTATGTTTGATTTGAAAAGCATTATAAAATGAGAAATGACGTATTTCGATGTACAGTGTCAACAAAAAAAAAAAATCTTGACACTTTCGATTTTAGATGTTTTGTTAAATATCTAGAAATATGTATTAGGAATTATTTTGAAACTCTAGGTGTTTAAACAAAATAGTACAGGTCATATATTTTCGCGAAGATTTTTCCCCTAAATCTCGTAGGGAACTGTCAAAAAATTAAAAAAGAACGAAGATCTTTTGGATAACCCTGTCAAAACTAATGTAGCAAAAGCGGTTAAACAGAAGATTATGATTAAGTCGCTTATTTTAATGAACTGTGTTCATTTTTATGAATATAGTATGTATACTCGAAGAGAAATTAAGTTCTTTTTTTTATTAAAATGGTCCCAAATTTTGCCAAGTTTTTTATTATAATTTGCAGGGTTCTTAATACAAAATAATGTTCTTTACAGAAAATATGACAAACAATATTGTACGTAACACACCCTGCAATCAAAATTAAAAAATATTAATAATTGTATGAAAAATGAACAAGTTTCCTTAATTAAATTTTCAGCGCTCATGGTGAACTCATTCAAAATATAATTTGCATAATGTATTAGCTAAGTGTTTACAGCAACTTTCATAAAAATATCAAAAACATAGCTTGAAAATTCTGAAAATTATCGTCGGTAGAATAAGATATAATTTCATTAGTCCCAAAATGAAGCAAAAAGATGAGGAACTGTATCCATATTCCATTGAATAGTATCTATATAATATTGCACGGACTACTATATTTGGATACAGCTCCTCATCGTTTTGCTTCATTTTGATAAAAACGGACTTTGATGTTATTCTATCGACGATAATTTTGAGAATTTTCAAGGTACGTTTTTGAGATTTTCGCAAAAGTTGCTCTAAACATTTAGCTAACACATTATGCAAATTACATTTTAATTGAGTTCACGCAAGCGCTCTAAAATCTTATTTAGTGAACGTGTTCATTTTTCTTACAATTATTAATGTTTTTTAATTTTGATTAAAGGGTGTCATTTACAGTGCCAGAGTTATAAAGGGGCATTCTGGGCACAGGCCCAGGGCTCCCAAATGCTGCTGAAGGTATCTGAATCATTGTCCAAAATTTGATGTAGTTTTAATATCCAATGAAATTTTACATTTCATTCTAGATTCTATTATGTTCATACGGTATTTTTATAACGTTGTACATTTTGTCTGAAACATCCATTTATTACTTTGTTGTAGTGAATATTTTATTTTACCTTTATGACTTTTTACTAAGTTTTTAATTCTTGTTTAATCTTTTCCCTGTTATCGTCAGATTATTTGAGTGTTGATCAGCGTTGATTGCAGGCGTAATATTTTAAATAATTCTAGCTTTTCTGCTGTCGAAAACTTTTTATTAGTTGTTGCATACTTTATCATTCCAAATACATAGACTTGCATAGAAAATGATAATTAGCACCATACAGTTTAGTACAAAACGTTTACTCATTTAAATTTCCTAATTGTGAAATAATTATATAAAAGTAAGTTATTGATTATTATACTTAATTTTTAATGGATATTTTAAAGTCAAAAATGGTTATTTTAATAACTAACTTTTTCACTTTTTTTAGTCATTCCCCCCCCCCCCCCTGAGTATCAGTGCAAGGGGGCCCCTTAATCATCTGTGCCCAAGGCCCCTAAATTTGTAAATCGGTACCTGGTTATTTACAATGTTGTTTCTCATACTTTCTGAAAAGAACATTGCTTTTTATTAAGAACCGTGTGACCGTTTTCGGATTGTTGTAAGAAATCTGGACTGTTGTATGACTTACAACAAGCTACATCAAGCTAAAATCTCAGGCTAAAAGATAGTTGTCAGTCTGTTGATTCGAAATTAATAGATTCTCGTATAACGAAATCTAGAAATGATTGCGAATGATTAAAACAATTGATTTAAGAGCTTATTACTCCTACAAGTTATCTTTTTTCTGTCTATCTATTCTATAATTCGTTCTTCTTACAGAATATGTATATAGTATTTTTAATATTATACAGGGTTATACGAAAGAGAACGAAATTATGAAACGGATATGTGTTAAATGAGGGATTTGTAAATCGCCGATTGTAATACAATTAGGTGCGTTCGTAATTATCTAAATACGTAGCAACTGTGGCTGTCGTTCAGTCCATCCGTCTGTCCGTCAGTCCGCATATAACAATGCAAAAACATCCAAATGAATCGTTTCAAATTTATAATATATAATTATTCGATATTTTTATCATATCATTTCAATTTTTCTGAAAATTGGACACATAGTTGATGGTCTTTTAATGCCCAATGACCAGAAAACTACTTTTCGTCTATTGTATATATTATGACTCACCTGTATTTCTCAGGAGAGTAGATCTTATTTAACTTATGTCAGTGTTTACTAGCAACACAAAATTAATCGGACAATTTTATTGTTCTTAAGTGGGTTTTATTTATTATGTAAAATAAATTTTCTTGATCCTATATTGTTAGACCAGTCGCCTATATACCTGGCACATACAATGTATCTCTTGTAGAAAAGTTTACTTCATAAACAGAGCGCGTAAAATTTTTTATATACATTCAAAAAGAACTAACTTTACACATTAATGTGTACGATTTAATTTATCAATATTTTCCCTTGTTACACTAATACTTGTAGAGTACAATTTTTTTTTATACCTGTATGAATAGTACAACACTTTTGTAAAATAAAATACAAGCATAAAGTTATAAAATACCCTATAGTTCTAGGTATCTTGAATGAATGATTGGGAGCAATGTCTACTCAGCAATAAATATCATAAAACACAATTAATACCTAGTGCATGATTTTTTTTCAAGCTGTTGCAATTCTAAAAAATATAGAACATGTGCTTAACACTTCCAGAATAAAATTGCATGTTTTTAATGAACTTTATTATGCAGCTCGTATGTATTTATTACTTATAGTATTTAATTATTTCATATATTAGATGCAACTTCACAATATGTTAACACACTCTCTTTTCATTTTAGAAAATATGCGTGTGCATACATTAAATAGCAAAATCTACTGTAGGTAAGATTCTGAAAACGTATACGAGGGAAATCCAGTACTTGACCTGATACACCTGAAGTTCAGAATTTTAAATTTATTTATTAAAAACGTATCCAGGGTGAGTCATAAATATCGAAACAATAGGCTATCTCCTTAAATATTGCCCCTAGACCCATACATCCAATTGCAAAAATTCATAAAAGAAGGTGAAATTTTTGATAATATAAGTCACGAAACTCCATAGGGGACCGTCAACAAATTAAAAAAGAATGAATATCTTTTGAATAACCCTGTCAAAACTAATGTAGCAAAACCGCTCAAACTCTAGATTATGATTGAATGCTTTATTGTAATACACTTTGCTCATTTTTATGCAAATAGCATGCATACTCGCAGAGTAATTAGGGTTTTTATAAAAATGGTCCCAAATTTTTCCAAGTTTTTTTCCTTATAATTTTCTGAGTTCTTAATATAAAATAATATTTTTTTCAGAAAATATGACAAACAACATTGCACAAAGTAACCTGTAACCCGAATTAAAAACTAATAAAAATTGTATACAAAATGAGTTGGTTTACTAAATATTTTTTTACTGCGCATGCGTCAAAGATATTAAAATTTCATTTGCATATTATGTTAGCAAAATTTATAGAGCAACTTTTGTGAAAGTCACAAAATCATAACTTGAAAATTCTGAAAATAATCGTCAATTGAATAAGTTGAAAATCCGTTATTCTCAAAATGAAGCAAAAAAAGGAGGGGTTGTATCCATATATTCATTGATTAGTGTCAATATAGAATACACAATACGGGATGTACTACTACATTTGGATAAAATTCCTCATTTTTTTGCTTCATTTTGGAAACAACGTATTTTGTCCTTTTTCTCTAGACGATTACTTTCAGAATTTTCAAGCTATGATTTTGATACTTTTACAAAAGTTGCCTTATACATATAGCTAACATAATATGCAAAAGAAATTTTGATATCTTTGAAGCATGCGCAGTAAAAAATTATTTAGTAAACTTACTCATTTTTCATACAATTTTTATTATTTTTTAATTCTGATAACAGGGTACTATGTGCAATGTTGTTTGTCATATTTTCTGAAAAAAATATTATCTTATATTAAGAACTCTGAAAATTATAAGGGAAAAATTTGGAAAAATTTGGGGCCATTTTTATAAAAATCTTAATTACTCTGCGAGTATGCATGCTATTTGCATAAAAATGAACACAGTGTATTACAATAAGGCATTCAATCATAATCTAGAGTTTGAGCGCTTTTTCTACATTAGTTTTGACAGGGTTATTCAAAAGATATTCATTCTTTTTTAATTTGTTGACGGTTCCCTATGGAGTTTCGGTAAAACATCTTCACGGAGATGTATGACGTATACTATTATATTTGTACACTAAGAGTTTCGAGATGATTCCTCATGTGTTTTTCTAGATATTTAGTAAAATGTCTAAAATCGCAAGTGTCCAATAATCAATGGCCATATAGTGTATTATTATGGATATCAACAAGGGAAAAAAATTAATATCCCAGAAAGGAAATGATACATAAATTCCTGCTCATAAACTTCTCAAAGACAGTCATATTTTCAAAATTTTATTGCATCGAAGTAAGAAAAGAAAAGCAGTAAAAGTGTATTAAGTTTTAAAATTTCGCTATAACTAATACAATTCATAAAATTTTATGGTTTCAGGAAAATATATTAAAATTTATATTTATCTAAATATTTTGAGATTAAGAGTAATGAGTGTCATCTCTAAAATTTTTTCGAGACAATTTGTTTCAGAAACTGGTGTTTTTTTCAAGAGAAAACTCTTTTTAGTACATGTGATAAATACAATATTTGACAAAAGTTGTTTATTCAGTTTAGTCGTTACAAAGCACGTAATAAGAAACAGATAAAAAATAGATAAAAATATTCAATTAAATAAAAAGTGTAAATTTGGACGTTAGGTTATATTATATATTAGTTATACTACTTGCTAGTTAAAAAATAAACAGCACTTTATTTTGCTGGTACTTTGATAAAAGCATTGCCTAATGACAACATTTAAAATCTAATAAAAATTCAAAATCTTCCAACAGTTTTGGCTAAAACTTCATTGCCACCATCAGGGATAATCAAAAGCAAAATATTGAGTTTTGTCTTTTATTAGCACTGAGACTGGCTATAATGTTTCAGTCAAAACTTGGATGATTTTGACTTTTTATTCTTTCTTTTTAACACTATTTTAAGCAACTTATACATGAAATTATATGATTTTTATATTAATAATTTGGATATTGGATTATTACTTAAAATATTATCGTATTAGAAAACTACTTGTTGTATATAATCCCGTCTATCCATAAATTTAAATCGTCAGCTTCATAAAAAGTCATATTTCTCGTGAATGTTGCATGAAATGCTATTACAGTTCATTGTTATTAAAAATATCTCAAAAGAAGATAATATAGGGGAGACAGGTGCACGTATGAACATGGGGCAGATGCGGACGTTGCCACATTTCACTAGCTATTATCTGTTTTTTAATTAAAAAAATTACCAAAGATTGTAGCATCTGTAGATATATGGTAAACATTTTTTGAAGCTCTTCGACACTGAGTTTGTCTTTAGGAGCCAAAACATTGTTTTTTAATCTAAAAAGTAAAATCTCAGTTGTAACTTGCTAATGGTCGGTTGGTAGATTGGGGTTTACTGGCGCAAAGTCACACTAGGGACATGCTGCGCCAAAAACAGGATGAAGTATACCCGAAAAGTTTTTAAAAATTGTTAAAAATGTGTAAAAATATAATGGATAAAAAGCAAAGTCAAATGATGAAAGCATTAAGATGATAAATGTTCATAAAAGAAGTACATAGGATTAAAACACAATTCAGGAAGAAATAAGACTTAAAATCAAATCAATAAATTAGTAAGTCAACAATATAATAAAGGTATACAAAAGTAGTCAATATCTTTTAAAGAATCGTGAAAACTGTGCAAAACAAACAGTGGCATAAATGCAAGAAACGGTGCGATATTTAAAGAATAGCAAGGTTTCGTTAATGAGTAATACAACCAAAATATAGTTCAAAAGAATAAATATTTAAATTAAAAATAGTAAAAGCTCTAAAAAACTGATTGTTTTAAAAATAAACATAAAATGTTAAAATACAGCTTAAAGCAGATTAATCAAATCAATTTTTTTATATACAAGTTAAGACGGAGGCACATATAAACCGTATTTGTTTCATTATCATCATCAGATTCATAACTGGATGAATCCATAGCCTTTTCAGCATAGTTAACCCATTAGTGTCTGAATTACTTTCTTCGTTAAAATTCAAATTTTGCATTTTCCCACCACTTTTAAAGCAAGAATAACTTTTATCTTAATTTATAGAGAACTTTGTCTCGAGGAAGAAAGTATTTATTTATACTCCTTTTTACTGGTGTGAAATGCACTTTATTGAATTTTTTAAAACTGTCCCAAAAATGGGACGCCAGGTACTAATGGGTTAAGTAACTGTTTTGGATCCTTTATATTTCTAATTGCTGAGCTAAGACAAGATTTTTTGCCCTTTCTTTTCACAGTTTTCCACTGTGAAGAGACTTGGGTTGAGGGTTTATTTCTATCTTTCTGTGTGCTAGATTTTATGTTTGTTTTTTTAATTGGATATACACTAGGGTTCAACAGTTTGTTTTTATCCAATTATGGAATAGCCTGCGTGTTATGTACGGAAGATTTTGATGTTCTAGTTAATGAGTTTTGTGTTCGGCTATTAAGGTATTTTATTTTGACAGGTTCTAATGAAGGTGGCCGGGGCTCTAATTTTGGTATAAGTCTTGTACTAGCGGTATTGTATACATTACGGATTTTTTCTTTAAATTGCTAAATGAGAGTGTGTCAGAAGGAACGGCAGAGTCAATCTGAGTGCTTATATGCCTCACAGATTTTGTTTGATTCTTGAGTAAGCTAGAATAAGAGACGGCAACTGACGGGGTTCTGGACTCAACAATTTTCCGAACATCAGGATAAGAAAGGTTTTGTGAAATTATAGCTGTAAGAATTTCCTTTTCACAGATTCAACTAGGACATGAGCGAGAGTATGCAGTATGGTCACCTTTACAATTTTCACAGCGCTCAGGTTTTTCACAAGATTTATCGTCGGGGCCGACATCTGCACAACGGGCACAGGTAACATTGCCACGACAGATAATATTAGTATGCTATAACGCTGGCATTTAAAACAACGGAGAGGGTTAGGTATGTAAGGTCGGACAGGGCAGCTTAGATAAGCAGCTTTTATTCTTGTAGGTAGATTAGGACTATTGAATGTCAGAAAGATGTGCTTTGTGGGAAGCACTTTTTCATTCCGACGAATTGTTATGCGCCTTACATCTATGACATTTTGATCTTTCAAATTTTCCAAGAATTCTTCTTTTGTAGAAAATAAAAGTTCTGGCTCAGATATTACGCCACGACTTTTATTTAGAGTTTTGTGTGCCTGAATAGAAACAGAAAAAAGGACCTATTTTAGAGCTATATGAAAGAAGTTGTGACTGTTTGTATGAAGAGATCTCAACAAGTAAATCCCCGGATTGCAATTTCTTGAGAGAATGACCATCCCCCAAAACAGACTGAAATGTTTTAGCAATAACAAATGGTGAAGTTTTTTTGAAAGAACAATCAGATTGGCCAACAAGGCGTTTGATGACAAAAAAAAGTGAGAATGCAGGTTTCTGTACTGTTTGTTGCTCTCCACTTGGGAGCGAGTCAGAAGGAAATAGAGATTTTTTGAACGGATTTAACGTTCACGAGTTTATACTTATTTAAAAAAATATTTAAATTGAGTGTTTTTTAAATTTTCTTCATTTTTGGATATACACGAGAAAAAAAATCATATTAAATGTAAATTCCATACATCTAAAAATCCATGGATAGTTTTATGTAGTGTATTCTAGTGAATGTGGAAAAAAAATCGAAGCAAAAATATTCATATTTATAAAAGTAATAGAGACTTTTAAAAAGTTAAATTATTTTTTTTATTAAATTTTAATAAAATAGGCTGTTTTACAAGATTTTTTAAAATTATTTAATCTTTAGTATTCTAAATATTCACCATATTCTAAGTGTCACCATATATATTACAGTATTATTCAAAATTGAAGGGTTGATTTCAAAGTTAGTCTGACCTTTTATTCTATAACGAACTAGTGATGGAGTAAATTAACGAAGATTATGTTTAGAAATAATTATGAATGCAATTTACAAGTACTTACCTCAGTTAGATCTAATTCCGTGTGTCAGTTTACAACAATTTATGTTTTATTACGCAATTTGTCTAGTATAATAAATTTTAATCTTTCCCGATTCATATTTAGTTGTTTTTTTTTTTCGTTTAAAAGATTAAAAGTAGCTATCTGAATCAATAAAACATTAACATAAAATAACATGAAATAATCTAAGGAAGAACTTTTCAATATTTTTGAAAAAAGTTTCATAAAAGGATTAAATAAGTTTCACGTATTTTTAACACTTTCCAACATATATAGTAAAAAAAATGTAATTCTAGAGATGTAAAGTTACAAAAATCTGTATGTTTATTAAAATTTCATCTGTACAATCTACAAAAAACAAAACAAATCTACAAAACTAGTCTTTGTCTAGAGAAATCTGTAGCTTTAGAAAAGAATCTACTAGAATTACAATTATTAAAATTTTAGCTGTAACAAGGGTTGCAGTTGGATAAAAAAGTTCTATGCACCCCAGTTTCCTAAAATATTCTCAGTAACGTTGCAGCTTGTTATATTTAGAGTGCAAACGTGTATACATTGCATGAATTTTTTCTGTTGCCATTACATAAAATGTTCTAGGCATCCCAGTTTCTTAAAAATGTGTTAGTACCTTTATTTATTGTTTTACAGTGGTTTTGAAAACTGTTGATGCTTTCGGTTTGCTTGTCTATCTGTCTGTTTGTCTGACCATGCACTATAGTCTTTGTTCTGCTTCTGTATTGTAATCTTGTAACATCGCCTTGGCGACAAACACAGCCCTCGCCAATTATACGCCAGTCGGCAATTTAGTGTAACCCTGCTCACGTGTTGTGTGACGCAGTTGGTTTAGAGAAACGGTCTCTTAGCAACAAGCTCTGAATGCAGCAACTAGCTGCGTTTTTAACAAAAATAAACATTCCATTAAATTTACAATCTATTTGCTATTTCTTTTTAATTTAGTTTTTCTTTTAATTTAGTACACCTCCGTACATTTTGGTCCTAGCGACCCGGAGGTATGACCGAGCCAGCATCTTTTCTATTGAGTCTTTTCTATTCTTTATACTTGAATTTATCGAATTTCGTCAACAAGATGAATAATGTCGGAAACTGAAATAAAAGCGTTGAACAGAAGGCGAGGGAATATCAAATCCCAAGTCACCAGGATATTTAACGCAACGGATGGAAAAATCTTCAATTTATCTGAATGGAAAGCCCATCTGGACTCTTTGTCGAAAACAGAAGAAAAGTTTGAAGCTCTTAAGCTGGAATATTACAGAATAATAGAGGAAGAAAAGTTGGAAGAAACTGAAAGAATACTCTCGCAACTGGACGAAGATATTCTTAAACTAGAGGTAAGGTTAAAATCCTCTATTAATGCTTGTTATGAAAATACTGATTCAAATAAGAAATCGATTGAACAGGACCAAGCAAAAACGTCTAGCATTAAGCTCCCTAGGGTCATATTGCCAGTTTTTAGTGGCAAAATAGAAGAATGGTCCGTATTTAAAACTACTTTCAATGAACTTATTAATGATAATTCAAATTTAAAAGATAATGAAAAGTTATTTTATTTGCGTTCTGCTTTGACTGGTGAAGCGAGGAGTTTGCTTACACCAGATGAAAATTATGTTTCACTTTTCAATGCATTAGAACAAAGATACGGAAATAAAAGAGTCATGGCAGATTGTCATATAAAGAATATTTTAAATCTTTATGTAATTAAACAGGAATCCGCTAAGGATCTCCGCATTTTATTAAAGGGTTCTAAAGATCTTAAAGTATGATAGAGATAATTTCTCGAACGCAATTTTGCTGAATATTATTCTAAATAAACTAGATAATGAAACTCGTAAACAAAACGAACTAACATTAAAGGATAATAAAGTGCGTAATTTTGATGAAGTTTTAGAATTTCTTGAGCAAAGATGTCAAATCTTAAATAGTATAAGTTCTAACGTATCCTCTAAATATACTGCAAAATCCTTATTCATAAAAACAAACAAACCTCAAAGTAAATGTTGCGTAATATGTAAAACCGAAAACCACCCGTTATATCATTGTGTTAAATATAAAACCATGAAGTTAAGTGAGCGAATTAACCTTGTTAAGAAAAATAAACTTTGCTTCAATTGTTTAATTTCAGCCCACCTCATTAATTATTGTAATTCAAAAAGCACTTGTCATGTTTGCAAGAGCTCAAGCCATCATTCATCATTACATAATTACACAACACTGGTGAACAATCCTATAAACAATCTCCCAATGCATGAAACAATAAATAGCAATTTCTTTTTCGGAAGATTTATCACAAAACGAAACTACTGCTCATTCATTTTTTTCGTATGAAAATGATAATAATAAATCTGTCGTAATTTGCACTGCAATAATTTATTTGACAGATGTAAATGGCATCAAAATTCCTTTCAGAGCAATATTGGACTCAGCGTCGCAGAATTGTTTTTGTACATTTAAAGCAGCACAAATACTAGGCTTGAAAAAAGAGAAAATAAATATTCCTGTAAGTGGAATAAATAAATTCCCTATTTACATTAAATCTAGAATCAAATCAAAGTTGTCAAATAAAATGAATAGTACCAGTTATGATATTGAGCTATTAATCGTTCCAAACATCTGTGACTTCACGCCCTCGAAAAAGATAAACATATCAGATTTAAAAATTCCAGCAAATATTTGTTTAGCGGATAAAAAATTTAACATTCCAAGCAGTGTGGAGATAATTATCGGTGCTGAAATGTATTTTTCTCTTTTAAATGAAGAAAAAATAAAGTTAGGCAATAATTTATATTTGCAATCAAGTATTTTTGGATATTTAGTATCTGGTTATATTTATGACAAAAGAGTAAATAATAATAATACTAATTATTTTTTCTTAACAAAAAATCTTGAAATACTTAATGACACTTTGAAGCCTTTCTGGGAAATTGAAGAAGTAAAAAATTTAAAACCCTGTAACAGTGAAGAATTAGAATGTTGTAATGATCACTTCGATAAAACGCACTTCAGAAAACCGGATGGTAGGTTTGTGGTCACGATGCCGTTTAAACCACAGGTTTTAGAACCCGATTTGGGAAATTCCAAAAATCTTGCTTTGAAAAGATTAAACTCTCTGTGGCAACGTTTAGATCGAGATCCTGTTATGAAAAACTTATACACAGAATTTATTAAAGAATATAGAGATTAAATCACATGCATGAAATAAAAGAAAACACGAACTTTAATGATGGTTATACTTACCACATCACGGCGTTTTACGACCCTCTAGTAAAACCAGAAAACTACGCGTTGTTTTTGACGCTAGTGCCAAGTCAACCAACGGAAAATCTTTGAACGATTTATTATGTAATTGTGGAGTTCTGCAAGATGATCTTTTTTCGATATTAATTAGATTTAGAAAGCATATTTATGCTTTTACTGCGGATATTAAACAAATGTTTAGGATGATAGAAATAAATCCATCCCAGTACAAATATTTAAAAATTTTGTGGAAAGACAATATGTCATCTCCGGTTAAGGTATTTCAGCTAACAACAGTTTCGTATGGAACATCTTGTGCTCCCTACTTAGCCACCAAAGTATTACAGCAGTTAGCTCTAGATGAGAAAAAGGAATTCCCGTTAGCATCGAAAATTGTTTTGAAAGACTTTTATATGGATGATTGCCTATCGGGCTCATCGAATTTAGAAGAATTCAGACTAATGAAATCGCAATTAACAGAACTCCTCCTAAAGGGAGGTATGGTTTTACATAAATGGTTTACCAATGAGGTCAAATCTACTGATAATCACATGTTTCCCCTGGACAGAAATTCTGAAGAAATAACTGTTAAAACATTAGGGATGTTGTGGAACAGTTTCAATGATACCTTTAGGTATAAAGTTAATATTAACAAAAAAAGTGATTTCACAAAAAGAGATGTACTTTCGCAAATTGCCCGCATTTATGATCCTCTCGGTCTCTTAGGGCCAGTGATTGCTAAAGCGAAAATATTCATGCAGGAGCTGTGGCTTCTTTAAATAGAGTAGAATGAGAAGCTGCCCTCTCATGTTGCCAAACAATGGGAAACCTTCCTCGAAAGTCTTAAAGAACTGGAATCCATTGAAGTACCAAGATCCTTCCTAGCTGTGAACCAATCAGTGGTACTAAATGGTTTCGCAGATGCGTCTTCCAAGGCTTATGGCGCAGTGATATACATGCAAACATCTAATTCTGGTGAAACCATCAGTCACTTATTATGTAGTAAATCCCGCGTGTGTCCAACCAAAGTAATTACGGTGCCACGTCTCGAACTCTCAGCATGTCTTATTCGGGCTAAACTCACTAACAAGGTCTTAAATTCATTAGACAAACAGGTAGCTTCAGTACATTTGTTTTCTGATTCTACCATTGCTTTAGCTTGGATAGACACTGCTCCTCATCTCCTGAAAGCGTTTTTGGGAAACCGCGGTGTGCAAATTAAGGAACAAACTAAGAACTTTCCATGGTTTCATATTCCGTCAGAACACAATCCAGCTGAATTTATATCAAGAGGTGCAAGTGTGGAAAACCTGTCTTCTAACCAGCTGCGGTGGCATGGCCCGCCTCTTTCAATTCTTCATGAAACAATAACAAAAACTGACTCTAATATAAGTGACATTAAAGATGGAGATTATTCTAGAGAGCTTAAAGCTCCCAGCAACTTGACAGTCGCTATTCATACTGACTCTAATTTGTGTGATAATTTAATTAATCTTAACAATAATTTTCAAAAATTAATTAGAATTCTAGCTTCCCAGCTAGAAAAAGTTTGTAAAAAAAGTGTAAAAAAAAGTGTACAAAAAGTGAGCGTATTTGGCACCTCTGCTTATACACAAAAAGTACAAACCGAATTGTGGACAAAAAGTGTATACGTAAATTGTTCACTTTTTATACACAATCAGAGGTGCCAAATACGCTCACTTTTTGTGCACTTAATTTTTTATACTTTTTTTGTATACCTAAATTGTTCACTTTTTATGTACAATCAGAGGCGCCAAATACGCTCACTTTTTGTTCATTTATTTTTTTATATTTTTTTGTATATCTAAATTGTACACTTTTTATGCACAGAGGTGCCAAATATGCTCAGATTTTGTGCGCATTTTTTTGTACACTTCTTTGCATACTGAATAGCCCTAAATTGTATACATTATGTGAATAATCGGAAATGCCAAATACACTGATTTTGTGCGCTTTTCCTTTTACATACCAAATAGTCTTACATTGTACACTTTTTATACATAATCAGATGTGCAAAGAAAAAATATACGCAGGTTTTTATTCTGCTAAATAATTAAAATCTGCAGAAATTAAACTTATATCTATAAAAATGCATATAAATTTTAGATTGTGAACATACATTAAGTAAATAAATCTGCAATGAAAATTGAAGTATCATAAAAAATGCTCAGTCAAATAATTATTTCAAATCTACAGGGGAAAAAAATCGTTTGGCAGAAAATTTTGAAAAGGACGTGACAACTGATTTTACTTTAGTTATCGAATGATAATTATGTGTGTGCTTGATAAAATGCAAAACATAGCACAAAAAAAAAAAGCAAGTAAAAAATTTGTAAAGGATGCTTCTATTTGTTTAACATTAGATTTTAAGAGTTGTCACATAACTAGTTGTAGGCTCATCAGGATAATTCCAAAAAATCCCTGCCAGATCATCTAACAGCCGCAGGTAGATCTAGATTTCGAAGATACTAACTGCTAATTTTATCAACAAAAACTAAATCAAGATTAGGCATAATCCTAGTTTAACAATTTTATCTGGTCATTTTCCTTTTTTTTTTTCTTCTTCTTCTTTTTTATAATAAAAAGTTGGTTTTATTGAAATCATGGTTTTTTTCTTTTTCCAACTCTATTATTACTGCAAAATCCTGATTATAAGCAGTGGCGCAGCCAAGGGAGGGGTTTTGGGGTTAAGACCCCTCCCAGAACTAAGAAGAATTACTATAATCGCCGCTTATATGATTCAAAACTAAAGTTAATATTTAAATATTTTATTGTTTTTCAGAATCCGTTGCTTTGTTAAATCAAATTTCATTCAACAAAGTGATTCATTTATGTATTTTTAAAAATGAATCGGAAAGTTTCATGTTGTTAAGCGCACTTTTTAAAAAAATTACTAACTGATTCTATTAACCAGTGATTTAAATAACCGGCGAGTGTTTTTATTTGAAACTCAAAATCCCGCATAGAACCGAATTCGGGCTGCGCCACTGATTGTAAGCATCCCTTCATACTTTCAAGCAGCGTTGTGTCGAATTGCGATTAAATTCTTAATTTGGCGAGTAAACAAGTGATTAGATTCGCCAAATTGCTAGTGCTCAATTTTTGCTTTTTCTTTTTTCATACATATGCATATACAGTAGACTCTCTCAAATCCGCACAGCTTGGAACTAGGGGTTGTGCGAATTTTAGAATTTTTTGGATTTCTGGTCATTGCTTTGTTTACATTTTTTAAACAGTAATTTGAATGTAATTAATAGTGCATTCACAACTATAATGAATGCTTACAATATAATAAAATATTAAAATAAGTAATGAACTAAAAATAATAAAAATTTAGATAATTTTTTAAATGATTAAAGTTCTAATAGCAAAGGTCAAGTTAATAATCAATAGTGTATGATTAAATATTCATTATAAAGATTAATATTCTTCCAAAATTATTCAACAAAACTTGCCTCATAAAAGTTCATTACTAATTCACATAAAAATCATAAAATAAGTTTTTTTTTTCAAGTTTAGCCAAACTTAATAACCAAAATATCTTGATAATGCATAATATATTTGGTAAGAAGATTGTAATTACCAGTAATATCAGCATCAATGAATTTATCAAAAGAAAAAAAATATATTTCTTTATGAAAAAAACATGAAGAGAGTATTAAGAAAATTACAAATTAAAAAATATATGAAATTGATACAAAACTAAGAAAAAATCACATTTTGTCCCAATATCCAAACTGAAATTTTCATTGTTTACATCCATAAAATATGTGCAGATTTCAGGAAGTCTACTGTATATATATATATATATAATATATACACATTTTTCATATTTGTAGCACATAGTTGAAATTAGATTAATAACAATCGCTGTCACAATTTGAGCTACACGGCAAATCTATTTTGCTAATACTTTTTTCATTTGGCGAATGTACTTTATTTTTAATTCGCTAAATTACTAATGTTGGTCAAATGCCAGCGAGAACACTGCTTTCAAGCAATTTTTATTTTCCACACTCACATATAAGCCCCCCCCCTACCACACATACACCTTTTTTGTGGTAAAAAAAAATATTTAAAAATCTTAGTGTTAAACTATGTGTTTAACACTTAGTATAACACTTTCATAACAAGTACTCACTGGAAACTTTTTAAAATTCATTATTGCTACCAGATAGTAATATCATATTTGCTCATAGGCCATAATAAAAACCGTTGAATGTAAACATGCAATTATTTCATTTATTTTACCTATTAGATGTATATTCATCAAAATATTTAATCTACATTCAGTGACTTAGTGAGAACTTGAGCTAGTTCATACACAGGGTGCATAAAAGTGCTTATTTTTTAGTACTCCTATTTCTGAAATTTGCTTATACTGTTAAAGGAATGAAAACCCTGTATAAAAATGAAAAACAACGGTATATAATGATTACAGCAATGAAGTGTAATAAATATTATTTTTAATGCATGTTGCTGATATTCAATTTTTGTTCTTGGAGATGCATACAATCCTCTCAAATATTATTTTTTTACTTCGCTTTTAATGAAAAAAAAATCCCAAAAGGGACCTTTTTTAAGAATGACCCATATGCATATATTTACAGTAGCACTCCGGTTAGCTGAAAATTGACTTAACCAAAAGATCTTAAAATTCCAAGTCCTTTTTAAATGTAAAAAATTTTACTGTCAACACTATTTTTACCGATGTCAATTGACACCTTTCAACATATTTTGATTTATGATTACTGTTTTATTTGTAAGTTTTACACCAAAACAATTCCGAATCATTTTTAATACATTGAAATTGGTTTTAATTAGCTTTAAAAATTAGAAGCAAAAATCAGAACTTTGAAAGGTGCTTTTGGACACTAGTAGAAATAGTGTTAAAAAAACATGTTTTTTAATTAAATAAACAGAGTTAACTTACTTATTTGATCCATTGCATAATATTGAGCTTTTTATTAAATATATATGTAAAATACTTCATTATTTTACATAATATGTTGTGATTTTCTTTTGATTTTCAACTTTGCATGGTATCAATGCTGATTTATCACACAATCTTTTAAATAACAACACATTTGTTGTTGCATCTTCTCGTACTTCAATATCTCAAAGTGACACATTTTTGATCTCAGTAGCTTCCCTGTGTGTAATCCTGTTCCACATCTACCACATAATCTGTAATACGTTACAGCATTTTTATTACAGCACTGTACTATCAAGCTTTTCACCATAAGCTTCTCAGTTATTAAAAAAATCCTATGGAACGCCGGTTATCCAAAACAACCTATGGAACCCCGGTTAATTGAAAATGCTTTGGTCCCATACTTTTAAGATAAAGAACCATGGGTGCAAGTTTGAAATTTTGCCAAGACTGAAAATATTTTGAATTCCCCCCCCCCCCCTGCTAACTGGGTCTGAGTGAACATCTACACACACACGTAGCTTGCATTTTTACCCACGACCCTATGATGAAATCCCACCCCCCGCCCCGATCTTTAGCCAAAATTTGGCATTTTTGTGCGATCTTTTGCCAAAAATCAGACTTTGTACAGCCTCAGAATAAAAAAGCTGAACTTTCAAGGACATTTGACAAAATTAGAACTTTTCTGTAATTTTTTAACAAAATTAGCGTTTTTTGTGAACTTCTTACAAAAATCGCACTTTTTTCCACTGTTTTTTCAATGGCATTTGCATTTATCCATGATCCTTTAGAAATATTCATAGTTTTTCTCAGTTTTTTTTACAAAATTCAGATATTTTCCACGATCTTTTGAGAAAATTTGCATATTTACTGCGATCTTTCGTCAAAATTTTCTTATTTTCTGCTACCTTTTGTTAAAATACACTTTTTTATGTGATCTTTTGAAAAAACTCTCGTTTTTTTCTACGATCCTTCTAGAAAATCCTCTCATTTTCTGTGATCTTTCGACAAAATTGCGATTTTTCTTCGATCTTTCAATAAAATTCGCGATTTTCCTCCGATCTTTCGTCAAAATTAGCGATTTTCTACTACCTTTCTACAAAATACTTCTATTTACCTCAATCTTACAACAAATTTCTCATATTTTTCGGCAAAATTTACATATTTTTTCCGATCTTTCGGAAAAATTCGGGTATTTTTCGTGATCTTGAGGAAAAGTTTGGATATTTTCTGCGATCTTTTGGAAAAATTCACATTTTCTGCAATCTTTCGGCAAAATTTGCATATTTCTCCTGATTTTTCGACAAACTCTACATATTTTCCTCAATTTTTTGACAAAATTAGAACACTTCTTCAGTCTTTCGAGAAAATTAGAGTATTTTCCACGATCTTTCCACAAAAAGTAGAGTATTTACCACGATCTTCGACAAAACAGAGTATTTTTCACGATTATCTTGGAAAATTAGAGTATTTTCGTAATCCTTTAACAAAAGCCACGACTTTTTCCATAACCCTTTGACCGAAGTCGTGCTTTTTCCGAAATCCTAAGATGGAAAGAGTTACCTCTCGCATTTTTTTGAAGAAAATAGTTTTTTTCCAGGATTGTTTGACAGATTTATAGTTTTTTTGCACGGTTGCATTGGTTTATAGGTATAAAAAATTTGAGAATTTTCTTGATTGCCTTTTCAAAAATTGCAAATTTTCTTGATTGCCTTTGTAAAAATCGATAATTTTGTCGACCAGACTCGAAAAATCATAAATTTCATCGATTGGCTTCGTAAAAATAACACATTTTATCGATCCAATTCATAAAAATCTTATTTTTGTTGTCAAACAAGAAAAAAATCAATAATTTTGTTGATCGGCTGTGGAAAAGTTGGGAATTTTACCTATAGTGTGAAAAAAAATTGCAAATTTCATCAACTGGCTTTGTAAAAGTCACGAATTATGTTGATAGCTTTGTAAAACTTGAGATTTTCGTCAATCGGTTTCATAAAAATCATAAATTTTATTGATTAGATGAGGAAAAATTATGAATTTTGGCAATTGTCTGTTTAAAAATCACGAATTTTGTTGATAGGTGCAAAAAAATTGCAAATTTTCTCAATCGGCTTTGTAAAAATCGATAATTTTGTCGATCAGCCTCAAAAAATCATAAATTTCATCGATCGGCTTCGTAACAATCATGCTTTTTGTCGATCCAATTCGTAAAAATCTTATTTTTGTTGTCAAACAAGAAAAAAAATCGATAATTTTGTTGATCGGCTGTGGAAAAGTTGAGAATTTTACCTATCGTGTGAAAAAAAATTGCAAATTTCATCAATTGGCTTTGTAAAAGTCACGAATTACGTTGATAGCTTTATAAAAATAGATATTTTCTTTCGAAACCGTTTTGTCGACCAAACTCGAAAAATCGCACATTTTGTCGATCTACTTTGTAAAAATCTTATTTTTGTTGTCAAACAAGAAAAAATCGATGATTTTGTGGATCAGCTGTGGAAAAATTGCGAATTTTACTGATCATGTGAAAAAAAATGCAAATTTCGTCGATTAAAAGTCACGAATTTTGTAGATTGCTTTGTAAAAATCCCGATTTTCGTCAATCAGTTTCATAAAAATATGAAATTTTATTGATCAGACGCAGAAAAATTGCGAATTGTGGCAACTGTCTTTGTAAAAATCACGAATTTTGTTGATTGGTCAGAATTTCCCCCAGGTTTAAAAAAGGGCAGGGCGCTACCGTTCTGAAAGGGGCACTTTTTACATTTTTCAGGGCACTTAAGAGTTGAATCTAGAATCTAGCGGTTCAAAAAGTCGTGAAAAAAATTAAATTTCATCAAAAAATTGAAAGAAAAGTAAATTTTGTTAAATATTGTTAAAAGATCACGAAAAAACGGCCAATTATGTTAAAAGATCGCAAAAAACAGCAGATTTTGTTAAAAGATCGCAAATAACGGCATATTTTGCTTAAAAAAATTGAGAAAAAAAAAACGACAAATTTCGTGAAAAAATCACGAAAAAAGGTAGATTTTATTAAAAGATTGCAGAAAACGGAATATTTTACTAAAAAATTGCGCAAAAAACGACAAATCTTGTGAAAAAATCGCGAAAAAATGTAACTTTTCACAGAATTTTCCATTTTATTGCGATTTTTGGACGAAATTTGCCAGTCTTTTTCATAAATCTTGACGATATCTGCCGTTTTATCGTTTTTTCTTTTTTTGATGAAAGTTGCCGTTTTTAGAGACTTATTTGCCAAAATTTTCTGTTTTATCGCGATTTTTGGAAGAAATTTTTTGTTTTTCTACGATCTTTTGAGGAAATCTGCCTTTTGTGACGAAATTAGCCATTTCTTTGCGAATCTTGCCGGAAATTAGTCGTTGTATAGAGATTTTTAACAAAACTTGCCCCTTTTTTAGCTATTTTTTGATGAAATTACCCGTCCCATGGGACGCTAATGAGGCTATTTTTTGCGTTCTGTCGCCGATTTTTTGCACGCGCTACAGCGCATTCGGATCGTTGTTAGCGGGGTGCGTTTTTTCAAATGTGGGGCAAGAAGGGCACTAGTTTTTAAACTAAAGGGCAGGAGGGGCGGAGCGCCCCCCCTGAAACCCTCTGGGGGAAACTCTGTTGGTGCAGAAAAATTGCAAATTTTCTTAATAGGCGCTGTTAAAGTAGATAATTTTGTTGACCAGACTCAAAAAATCGTAAATTTCATCGATCAGCTTCATAAAAATCGCACATTTTGTCGATTCATTTTGTAAAAATCTTATTTTTGTTGTCAAACAAGAAAAAATCTATAATTTTGTTGATCAGCTGTAAAAAAATTGTGAATTTTACCGATCATGCGAAAAACAACTGCAAATTCTGCCGATTGGCTCTGTAAAAATCACGAATTCTGTCATTATTGCTTTGTAAAAATGGCAATTTTCGTCAATCAGTTTCATAAAAATTAGAAATTTTATTGATCAGACGCAGAAAAAATTTTGAATTTTGACAACTGTCTTTGTAAAAATCATGAATTTTGTTGATTGATGCAGAAAAGTTACGAATTTTCTTAATCGTCTTTGTAAAAATCAATAATTTTGTTGACCAGACTCAAAAAATAGTAAATTCCATCGATCAGCTTCATAAAAATCGCACATTTTGTTGATTCCCTCAGTAAAAATCTTATTTTTGTTGCCAAACAAGAAAAAATTGATACTTTTGTTGATCAGCTGGGAAAAATTGCGAATTTTACCGATCATGTGAAAAACAATTGCGATTTTCGTCAATCAGTTTCGTAAAAATCAAATTTTATTGATCAAATGAAGAAAAATTGTGAATTTTCTCAATCGTTTACTTAAAAACTGATAATTTCGTCGACTAGACTCGAAAAATCGTAAACTACATTGATCGGCTTCATAAAAATCGCATATTTTGTCAACCCATTTCTTAAAAATCATAATTTTTGTTCACTTCATCAATCAGTTGTGGAAAAATTGTGTATTTTACCGATCATGTGAAGAAAGATTGTAAATTTCATTGATTGGCTTTGTAAAAGTCATGAATTTTGTCAATTGCTTTTAAAAATTTTAATTTTCGTAGATCGGTTTCGAAAAAAATCAAATTTTTTTGATCAGGCATAGAAAAATTGTGAAATTTCTCGATCGGTCATGTAAAAATCAATAATTTTGTTGACCAGACTCAAAAAATCGTAAATTCCATCGATCAGCTTCATAAAAATCTCACATTTTGTCGATTCATTTTGTAAAAATCTTATTTTTGTTGTCAAACAAGAAAAAATCGATAATTTTGTTGATCAGCTGTAGAAAAATTGCGAATTTTACCGATCATGTGAAAACAATTGCAAATTCCATTGATTGGCTCTGTAAAAATCACGAATTCTGTCGATTGCTTTGAAAAAATCGCGATTTTCGTCAATCGGTTTCATAAAAATCAGAAATTTTATTGATCAGACGCAGAAAAAATTGTGAATTTTGGCAACTGTCTTTGTAAAAATCACAGCTGCTATTTCTCAGCAACTGTTTTTCATTTGCAAAATTCATAAAAAGTGGCCATTTTGAGAACAATGTAACCTCTTTAAAAAATTACTGTCCGACCCAGCAGCAGAAAATTCTCCAAGTATCTGCAGCAAATACTTCAGGGCCAAAAAATAATCTGCAGGTAAAAAATTTTTACAATTGAAGCATTAATTAATCAAACAGTCACTTACCTGTGGTGTAACTCTTTTTTTAAAAATGTTTATTAACAACCTAATTTTTTCAAATAGTAAGTAATAAAAACTAAATATGACATGAAGCAAAATAAAGGTTTAATGAAAAAGAATCTGCAAAAAAGAAAATAAAATCTGTGATGCCCATCTCATGTATCTTTTTTCCTCACAAAACATTTATAATTTAAGGGGGAATTAATTTTTACTTTTCATAAGAATTTCCATTTGTTTTGAAAAACAATCTAAGCATGTAGTAAATGTCAAATAATCAGCAAATTAAATTAATATCAGTGATTAAATCAATATCAATGAATAAATTAACATCAACAATTAAATTAATAATGTGTGGTTGTTATTACAAACAATAACCATGCATTAATGAGTAAAGTAAAATTTTCATTTCACCCCCAACTATTTTCAATTTTTTAATCAAAGCAAGATTCTATATTTTATATTTTGTTTAGTACTGTTATCAAATTTCAGAATAAAAAATTATATTAATTCCAAAAGCCAAACCACCTCCTCCCTCTAGTGATACCTTACGATATCATTCGTCAGAGCTCCCTCACCTCCCATAAAACTATAACGTTATATTTGTAGAGCTATCTAATTCGAAAAGATTTTCAAGTCACTGCAAATTAATCCTTGGAGCAAAAGGCGAAATTTTTTTTCGATCAAGATCGATTCCACAGGGTTTGCCTGCGCTTACAAATGACTGAGTCATCTGAAGCTTTCACAGAGATACTTGTGAAAAATTAACTTTGGTATAAACGCTATAATTTAAATTAGAAATAATAAAAATAAAAACCGGCGGAACACGCGGTTGTATTCGTTCGTTTCTCTCGCTTCGCGGTCGAGTGACGTCACATGTAAACACACCAGCTCCAAGTCTCTGTGTTGAGAAGTATTAATGCTTCTGGTTCCTAGAGTTGGAAAGATCGCTATAGCGGTACATGCAAAAATAATAAATAAATTAATAATTATTAAAAAGGATTCGTCTGATTTTTGAAAGCGCAAGTAATTTTCATAATAATTGTAAGCTATACCTGATAAGGGAAAAGGGCAAATTGTAAGCTTGTTGAAAAAGCGGAGTGTTTGCGCACGTGTTGTGAGCATGGGTGTGTGTGTGAGGGGGGGGGGGGTCCACTTCACTTTCCTCGATTTTGAAACTTAAATATTTAATTTTTTTTTTAATTTTGAAAAACTTCATAAAATTTATTCTTTTTGAGAAAATTAAAATAAAAAAGGAAGTAAGACATTTTCTGATAGGGGGATGAAAGCATGTGAGAGCAATTGCCCCCCCCCCTTCTTTTTAAAATTTGATTAATTAAAATTTATTTTTCTCTTATTTTGAAATTCGTAGTCAAATTTATTATTTTCGAGTAACTTAAAAAAAAATTAAAAATTTTGCAATGGGGGAAGGGGGCATAGAATGGCTTTTGCCCCTCTCTCGATTTTGAAATTTAACAAAGTTTTGTTTTTCTATGATTTTGAAAAACACAGCAAAATTTATTCTTTCTAGGGGTAGGCACATTTTGCCCTTAACAGGATTTTGAAATTTAATTAACTATTTTTTCTTTTTTAAATGCCCAATAAAATATGTTTATTTCAAGTAATTTAAAATTAAATTATTTTTATGGGGAAGAGGTCATATGAGAATCATTGCCCCTCCTTAAGTTTGATTTAAATATTATTTAGTCTAAAATGCAATTGAATTTTATTTTTGAAAGATTTTGAAAAACATAGTAAAATTATGTCTTTTCGAGAAATTTAAAATAAAAGAGAAATTAAATATTTCCGTAAAGTTAGAAGGTTTTACTAAAAACATTACCCCTCCCCTAAATTTAAAAATTTATAATTAGTCAAAATTTCTATTTTTCTTATTTTTAACACATTCGCTGCCGATCACGCGCCAGCGCGTGATATGGCGCCAACGTTAAGGGACCAATCACGCGCCAGCGCGTGATGTGAGGTGATGTCAAATAGCCAGTCACGCGCTGGTACGGGAAAATCTTTTACTGATTATTTGTTATAAAAAATAAATCGGCTTCTGGGAAAAACCCACTCCTACAGTGCGGCATTAACTATCATCACATCTTCAAGTAAGCGGCAGCGAATGTGTTAAAAGATAGTAGAATTTATTATTTTTAAGCAACTTAAAATATAAGATAATCTCAAGGAAGTTTCCGGTAATGAAGCGAGGGGGGAGGGGGAGGTTCATTACCCATATTTTTGGATTTTGAAATTTAAATAATTAAATTTGTTTTTCTTCAAATTTTATAAGCATACTAAAATGTATTTAATTTGTTTACCTTAAAATTAAAATCGAACTGAGAATTTTCTTTTATTGAGAAAGGGCCCACAACCTCACGATTTTGAAATTTAATTAACTCATTTTATTTTGGCTTATTAAGACATAATCCAGTTTATTCCTTCCGATTGAATGCAAGTTAAATACAACATTAGTTTACTTTTGAAAATTTTCACAAATTTAGAAAAGGCACCAGGCATGGAAATAATAATCCCTGTAATGAAAAAATCTAATTTTCACATCCATAAAAAAATAGTATATAATATTTGCAAAATTGGAATCTTTAATTTCTTTTTTCAAAAAAAAAAAAAAAATTGCACAATTTTTGCACACAGGGAATATTTATTTATTTTATGCAAAAAAAGTGCACTGGTTTTGATAACTTATAATGTTCACTTTTTTGTATGCATAAAACATGAAAATATTTTTCACAAAAAGTATATACTTTTCGGAGTATTCAAAAATATTCACTTTTTGTGCACAAATTGTGTACAATCTAAACTTTTTTGCAAACAAAGTGTAAACTTTTTTTAGCTGGGTTATACTTTCAAATTCATTCAAAAATGTAAAAAATTAACATCTGCTACCGGCCCTCTGTTGCTAGAGGAATTAAAGAGAGCCGAGGTTTATTTAATAAAAAATGGACAGGTAAAGTATTTCAAAAATGAAATTTCGGCCCTTCAAGCGGGATCTTCGGTTCATCGCGCAAGTAAGTTGAAATTCTTAAATCCCTTTTTTGATGGAGATAGCTTATTGAGGGTAGGAGGAAGACTAGCAAAATCAAATTTGAATTTTGACCACAAACACCCTATTACACTTCCGGCGAGCTGTCGTTTGACGAAATTAATTTTTCAATAAACTAGATTTTCATGTAGGACCCCAAGCTCTTTTGAACACTGTGCGTCAAAAATATTGGCCGCTTGGTGGCAGAAATATTGCACGTAAAATTGTACATGAGTGTGTACAATGCTTTAAAATTAAGCCTATAACGGCTAATCAAATGATGGGGGATCTCCCTCCTGAAAGAATAGTGCCCAGTTCCCCATTTTCAAATGTGTTATTAGATTTAAGTGGGCCTTTTGAAATAAAATATAAAGGTCAAAGAAAGGGTACTTTTCAGAAAATCTATGTTCCCATATTTGTATGTATGGTCACTAAAGCTGTAAACTTGGATTTTGTCTCAGATTTGACATCCGAGGCTATAATAGCGACTCTAAAAAGATTCTTCGCTCGTCGTGGGAAAATCTTTAGCGACAATGCTACAAATTTCGTTGGGGCTTCAGCAGAACTAAAACGTTTACGCAGACTTGTTACGAGTGATGAAGTTTCGAACTTATTAGCTTCTGAAGGTATTAACTTGAAGTTCTCCCCTCCTATGAAGCCAAATTTTGGTGGCCTTTGGGAGGCAGGAGTCAAATCTTTCAAATACCACTTAAAAAGAGCTGTGGGCTCAGCTCGTCTCACGATCGAGGAATTCCTGACAGTTATCACACAGATAGATGCAATTTTAAATTCGCGACCACTTTGTCCTTTGTCAACAGATCCTGACGATTTTCAGGTGTTGACTCCTGGTCACTTCCTCATAGGAAAGCCTCTTAATTTAATTCCAGAACCCAATTTAAGTGAGGTCAAAGATAATTTGCTAAATAAATGGCAAAGGACTCAAAAATTAACGCAGTTAATATGGAAACGTTGGCAGAATAATTATCTGAGCCAGTTACAAGAAAGGAATAAATGGCTATTTAAAAGGCCTAATATTCTGCCAGGAATGCTAGTTTTGCTTAAGGACTCACAACTGCCCATTTGCACTTGGTCACTAGGCCGCATTAATAAGGTTTTCCCAGTCGCGGACGGGATAGTCAGGGTAGTTGAAGTTCGCACCGCTAAGGGAAATTTTAAACGACCTATTTCAAAAATAAGTATATTACCCATTGAGGACAACATCATAGATCCTAAACCTTAAATGTGCTTTATTATGTATTAATTTTTCATGTATTATTTGTGTTTATTTTTTTGCTTATAATCTGTATCATGTTGTGTTATTGTTTGTATTGCATTTGTATCTTGAAATATAAAAATATTTCAACGCCGGGCGGGATGTTCCACTTCTGTATTGTAATCTTGTAACATCGCCTTGGCGACAAACACAGCCCACGACAATTATACGCCAATCGGAAATTTAGTGTAACCCTGCTCACGTGTTGTGTGACGCAATTGGTTTAGAGAAACGGTCTCTTAGCAATAAGCTCTGAATGCAGCAACTAGCTGCGTTTCTAACAAAAATAAACATTCCTTTAAATTTACAGTCTACTTGCTATTTCTTTTTAATTTAGTTTTTCTTTTAATTTAGCACACCTCCGTACAGTCTTCTTATTATAAAATATGTTCTGCATAGAATATATCGTTTATTTACAGGAACACATAAAAAATGGCTCCAGAAAAAAACCTGAACAATAAATTATTGAAACATATAAACAATAATTATTGGAAGTGTGTTTCAGTTGTAGTATGCGTTTTTTATTTTAATTACTATTTAAATATTACTTGGTGTTTATGAATTTTTTAGGTCATATACAGAGCCGGACAAATTTTTTTAATAAGATACATTTATAGGCAAAAATTCCTGAATGGATATTTTCAGATTATCTATGCGTTTAATTGAAGTAACTTATAGCATACTATGCACATATACATACATATATGAACATAAATACACATACATGTAAATGAGTATACATACATATCTTTTGATCCTATACAGGGATGCACAAAAAAGTCGTATTTTTCTCAACTGTTGATGATAGTAGCAGAAATTTGGTTCTGAAATGCATCATAGTTATGCATTTTTAAAATTTTTCATTTAGACATCATCTTTCATATTAGTGAAACGGAAAGATTTTTTAATAATATTGTGAATGTGTTAGAAATATTTCATAGTTTTTTCTATGCGCATGATTTTTCATTCTTTTTAAGTGCATTCGTAATTATATAACTACGTAGCACCTTATAGTCGTCGTTCGATCCGTCCGTCTGTCCGCATATAACAACGCAAAAACTACCCATCCCAATCGTTTGAAATTTAATATTTATAATTATTACATAATTTTGTTGAGTCATTTCATATCGGAATTCATTGAAAATCGGATTCATAGTTCAATTACAGGAACGATCAAAACTATTTCGTTACATTACGGCCAATGATAAAAAATAATTTCAAGTGCATTTTAATGATGTTACGCAATAAACACACATACACAAGAAAAAACGTATGGCATTTGCGTCACTTATTTTTAATTGCAGTATAACTATCAAACAGTAATGCAAAAAATCTATTTATCTTAAATTTGTTTTTGTTCTTTTGTTTCCTCCAAGGGGGCGTTACAAACACAAAATAATTTTTTGTTGAATCTATATAATATTTTGACTTGAAGTGTGGATCCCATATACGAAAACAAAAAGATCTATTATAAATATTGTTATGCAATCGTATGAACATTTTTCGAGTCAAAAGTTTTATCGCATATAAAGCTTATTTGAAAATTCACTTTTTTAAAAGTTCTAATTTATTTAAATTTCGTTAGTCTATTTCCCTCGAGGATATACTACAAATGCAAAATTTTCAAAACGTCATTAAATATGAGTCATATTTAATGACTCGAGAATGCTACTTATTACACTGGATTGAACGATAATATGAACATCCATTTTTTCATGCATATAAATAAGAAAATGTTACAAGACAAACTAAAATATTATCAATGTTAGAAATAGAACAAATCTTTTTATTTTATAACAAAATATAATTGAAACAGCAATTTATACTTAAAATAGTGCGCATTTTTTCACTCTGAGGTGTTTCATAATGATAAGAACTTTGGCAAAAAATATAGAAAAATTGTAGCCAGTGTTTGCACCAGGATAATTTAATTAATGTTAAAATTCGATCAGGTATGGAGTGGATCAAGATTTTTAATATATTTTGAACGATTTCGTTCCAGTGAAAGATGATAGCAGCTTTTAATCCTGAAGCTGTGGCATATTGATTTCCATTTGTGTAATCAGCTCTATTGTGCAGGCTTCGTGAAATCTTCATTGAATTTAAATTAAGAGAAACAGATTGCCATGGAATTACATGTACACCATTATTATGAAACCATTCCCAAGTGCTTTTTGCCGTGTGGATAGATGTATTGTCTTGTTGAGACACTCAGAAAGGTCCGCCAATTTTCTCAACAAATGGCATCAAGTTTTCTTCAAGATGATCTGGGTAGGTTGATGCATTTGAAGACCACTGACCAAGGCCCTGCCTGCTGGCCTGTGGCCCGGATGAACGGGTTTCATGCCTGAAGAGTTGGGTGAAGATTACTTGATCGATGCATGGGGCGATCCACTAGGCAAGTACCCAGTACTGTAAATGGTAAATGGACTTAGTTGAGACTCTGTGTTGTTTATTTCCTGATTATTTTAATTTTTTTTATTAGGCACCACTTACCACGTAGTAGCAATGACAGGCAGAAGGAGACGGGATGTATTTATTCCTAAACTTTGGTACGGGTCTTAGCTATTCAGGGGGATCAATTTTGAGGGTAAACAAAACGATCAGTGGCCAGAAAGTGACTTCGATTTTTGGCCACTAATCGTATTGTTTTGTCACACTCACTGTTTTGTCAAAATTGTCACACTCAACAGCTAGCACCTGTCTAAAGTTTAGGCACCGAAATTTCAGCCCTATTCTGTCTGGTAGGGCGAGTACTTTGTGAGCGTCACGAAATCAAAATCACTCATTCTGTCAGAGAAAAGCGCTCATAAGCTGTTTTTATAAAGCTACAGATTTATGTAGCTTCACAAAAACTGGTTTCGTAGATTTACATAGTTTTTGTACAGTGTTCCAAAAAAAAAAAAAAAAAACTTTAGTAAGCATACAAATTTTGTTAACTTTACATATGCAGAATTACAGATTTAGGTTCAGTGTAGAACAAACCACAACAGCTTTAAACATGTCTAATAATAGTTCATATTAATAAATAACTTCTTTACGGTACATTCAAAATAATTTAAAATATGACTTTGCCTTCTATAAACATTATTTCAATCCAAACAAAACAAAATGATTAAAAGCTATAAACAAGTATTCAAATCAAAGAAATGCAACATTATACTTGCCTTAAATACATTTTAAAGTTTTAATTAGTTGTTTAAAATGGAAAATGTTAATAGCATTTAAGTTAATTTTTAGGTGAAAAGATTCTGCATTCTGCATTCTTTAAAAACTTTTCTGAAATGTAAGCCATTATAAAATAGTTTGGTGAAATATAGCTCATGACATTGATTTATTTGAAATACTTTAGTAGAATACCAGTTAAAGCTTAATTCTTTTGTGAAATTCAATTTCATTTGGAAGAATTCTCAGTCTGAATCAGTAAATTATTAGACTTTGAACTGATCCGGTGAATTTTCAGAAAAGTCAAAGAGAATGTGGTTAATGAAACAATATACAGGGTGAGTCATAAGTCTCCATACAGATGGTTAACCATGTGATTAATTAGCAGGTAAAGAGTAAAATATACAGGGTGATTCAGCTCGTCGGTGACAAACTTTAAGGATCGATAGAGCACACCTAGACGAACATTTTTGAATAGGGAATGTGGGGTCCCTGACGCGATGGTAAGGCGCTAGGCGCTTTCGAAAATTTGGGTGCCGAAATTCGAAACGTCATAAAAACTAGGGAAATGGTTAGATTTTCTTACTTGTTGCGTCGAAATGATTCTGTTTGTTTAGACTTTCTTCAGTACCAATTTGATAAGCGTATCTCTTAAAACATGGATAGGGGACGCTGCAGACTTTGGAGAGCTAGACAACAACTTTAAGCCCGTTATTTTGATAATTTAACACATGCTCGCCAAAGTTTATACTCTAACTTAAAGTTTGAACCCAAAAGTAGAGCCCTGCAAAAAGCGTAAGAGCCGGAATAAAATGTCAAAGTACAGGGTGGTCGAAACTCGAAGGCTCCTAAGAGATAAACAAACAGATTTCTTGACTTATGGCATGCATTTTCATGATTCTGTTTGCTGGGGCTCTCTGAAACTCAGTTGAACGGTACAAAAAGAAACATCGATAGGGGGCGCTTTGGGCAAAAAACATAATTCGTTGACATTTCGGACGCTAACTGGAAACGGGGCGCTACGATCAGTTAGTAATAATGAAAACACATTTTCTACCTCTGCTCAACACTTCTGAATAAATTTAGACCAAAAACATCAATGATACTGGAAATTTATTTACAAAAAATAACACTACAGAAGATGCTCGAAATTTCGACCTTGGGCCATGATGCAGGCTTCGCACCTCCGTCGCATTGAGGAGTGTGTGTTTCCAACAATGCCAGGAGTATCTCTGATCTGCCCTGCAGCTGCCACAATGCGCGCCACAAGTTCTTCAGCACTGCTGACAGGTGTATGGTATACCTCGGCCTTCAGGTAACCCCAAAGGAAGAAATCCAAGCAGGTGAGGTCTGGTGATCGGGCAGGCCAGTGAACTGGACCCCCACGCCCGATCCACCGCTGGCCATACCTTGCGTTTAGATGGAGACGCACGTCGTTCGTGTAATGGGCCGGAGCTCCATCGTGCTGGAACCACATCTGGCGAAGCGAACCTTCGGGTACGTGCGCCTCCTCCAGAAGCTGCGGCAGCACTTGATCCAGGAAAATCAGGTAATTTCCACCTGTCAGCCGTTCAGGTAACAAATAAGGGCCAATGAGGCAATCCCCCAGAATGCCGGCCCACACATTTACTGAGAAACGCTCCTGGGCTGCTCGGCTTCTGGTTTCATGTGGATTTTCATCACACCACACATGACTGTTGTGGGCGTTCCACATTCCCTCCCGGCTGAAGGTGGACTCGTCCGTAAACAAAATGCTGTTTACAAAACGGGGATCCCTGGATCTCATCGCCAAGTACCATCTTGAGAATTCCACTCGAGGGCCAAAATCCTGCTCAATGAGCAACTGCACCCGCTGGATGTGGTAGGGGTGCAGATTCCGGGAACGTAAGATGCGCCACGCAGTTGCTTGCGAAATGCCAACATGTCTGGCGATATCTCTCGTGCTAAGACCTGGGTTGTCCTCAACCAGGTTAAGCACAGCCTCTTCGTTGTCGGGGGTGCTCACTGATCGCTCCCGTTCAGGCCTGCCTCCGTCGAAAGATCCCGTTGTGGACAACCTCTGGTGTACTCGAGCGAAGAAGGCATGGCAGGGGATTTGCCTGTTGGGGTAACGCTCGGCGTACAACCGCTGAGCGGCTCGTCCATTACAACCAGCAGCGCCATACGCCAAATGCATGTCAGCCAATTCAGAGTTTGTGTACCGTTCCATCCTACTACCGATCTGCAGACAAGTAACCCGAAGCTTAAGTAGGTACCGCACGTTCAAAAGACGTGTCTGCGCATACAACTACGTCATCTCACGTTGTCGTCTACGCATTACGTATCTTTTGCATATCGATATGGTACGATATCTTTTGCATAAATCAGCAAAAAGCACCTTATGTAAATTTTATTGCGCGCATTGTGCATGATTGAAACCAGCTATGTTTGTTAAAAAAAACAAACAAACTGCAGTTTTAATAGCTTCTTATGATAAGTAAATTACTCTCTTGTTTTGTTTCTAACTGATCGTAGCGCCCCGTTTCCAGTTAGCGTCCGAAATGTCAACGAATTATGTTTTTTGCCCAAAGCGCCCCCTATCGATGTTTCTTTTTGTACCGTTCAACTGAGTTTCAGAGAGCCCCAGCAAACAGAATCATGAAAATGCATGCCATAAGTCAAGAAATCTGTTTGTTTATCTCTTAGGAGCCTTCGAGTTTCGACCACCCTGTACTTTGACATTTTATTCCGGCTCTTACGCTTTTTGCAGGGCTCTACTTTTGGGTTCAAACTTTAAGTTAGAGTATAAACTTTGGCGAGCATGTGTTAAATTATCAAAATAACGGGCTTAAAGTTGTTGTCTAGTTCTCCAAAGTCTGCAGCGCCCCCTATCCATGTTTTAAGAGATACGCTTATCAAATTGGTACTGAAGAAAGTCTAAACATTTCGACGCAACAAGCAAGAAAATCTAACCATTTCCCTAGTTTTTATGACGTTTCGAATTTCGGCACCCAAATTTTCGAAAGCGCCTAGCGCCTTACCATCGCGTCAGGGACCCTACATTCCCTATTCAAAAATGTTCGTCTAGGTGTGCTCTATCGATCCTTAAAGTTTGTCACCGACGAGCTGAATCACCCTGTATAAAAATTGAAAATCCCTTAAAAGCGTTTTTTTCCAGCTGATATTTACAATATTGTATCTCTGATAATAGTTGTAGTTATAAAACCAAAATATCTTACTATAAGGCCCACAACGAGATCTTTTAATTACAATTACCTGTGTCTGTGTATCTTGATAGAAAATGAGAGAAAATACCATTGGTCCCTATTACCATATTAAACGGGGCTGATTGTGACGCAATAATTCTGGAATTTGTACATATTTTTTAGAAATTTTATAATGCACACTGCAAATTGAAGAAAGAAGATGCTACACTGTAAAAAAAAATCTGGAAGACTACAAAACTAGTTTTTGTAAAGCTGCAGAAATCTGCATGTTTACTAAAATTTTATTTGTAACCAGGTATAATATTTACCACCCGCATAGTACAAATACATGAAATGTCGTAGTTTCACCTGTAAGCCAATCAGAAAGAGCTTCAGTAGTGACGTAATCGCTATTTACGAAGCCACAGAGGCGTGAAATGCATCCATCTTGAATCCGGTATGGATAAACATTTCTAGTTACTGAGTAAGTAAAGTTTTATTCTGTATGAGTTACATTTTATTACATTTCCTTTTTGCTTGATTCATAATAAGTTAAAATCGAAACTCAGAAAAGACTATTTGATTTTTTGTTATTGGCAAGCTAATCTGCAATTATGTTCTGTTTATTACATATTTATTTTTCGGTGAAATAACTATTCTTTACATATGTGTTTAATACATGTGAAATTTCTAATGTTTTATGTAATAAATCAAATTTATCTGCTCTTTTTCTAAAATTTCACTTTCCTTTATTGCCCTCTTCTCCACAATGCAAAAATTTAAAGTGTTTAAAACTTGCTTTAAAAAATATTACTCAACTGTGTCTTCATAGTGAATAAATTTCATTAATCATTCTTACATCACATTCATTTCATTAAAACTTCATATGTATTTCGCTTTTAAAATTTTGCTTCCGAATTTTCTTCAAAAACTTTTCAAAACTGCTTAATTTAAAATAACATAAAAAGTATAATCTGTGCTCTATGTGTTAATTTATTGTCGTAATGAAATATCAATTAAGTCTTTCCTCTTCTTCCCCCCACCCCTTTTTTAACTAAAAGAACGCATAGAATTACACACAGAAAGTAAAAATCTCTTTTAAACTCCAGTGATAGGAGAGGAAAAAGCCTAAATCAGAATTATTTAAAGGAAAGCTGGAAATTATTTAAATTCATTTAGTTTAGGTCTAGGATGAATGTATTAAGCTTTCCCCCCTCTTGCTAGGTTGCGTTACAATTTTTTTAATTACCATTAAAATATCTATTAAAAAAACCTAATGAAAAACACTGTCAATGCAAATATTGTAGAACTTAAAATTATAAATAAAATGATAACCGATATTTAACATTTTTGTTTAATTTTCAACAATTTTACTTCAAAGTATTGCCTAGATCGCTAAACAAGAACTTGAAACGCGAAAAGACAAGGTTATCAGTTTACCGTGCTTGTTATTATGTACATGCAACTTTTTTTAGTTATTGATGCATTATTTAGAATGGATATTTTTGAGAAATATGGCTTAATCTCTTCATTGCGGATTATAGCCCAGTGGTGGGGTATACAAGAAAGGCTAAAAGTCTGGTTTAATTCCAAGAAATCTGGAAATTGTTTTAATCCTATCGACATAGATTAGAAATTAATGTATCAAGTTTCCTCCTTTTGTAAGTGAGCTTTAGCCACTACAAACAAATTAACTTTAAAAAGTGGTTAATTTCATAATTTTTAGAATATTTCAAAAATGTCTCGTAAATGATGGGAAATGTTGCTTATTACTTCCGATATTGTATTTAAAATATGTATAGCATTTAATATGATGCATATAGAGTGAACAACAATGCGTATGTATTAAAATTAAGGATATTGAAAATAAAGAGCAAGGATAGGGGGAAGCGGGGTAGAGGAACAAATGGGTGTGCATAAGACTTTTCTCTAGAGGAATTCAAGATCAAATAATAGCACGATTATAAATTTCGATATTTGCGTAAAGGACAAAGATGGTAATAATAAAATGATTTTTGACAAGTGTACATGAATCTGCAGTTAAATTCATAAAAGTTTCAAATCTTACAAACATTGAAAAAAAAGTATTATAGTCTTTACGTAAAAAATCTTTCATTTAAACTATGGTTTAAGGTTGGCGGTGTTCGCTGCGAAATGAAATGGAAAACAGCTATCATTTAAGCAACACTTTGCCCGAAAACTACTAAATTATAATTCTCAAAATAGACAAAATAAATTCCTAACGTAATTACCATAACACCGTGAAGGCCTCAAGAATTAAAAATGTATCTGTACACGTACAGTTGGCAAAAAAAGTATTTGTACACTCGAAAATTTTTGATTTTTAACTAAATAAAAACACATATTTTGTCAAAAATAGTTTTAATACAGTCTGTTTACCGTGCGTTTTAAACTACACAACAGAAAATTTCGATAAAGATGTAAAATAATTTTCTAATAGGAAAAGTTTAAAAATTTCTTGCAAAAAAAGTATTTGTACATTTCTCCATCCTGGATATGTACTGTATTTTATAGTGTTTATGGTTCAAAGGACTACTTTTACAGAAGCTGTTAATAATTTTTAACTTCATATTATATTTGTCTGACATTTAATCTAATTTGCTCTTGAAATAATTGAGTATAGAACATAAAACTAGAGAGGCACCTCTAGATATATGAAATCCTATGATTGAGCATAATAAAAATTTAAATTCGCAACAAGAATTTGTTAAAACTATTAAATTACCATTTACAACTATTGGATTTATAGTGAGGAACTGTGAATAAATTAAAAGCATCGAAATTCAATGAAAACCAGGACTTCTCAGCAAACTAACAATGAGGGGAAAAAGGGAGTGTTGTTAAAAAAGCTTTAAAAAATTCTATGCGTTCGGTTCAAAAATTTGCTGGAGACCTTGCGACATCTTCTCGCATCAGAGTAATACCTCAAACAATAAAAAATATTCTTCTCAATGCAGATTTAAAAGGAAGAACCTCAAGGAAAAATCCATTCATCAGCGAAACAAATAGGCGAAAACGCATAGTATTCGCTTTCGCATACAGAAGTAAATCATTGGATTTTTGGAAAACAGTAATTTTTTCTAATGAGGGAAATTTCGGAATTTTTTTACCACCAAGCATTCGAAAAAATTGGCGTAAAAATAAAACTGTTCTAGATCCAAAACGTATACTTGAAACTATCAAGCATGTTGGGGGGAATATTATAGTTTTGGGGTGTATAGCTTCTAATGGAGCAGGACATTTTAAATTTATTGACAATGGAAGGACAGGTTTAACATACATTGATGTGTCGCGGCATAATTTATTAAACTGTGCCAAGAAATTATGCGTAGAAAAAGCTTTTCACTTTCTGCAGGATAGCGACCAAAGCATACTGCTGTGATTACTAGCACATGGTTACGACAATACTCGAAGACGACTGGTAACTCCTCTAAAATTTGTAGACTTGAATCCAATAGAAATTTTCCGGATGCTATTGGATGCAAAAATCCGAAAAAAAAATATGTATCAGTACAAAACAGTTTTAAAGAAGCTCTTACTGTGTCATGGAATAACATTAACCAGACCGCTACAAAAAAGTTGGTGGAATCTATGTCACACCATCTAGAAGTAGTCATAAACGCTAAATGAATTCGAACAAAATATTAATTTGTATCATTTTACTAAATTTTCATTAATTATATTACATTAATGTAGTGTACAAATACTTTTTTTGCATTATATTTTTGTATATTTGTTTATTATTATGTAAAAAATCGATTCGTTTAATTTTGTTTTTGCTCCTATAATATTATGATGCATTAAATTAATGTATTACAGTATTTTTTGCTTAAATCTTTTATTTAATTTCATTATAATTTAAAAAAATGAAGTGTACAAATACTTTTTTTGCCAACTGTATGTAACAAATGTAGAGAGGATGAATGGGTAACTTGGTGTCTCCTTTGGATTAGCGGTTAAGGCAAAATTTTGAAATAGAATTGTGACAAAATTATGAACATGGGTATTCATTTTATTGCAAATTTTAAACTCTAAGACATTTGAATTGTCAATTATTTTTACAGTATTACTTGTTTTGCGATATTAAGATAATTAAAAAAATGTATTTTCTAACGTAAATTTAGAACATGGGGGGGGGGGGGGATTCTAGATCTAAACTGGAGGGATTAAAATAATTTCCAGTTTCCCCTAATTAATTTTTAGTTAAACCTCCTGACCACTGTGGTTAAGCTTTGAAAGAGAATTGTGGCATTAATGTTCAGCAAAAATATTAAATGCAGATGGTCATTTTACTCAGAATTTTAAACTTTACAACATCCGTATTGACAATGTTATTTAAAGTTAATTCTTTTGAGATATTTTTATGATATTAAAAAAAAATACTGTGCATCTATATCTTTTTTCTAATTCTCACCTCGTAGGGGAGAAAAATTAAATACATTCATTTTAGATCTAAGCTGAAGGGATTAAACCAATTTCCTACTTTACCCTAATAACGAGCTCTGCAAACTAATCACTGGGATATTAGTATTTTACTTATTTCTAATTTTTAACTTATGTAAATAAGTCATCTAATACTTTCCCTCTCTTAAAAAAAAAAAAAAAAAATTCTGATCTGTTACTTTATTGTACCAATAAGTAATAGATCATATGCTTTACCCCTCCTCTCACCGAAAAAGACGTTATCTCTTCCCCTCTCTCCTTAAAAGCATACAAAGTTTAGTTTTTACAGTGATTAATTTTCATTTTTTGCACAATTTGTAAGTCTTCAGTAAGTTAAATTGTCAACCGTTTGGAAATTCTTCCCTCCCCTCCTTCAATAATAATAAAAAAAAAATAAAATATGGTTATCTTTGTCGCCATGCTTACTTTTTAAAATTATAAATCTTTAAATGTCTATTTTCTTCCTGCTGTATTTGTTACTTTATTATTACAGTAATTAACCACCTGAAATCTTCCCTAAGTCTCTCAACCTAAGATTTTATTACTTAGTAAGGGAGAGTGGGAGTAAAGGAGAGTGGAGTGGAATGGGACAGGAGATTTTTCTGTTTGTTTCATTTATAAATATTTCACCAGTCACGTATTAGATTAAGGAAAAGCATCCCCAATGTTTAGTTGAATAAAGTAGCTAATTTGCACAACTTGCAATTGTAAAAAGAAAAAGATTATTTCAAGAACCAAAAGTAAATCTGCTTTATATTTTTTTATGCTTTCTGTATATTAATGACTTGTTTATGTATATATGTAATTGTTTCCTTTTTTATAGAGCATTATACTATATATCATCCATAATTTAAACTATGTCTAAAAGCAGGATTTCTGTCTATACAAGAAATTTAACGTAGAGTATAGGGAGGAATGGGACATGCCAGCAAATGAAGAATTAGGACAAATCCAATTTCTTTACTTTTTTTTCTCTTAGTTACAATTTCATTATAATTATAAAATCGTTTTGAAAATTATGTTTCTATAATGTTCAAAAACATTAAAAATGTTTCATTTTGTATTTTATAAATCGAAATTTTGGTTTTTGTGTCAAATTTGATATTCTCATCTTTGAAAGTTGTCTCATTCCTCCCCACTCTCCCTTATTTTTTTTTTTATTTTTTTTAAATATTGAGGTAATTTCAGAGCTTTAAGCGAGTAATGCAGTTGCATGTCTGTTAATTTAATTATTTATAGAGGAAGTTTTATTTTTATGTAAAATTAGAAAAAAAAGAACTCTTATGTTTTAAGAGCAAACAAATTAATCTTTGGGGCTAAACAAATGTAACGTTATAATTTTTTTTTTTTTTTTTTTTTTTTGGAGGGCGGTTGTTATTTGACATCGATGTCATTTCTGATCATCAATTTTCTCTTTTTATTTGTAACATGGTCTTTGGTACAAAATAGCATGTTATCTTTTTAGCCTGTTATTTATTTTTATGAAAATACAAAGTTATTAAAATAACTGAATTATTATAAAATTATTTAATTCTAAAATATAGTATACCCGAACGTTTAAGATTCCTATTTTTCTTCATATGTGTATGCATATCGCAGTTCGAGAATCCGTATAAAAAATATACTTGAAATGAAGCTGTGTTTACTAATAAAGAAAAAGAATGTTGTCCTTCTTTTGCTGGTATGAATTTCTATTTGCACCTCACCCCTCTCTGTTCGGTGCAAGTACGACAGTTCTTTATTAATGTTGCGAAGTGATCTGCGTTTACCAGTGTAATTGAAAGAGTTAAAATTCATATTTTAATAATCAACTGCACTATCAATTTTAGCATTTCAGCTTTTAAAGCATATATTTTGTTTATCGGAACTTTAAAATAGCATCTTGTAGTTGCTTAGGGAGTAAAAAAATTTTGGAAAAAATAGTTTTTTTTTTTTTTTTTTTTTTCCAAACGGCTTACTGTGGGGGCTTGTAGATATCAGAAATTTAATATCAGAATATAAAAACATGTTAAAATTGGTACTGATGATATATTGCGATAACTATCTTAAACTGTATGGGAATAGAAAAATTGCCAATTTTAAAAGATAAATGCATAGCAGATATTTATGTACAAATAGATGCAAAAAGCAGCTAATCATTTTTTTATACTATTTGCTCCTTAAGCATCTTTTAAATCTGTGTGTATTTTTACTTAATAGAAGTATTTTTAAGCAAGCACTAAAAATCAATCTAAAACCATAGATTATAAAACATTTTCCAACGCATTCAGAATTGTATCTAAAACTTCCACCGCTTAAAAAGGTTAAGTATGATGGCTATGTAAGCATTTTATAAATCACATAACGCATTTGAAAACTTAATTAAAAAAATTGCTATCAGTTATCGGAAAAATATCAAAATTATTTTTTAGAACACTGTATATGATCTATAGCTTTGTATGTACACTACATGGCCAAAGATGACCGGTCACTTGCGATTTTAGACATTTTGATAAATATCTACAAAAATACATGACGAATTATCTTGAAACTCTAAATGTGTAAATATAATAGTAAGTCATACATTTCCATGAAGTTTTTTTTTTTTTTTTTTCCTGAAACTCCAAAGGGGGCCGTCAACAAATTAAAAAAATAATGTTTTAGATAACCCTGTCAAAACTAATGTATCAAAAGCGTTCGAACTGTATATTATGATTAAGTGGGTTATTCTAATAAACTGTGCTTATTTTTATGTAGATAGCATGTATACTCTTAGAAAAATTAAGGTTTTTATAAAAACAGTCCTAAATTTTTCCAAGTTTTGACGGATTCTGTCAGCTAATTTTGAAATAGTTGTAACATTCGATACTATGATGAATATTAGTTTTTCTATAATAATATTCATTATAAATTTTATTTAATTTATGTTAACATTTATCTTTTCTTTTTAGATGCATGAAGAAACTGAACTACATCTTAAAAACAATGTGAGCCTGCTTGACGGCGAAATTTGAGGAAAAAGCTCTATCAATCAGAAAAATCTCGTGAACATCATTCTTGCGCTTTAATATATTCTGAAGAACTGAAGTTTTCCAGTAGTTTTATTGTAATGACATTTTGACAATCATTGTCTAATAGTGTTTTAGCATACATATACATATGAGTTTGATTATTGTTATTTAGACAAAGCATGACTTCAAAAATATAAAGTATGAAATCCGTAGATATGAAAATAAATTAAGTATGAACTAAAATTAAGTAAAAATGAATAAAGTATGAAATCCGATGATACTAATTATGTAATACTTGCAAAATGTGAGTTGTATAAAAAATATGCTTTTTTTATTGCAATGAATTTAATAAATAGTTATTTAATAAATTTACTCATATATTTCATTTATTTTGTTATTTATTCATATTGCATTTATTGGTTGTACAGATATGGATATTATATTTATATCAAACGACAGTTTATAATATTTTCCAAAGCAATATACATTTCTTTTTGTTTCCATTTTAGTTTCCATAAGCATTCTACTTTTATAAAACTGCTTAGTTATACTGATAATACCATACTGATAAACATTAAAAAGTTCGAAACCTGCCCACAATTACTGTTGATGTATCAAAGGTGTATTTTTTCCATATATGTGTTAAGGTGTATATCAACTCTCATATATGTAACTATTTGAGTTAAAGATTCTAATTCCAAAGGAATGTTAACCAGATAAGAATTCTGCTAAATTCATACATATTTGATCCATTCTTCGGGATCTTTAAGTTAGGTTAGTTTTAAATTCCTGGTCTTGTCAATAATTTTTTCCTCTTTAATACTTATATTTGAAACAAAACTCTCAAGCAAATAAAGTATTAAAGACACATGTAAAATATGTAATGTATTAAGCGTAGGCGGTGCAATAAATATATGAAGAATAAGTCGTGGAAAAAGATCACCTCCCCCCCTCACAAAAAAGGGGGAGAAGAAAGATTCTAATAATTAGTTATAACTTCACTGCATATTCACCTGAAATAAGAATATATAAGATGTAAAAAAATCTTAAATGCGACATTCAGGTAAATACATTAATTTTTTTGCAGATTTCCTATCTGTTTTTGTGCCATTGAATCGGTTATTATGTAGTGTTCAAATATATGTACCAGGAGTTAATGAAGTTCTTACGACCATAGAACCGAACAAAACTTCTTTAAAAAATATATATGACTAAATATATATTTTTAATTTCTAGTTTAGTTTAGTAGCATATTTACATAAAATGAACAGATAATATTTTCTCACAATATAAAAGTTTTTAAATCATGTATTGAATTAGATGAGGCACAGTGCTTAATTATGTATATATATATATATATATATATATATATATATATATAGAGAGAGAGAGAGAGAGAGAGAGAGAGAGAGAGATAATATAGTCCTTACAATTTGAAAAATTTTTTTGTCACAATTATACCACTAACATATTTTAGGCATATTTTAAAACTCAATGATGTACCTTACTTTGTTTTTATTGGCTTTTTTTAATTTAACTAAAAACCGTAAGATCTGCTTCAGCTTATCTGCTCAATTAGTGCTGTTGTTATAATGCCCATTTAATATAAAATGATTTTGCACCTATTGAAATGTCTAAAGTAAAACTTTAGTGCATAACATACAAATATTTGTGTCAATAGCTGCGGTAATATTGAAATATATGTCAGGCCATATTGTTTATTTTGTTTCGAAGTATTTTGATACATGAGGAAAACTTCACTCTGAATATCTAAAACTCTAAAAAATCAACTTCATATTGAAAGAATTCGTAACAACTCCAATTAATAGAAGTATTAGTATACAATATATTTATATACACGTAAAATCTTTTCGGAATATTGCTGGTAAACCACAGGTAATACAACTGGAAAAATATTTTACAGTTACAAATATATTTTGGAAGTGCAAATAAAATGTTTTACATACAATACTAAAAAATCATTAGCATTTTTAATGTATTAATTCTTGTACTGTTGCAAAGAACTTTCTGGCGAGAATACAAAAACTGGCTCAACAACATATAAAACAAAAAAAGGTAATTTTTCTGACGGTACCTTAAATTTCCATTTTTTTATAAGTACATTAAAAGTTTAGTTTGCAATTTTGAAAAATTCTAAGTAAATGTGCCATGAAGTCCCTTGCAAATGTACAAGAAAATTCTCAATAAATTTACTACAAAATCATTTGTAAGAATACTAAAAATCAATAGAAAACTCGCAAAATATTGTTTAGAAAACTCCCTAAAAAATCATTTGTACGTTTACTAAATAATTCTTAGGAAATTTACCAAAATATATTTAGTAATCGCCCTAAAATATCACTAGTAAGCTTACTAAACAATATTTAGTACTTTTATAAAAACTAATATGAGAAACTTCCTTAAAAATCATTAGTAAATTAGCTCAAAATTCTTTAGTAAACTCCCTGAACAATCATTAGTAAGATTACTAAGTAATATTTAGTAAATTTACAGGCGATTCTTTGGGAAACTCGCTAAAAGAAGGTTAGTATGTTTCCTAAACAATATTTAGTAACAGTTACTAAAGCAACTTTTGTAATATTACACGATTTTCTTGTGTTGCGGTTACATAAAAAATTCTAGGCATCCCAGTTTCCTAGAAAATTCTTAGTAACCTCACAGAATTTTTTTTACAGTGTACGAAGCAAAATTTCTGTTTATTCACAAATGAGGATATAAATAGTCAAAATATAAATATTAAAAATCATGACACCTTTATTTCATTTTCTTTTTATAGTTTTCAATAGATATTGAGATTAAACTAAAATATATATTAATGATAAATAGATGAAATTGCAAAACGTTATATGCAAGATTTAATCATTAAAAATTATTATCTAATTTTAAGAAATATGATAGTCTACCTTCAAAAGAAAAAAAAATGTTATCAAATTCTTCTTTACTGTTGAATGTGTTTTTTCAAAGATTAATCAATATAAGTGTTCCTGCATAAAGATTATGAAATAACCAAACAAAACTTACCTTAGAAGTTCACCAACACTTATATGAAGTCATTCACCCTCTTCCGTATTATTTTCAGACAGAAACAATTTCATAAAACCCTAATCATGTTAAGAGCTTCCAATATTCAAATAAATATGGAAAACCTTTAATACCGCCATAAGAAGTTTTATGTTATTTAAAGCATTTTTGTATGAAAATGTCAATTTATCTCAAATATTAAATTTCCCTAAGTTAAAACTTTAATGTAATTCCTTATTACTAAGCAGTTTTCTTAACTTTCAGATCGATAAAGAATATGTATTTCTAATACATATACTCCCGGTTATAGAAATAATTATTCTCGTTAAATCTTGGATAGATCGTAAACAACTTCTTCGAAATAGTCAAAGCGCCCAGTGAAATGTGATAGTCAATAATTTTTTCAAGAGAATATGAATAGGTTTTAATTTTCATATAAAGTTTCAGACACTCGTTAAATTTGAGATTCTTGATACATTAAAATATAAGTAATAAATAAAATTTAGAAATTTAAATTAAAAGAATCATAAACTATAGAAAAGATTTGAAGCAAATCTATTCCACCATCATATTAGAACAACATTCTGTATTAATTTTTATATGCATAGTAAAATGCATGCATTCAGAAAGTAATTTGGCTGAAATAATTATTTCATATGGTTTGTAAAAGTTGATACATTAAGTACTACTATTTTCAAAAAGTAATCTTCACCTAAATAGCGGAATACTGTAATTAAAAAAGGTGAAGATTGCTATTCGAAAACTGTGGTACCCAAAAACAAACACTTGTCAGTCTGTGTTATAATTTATATATTAATGCTAAAACGAAGAAATATTTTATCGACAATGAAAACTTGATAACTAAGATTTGTGACTTGCTACTAAATCCGCCTTTAGATACTTCTAAATAATTCATTTATAGTATCGATCATGAAATTTCGTGAGGTGTCTGACACAGCTGAATTTATTGCTCTGAAGCGAATTTAACATGGAGATAATCAGTCATTGTTCTTAACTCTTGTTTCTATAGAACGCGTAATAGTTAGCACTAAATGCCTTTAGTTAAATTAATGTAATGTAAAATGATTTTTTCCAGCTTTATACTAAGTAGCAATATAAGTAAAATATAATAAAGTCAAAATAACTAAAAGTATATATTTATTTTCTTTGTTGATGGAAATAAATAGTATATCTTCGATAAATAGAAATAGTAAATAGGTTTATAATTTGCAAAAAGCAAATTCTTATGCTAAGTCTTTGGTTCAAGACAGTGTTGTGAACACCTGATTATAAAGTATTGAAATTACAGATTAAAATATATTATAGCGTCCTCACAGACGATTGGTTATCATGTAATGCATTACAAACTAATTTCTGTTACACGTTTGAAACTTATAATCCAATTAACGCATATAACGGATTACAAATCAATTTTCATTTTATGTTGTAAAATATAAACAGATAGATATTCTATAAACTACAAGGTAATTGTAATTGCGTTTTTAGTTGTATAACCCTATTAGTCTGTAACTGTGTAATCCTGTTAGAAAATTTTTGTTAAGATAACAACAGAATTCCTTTATATAATGGTCGGTCGGAATAAATTTATTTTGGCACAAATTAACGATGTTTAAGTATTTTTAAAGTAATGTTATTTATATACTTTTCTGAGATGCCTTACAAGATGCTTGCAGTCGAATGTGACGTGCATTAAAATATATTGTCCATTTACAAGGACACAGAAAAGTCTTTGATCCTAGTATTGATCAAAGTTTGTTTTTATTTGTAGTATGGATTTTTAACTAAACTTTATCATACTAAGTAGTTTTTATGAATTCTATAGTTCATATATACGGCAATACAAAACAATTCCTAAGCATTACTATGCACGATCGTGACATGCTTAAAAATATATTTTTAATGCATTTTCCTGTAAACTATATATAGTAAAAAAGTGATGCGTAAAGATTACAAATAATCCACAATACAGGGATATGCAGGGAATAAAAGGACATTGTCTTCCATGGATGGCAATTTATAAAAGTACGTTATTAGTTTTGTTGTCTGCTTTATTTTAAATTCAATTTCTGTTTAATAAATTTAACTTTAGATTATGAAGCTTTTTTATAAATCTATTTATAATGTAATACATAACAGTATAAAATTATTCGAGTGCATTTCTCGCTCATAATAGAATTTGCTTAATAAGAATTTTTGATTGTATTATACATTTTGTGATTAAGCTAAATATTACCACATTATGTAGCGTATACACAAGCCTATATATAATACACAGATATGCACAAAAGTATTCGGGTAACTTTTGAGCAGAGGAAGGTATTTTCAAAATCTGGTTTAAAATGCGCTACTTTTAAACAAGACTGTTTTTGTGTGTGTGTGTGTGTTGCTTTCTTAGATATCTTTGTTCACTATTGAAACTGTGAATTTCCATTACAATATGTTGCAAGAGTTGGAAATTCTTTTATATTTTATGCTTAATGCCTGGTTTTTCATTCTTGTTCAGCATATAACTTGTTTCAGCATATAAAGCGATATCTGAAAAAGGCTTTTGATTTCTGGCCTTTGCAATTTATTGACCTAAAACGTTCATAGTATCATTAATGCAGCCAAATTGTAAAAACTATTCTTGCTAGAACTAGGACTTATTTTAACAACACATTAAGGATTATTAGTGGAACGATAGGGCAGTGAAAAGTACGTCATTTTAGAGAGACGTATTTAATTTAATTGAATTAAAATCAATACTTATCTGTTTAAGACCAAATACTCATGATTATTCGGATTCGTATTAATTGAACTTTTGGACCTACTGAAAGGCTCCTAACACGTTGTGCAATTTAGAAATACAAAGTATCGGAAAAAAAGATAGCCTCTGAAAGAATGATAGAATACAAGAAAATTGACTTAAATGCTTTGAAAAACATATTTTTACCGCTCAGAAAAATTTCTCACCATCCTTTTTCACTAATGAAAGATTTTCTCTGTATCTCGGTCTTCATTTAGTTTTTAAAAATTTTAAGATAGCTAATTAATAAATTCTAACCATTTTTCTTGAAACTTATAGACTGTCTAAACGAAAAATTCAGTTTCCCTTTAATAACGAAAGTTAAGGGCGCAAAAATTCTCAAAACGTATTCTCATCATTACCAGAAATCATTAAAATTTTTAGTAAGAACAAACAAATTAAGTTAGTATTGAAAACGAAGGCCATATCAAGGGCAAAGAATAAAATATATTTCTCGACTCTTTAACACCAACAGAACTATTTCCTTTCCGTTTCATCTAAATTAAAATATTCATAAATGATTTTTAAATTTTAAGATAAATATAATGATTATTTTTCAGTGATATTGCATGCATTAAACTTGTAGATTTAGAATTTACGAGGGAGAGTCTGAAAACAAGTTTCCCCTGGTGTCTGTGAACAGAGGTGCGTATGAAAGTCAAACAATATAATGAGAAATGAAAGATACGACAAAAATGCATTTGTCATAATAAGAAACAATTACGATGAGACATTTGTCATACCGCTTTATAAGCTGCAAAAAGGCCTTCTAGGAAGACATCAGGGTTTTGCATACGTATGCAAAGCCCTAAGTTTTTCCTAAGGTGGCTTTTCGAAGCTTACCAAGCGGTATGAAAAATGTCTCAATGTATTTGGTAATTATGTGGAAAAATAAAGATATATCTTATCTTTAATGTCTCATTCTATTTTTCACTTTCATACAGAACTCTGAACACAGTCGATAGGGGAAACCTATTTTCAGATTCCCTCTCGTATTCAATGTTTGATACAAGGTGGCCAGCAAAAGACTCCCTTATTTTAAAATTAAATATCTCGGAAACTAAGATCGATAGAAAAAAGAAACAAGTGATATGTTTATTTTGAATGTCGTAAAAGTATCATACAATTGTTTCAAAATTATGTGCAAATTTTGTCAACAGTTTGCGCTGTAGTCATTGATGGATCCCTAAATAAAGTACTCTGGAGCACAGCGTAAGCAATCCTATTGAAGGAAAAGAATGAAGTTGTTTATTCTGTGAAGCAATTTGTTTTTCTAGTATTTAAATATCGCCGGTTAAATTGCATTCCTACGGCAACAAGATGATGTTTTTAATTCCAGTTTAAAGTTATAAAGGGTCATGATAGGAAAATAATTTGCAATTTTTTCAAGAAATTTCAGGGAACGGACAGAGTAGCTGATGACTGGAACAACAGACTGGACAGTCTGCAGCCTGTTTCTACGACCCACTGTACTGCAACTTCAGTGTACAGCTCCACCTATCAACAAAATATGTAACTAATTTTCAAACTGTTTTATAAGATTTTTATGGTTTTCAAAATAAACATATCTCTTGTTTACTCCTTTTATAGATCTTAGTTTCCGAGTTCTTTAATTTGAAAATACTGCACACTCTGTATCTGCAAAAATAAGAATATTAATTTTTTGCCTTCTTTTTCGAAAACTGTCACATATGTAAGACAACTTGTCGGGTTTTTTCACTTACCAATAATACATGAATCTCTGTATTTACTTTTTCTTAATCATATTAAGATGTGTTTAGTATTTTTTAAAGGAATAACATATTTCTTTGAAAGCTTTCTAGTTGAAATCAAAATAAAATTACCATATCATGTAATAAAAATTGAAAATATATTTATTTACGTTTTAAATCCAGAATCCTCATTTGATTCACATATACAGAAATTAAGTCATTTATTTACAAAACGTGAATATCGAGGTACATGGAATTAAATTGTTTATCATAATTACAGTTCCAAGATTTGAAAGCACCTTAGATAACTGAAATGTAGCAAATTGCTGCACAAGTGCATTTCCTCAGAATTTATTTAATTTTTGCATTGTTAAAAAAAAGGGCTTTAGTAGTACAAAGCTATAGTGTCACTGTGTTTATAGTGTCACTAAGTAGATCAAAGAAACACGGATATCTAAAGCATAATTTAAATAATTTTATTATCATGTGTCAGATAAAAATGTACAAATAAATAATTCATTTTGTTTACAAACGTTGCATTTCTAGAGAAACTTTCGTATCTAAGATAATCTGATGGATCTTTTATAAGATTAAACATTTTGTCGTTGAAATTTCTTTGATCTTTACATAGGAAATGGGATTTAGAGTGCCATGTTGTATTAAATGCATAAGTATCAAGACTGTTGAATTAAATTAGAGAAATAGCTTAAAACCTGTACAACATTGACACTGAATAATTCTGATGCTGTTAATAAAGAAATTTCCAATGAAGTTTAATAATAATACATATAGCATTATATATACTTCAGAAAATCGTTTGACGTACATGTTGTGGATTTCAATCTTATTTATTCTGTTAGTACCAAATGTTTTGAATTACCTTAATTAATGTTTCACAGTTTTAAATAGATTAAATTTAAATAATCAATGAATTTTGAAGAAACTAAATGCGATTCAGGAGGAAATTAACTTAAAAGTCATTAAGTATTTATTCTTAGAATTTTACATAGATTTTTTTTATTTCTAATTTATGCAGGAGATCTTTAACCTTTACGTCAGCTATGTCCGAATATATAGACTCAAGATACTCAAATATAATTGCGATTTTGATATTAGAATAATATGTTTCGATACCTAAGATTTGAAATAATCCAAATAGACTAAAATTCTGTCTCTAAGGTCATACTATAAGTGCCAAAAATGAAATTTTACAGGAGATGCTACCTTTTCTATGCCGACGGCATTGGAATTACGACTTGAATCAGCCATTGAAAGAAATAAAATAAATGGGATATGTATTGCTAGAAATGTACTCAAAATAATTAGAGCATACCAGTATATGAGCTATATAACTGTGTATGCATTATATCTTGTGCAAAAATTTGGCTTAGTTAAAATACGTATAACACAGTCAAAAATTCACATTTAACAATTTTCGCTGATAGACGGAAATGTTCTTGAATATGTTGTGCATAGATTTTTATATACAGATTTTTAAACACGTCTCATTTAAAACTGAAATATAAAGAGGGGATTAAAATGCATAACTAAAAATATTATTTTTAGAAATTATCATCCATAGCTGTTAATGTATGTGTTCTTTGTACATCCTTCTGTATGTTCTGTAGAAAAATCTCTGAGTAAATGTAGTTCAGTCTCTAAATGTAGTTCAGCTGGGAAATGTATGACTTATTTAAAAATAACATTAAGGAATTTACTTATTTAGAATTAATCCTTGTGAATTGCTTTGTTTAACCCTGTATATGATCTGTAGAATTTAAGTACACAAAGCGGTAAGGAAAAATCTAATAAAGCCTAAAAAGGTCACTTTATAAAGTTTTAAGATGTAGGCTTTGATTATTGTAAATACATAAATTATTTAATATTTTGAAATCTAAATCAAATTAACTATGCATTCCTTTATTTTTGCACCAGATGGTTATAAAAGATAAAATACTTTTCCTTATATATATATATATATATATATATATATACATAATAATTTTTCATTAGTAAAAAAGTAATGTTTTATTATGCGTGTTTGCAAGTTGAAAAAATTATAATTACCAAGACGAAAAATCTTTGTTTCTGATAAAGCTAAACAACTTTTCATTACTTACAACAAATTATATATTATGTAATAAGGAATGCTATTTAATTTTTAATTGGAATTTAGTAATTTTAATTAAAAATATACGAACTATTTAATTTATAACTATTTGAATGTGTTTATTAAATTATACAACTTCGATAAACGTAAAGGGATTTAGAGTAATAAATAATACATGTTTTGTAAAAATGTATAGTATAAAACCATTCTTTAGAGAAATTAAATATTTATCAAGAAGAAAATTTCTTGAAGAATGTACTTCAGATTTAGAAAGGGAAATTTATATTTCATAATTGCATATGCATAATTAATGCTTTTATTGTTGTTTTCCCAATATTCTTCGTGTTACACTTGGTGTTTTCCTCTACCAAACTAACAGAATGCATAACTTCTGCACGTGAACTTGATAATTCAAAGAAATGTAGAAAATTATTTCGGAGTCAACCATCTCAGCATTTGGCTATTATTTTCAATTTTATGACAGAAAAACGGCCATTGTCGTGAATTTTTAAAAGTGGTCGCACTGTCGGTAACTGAATTAATTAAGTATAGATAATCAGAAGTTAATTGAATATTTTGTGTGCAAACTGATCATTGCATAGAAGATGCCTGGATGCAATAATATTTTACTGACTATTGCTTCAAAGAAAATATAGCGATTTTTTACTTTTGAGACATGACTTTTTTTGTGACACAGTATTTCGAATTTAACACAGCGCATTCAATAAGTTGAGGGATGAGTTTAAGCATCTAATTATTATAATGAAAAATTCATTCTAAAAATATAAAAAAAAAAATGCGACATACTGATCAAAATAAATAGGGGAGCAAATGGTTTTAACAAAATTACGCAAATACATTTCCGACATGCAACGTAAAATAAAAAAGCCACATAATCTAAAATAAGGTAGAAAATAAATAAAGAAAATTTCACATGCAAATCAAAGTTTATGACTTCAAAAACTAAAAGAAGTCGGAAATTGCATATCAAGAGTAGCAAATGAGGGACGTTTGTAGTGTAACGATGTTTTAAAAATATTCAAATCTTGGTGTAATGGTACACAGTATTTAGATTACATTTTAAGTATCCGAAATATTTTGTGTGTTCCTGTAAATACTGCCTGCTTCCTATTATACAGAAAGTAACCTTTAGTAAACCTCCACAACCTATATCAATATGAAATATCATGTGAAATAGTTTTATATTATTAAAACGCGCCCCAAAACAATGTTCCATCCTATACCATTATGTAATGCAATACTTTTGTAAGGCCCTGTAAATTAACAAAAAATATTCTTTGCACCACAAATTGCACGGAATATATATTTTAGTGCATATACTTCATAGATGGATATCAATTTTCTTATGTTCGCAAGAGTGTGACATCATTAAAATGCACTTGAAACTATTTTTTCCCATTGACCGTAGTGTAACGGAATATAGTTGCTTGTCCCTGTAATTGAACTATGCATCCGATTTTCATAAAATTTGAAATGACACAACAAAATTCTGCATTAATTATATAAACTAAATTTCAAATGATTCGGTTTGGTAGTTTTTTTGTTGTTATATGCGGACAGGTAGACAGACGGACAGCCTGAAAGACGACTATAAGTGCTATGTATTTCTATAATTACGAACGCACCTAAAAAGGGGGATATGTGCAGAAAAAAGGATTTTGCAGAAACGTCTGTTTCACTGTCCAAGCTCAGTTGTAAAATGCAATTACTCAGCTTATGTTTTAAAAAGAGTTGACTTGAAAATGGTCTCAACAACGTCATTTACCAGAATCCATGTTGAGAGTATTTTATCATATTCTTGGCCAAAGTATCGTGAAATTAATGTTACATCACGATTGCTTAACCGTTTTCCATAAAAATGGTCTTATGACTGGACAGTTTGCTGCAGATTTTTAACAGGGTTGATTTTTTTCAAAAAACTGAAATTAAAGTATTCTAAGAAGGCAGCTTAAAAACAAATTCAAATATACAGGGTGTTTCTAAACTCATGGTATATACGCTAGGGGGTGATAGAACACATCAAGACGAGTAATAGTAAATAGGAAACCAAGGGTCCCAAACGTTTTCCAAAGGAGATAGCCGCCATTAAAGTTTGGGGTCCAAAATTTCAAATACACATAAAAAACGGAAAAATTGGTCGATTGATTTGCGGTTTTCACTAAAACTATTCTTTATGTTGGTATTTTCTTGAAAATAAATTATAAAGATAAATTTCGAAGAATGCCGATAGAGGGCGTTTTAGAATTTGAAGAAATGAAAAACTATTTTTTTGCCGTGATTTTTTACATCTCATTAAATTATTTCGTAAGCTTAGACTTAAACTTAAATTTTGAGCTCAAAATCTGAATAGTTGGGAAAGGTTAAGTAGCACAAACTTAACTGTGTTCAGAGGGTTTAAATTTCAAATGATTATAAAAAACGGAAAAATTGGTCGATTGATTTGAGGTTTTCACTAAAACTATTCTTTATGTCGGTATTTTATTAAAAATAAATGCTAAAGATAAATTTCAAAAAATTCCGTTAGAGGGCGCCTTAAACTTCAGAGTAACCAACAACTAATTTTAACCGTTATTTTTTGTATCTAATTAAATGCTTTCCTAAACTTATTAAATGTTTTCGAAATCTTAGATTTAAACTTAAATTTTGAACTCAAATTCTGAATCGTTGGGGGGGATTAAGAAGCGCAAACTGAAGTGTGTTCAGGAGTTGAAATTTACCCCCCCCCCCTCGAACACAGTTCACTTTTGCGCTACTTAAACACTCGCAACGATTCAGAATTTGATCTCAAAATTTAAATCTAAGCATTTGAAAGCATTTAATGAGATTTTTAAAAAATAACGGTTAAAAATAGTTGTACGCTACTCCAATGTCTAAGGTGCCCTCTATCGGCATTTGGTGAAATTTATCTTTAAAACTTATTTTCAAGAAAACACTGATTTAAAGAGTAGTTTTAGCAAAAACCGCAAACGAATCGACTAATTTTTCCGTTTTTTTTTTATAATCGTTTGAAATTTAAACGCTCTGAACACAGTTCAGTTTGTGCTACTTAACCACGCCCAACTATTCAGATTTTGACCTCAAAATTTAAGTCTAAGTTTACGAAAACATTTAATCAGACGCAAAAAATGACGTATAAAATAGTTGTTCGTTACTCCAAAGTCTAAAGCGCCCTCTATCAGCATTTTTTTTGAAATTTATCATTATAATTCATTTTCAATAAAATACCGACATAAAGAATAGTTTTAGTGAAAACCGCAAATCAATCGACCAATTTTTCCGTGTTTTATAATCATTTGAAATTTAAACCGTCTGAACACAGTTAAGTTTGTGCTACTTAACCACTCTCAACTATTAATATTTTGAGCTCAAAATTTAAGTTTAAATCTAAGCTTACGAAACCATTTAATGAGATGCAAAAAATCACGGCAAAAATAGTTTTTCATTACTTTAAAGTCTAAAGCGCCCTCTATCGGCATTTTTCGAAATTTATCTTTATAATTTATTTTTAATAAAATACCAACATAAAGAATAGTTTTAGTGAAAACCACAAATCAATCGACCAATTTTTCCGTTTTTTATGTGTTTTTGAAATTTTGGACCCCAAACTTTAATGGCGGCTATCTCCTTTGGAAAACGTTTGGGACCCTTGGTTTCCTATTTACTATTACTCGTCTTGGTGTATTCCATCACACCCTAGCGTATATACCATGAGTTTAGGGACACCCTGCATATGTTAAATCTTTGCTTTAAATTTAAATTAAAACTTATATTTTGATAGTATATTTATTACATTGAAATTGAATCGAATCTTTTATAAATTCACTTATTTAACTTTGCTCAAGTATAGTTTTACCCCAACAGTTTTCACGGAATTGTGCTTGTTTTATTTCTTTGTTAATTACTATAAAACATATTTTCGATCATTTTACTTACATTAAGTTTGATTACTTAAAGTTTTATATATTTCAAATATTTTTAAGTTTAGTTTAAATTTCAGTTTAAAATTTGGTTGTTATGGATTTTAAATGATTACTTTTCGGGAAATATTATTTCATCAATGTAAGCAATTCTGAGAAACTGAACTGCATTAAATGATGCAACATACCTATTTTCAAAATATTGCTCCACACAGATATTAGTTGTGTCCTACTCTAATATTTTAGCATTGAGCGGCTCATTTTCATTCCTAAATTTCTATGTTAAGAATTTTTAATAAATTAATGAAAAGAAAAAGAAAAAAAAGAAAAGAAAAGAAAAAGAAAGAAAAGAAAAGAAAAAAAAAGAATATTAGATTATTAATTTTGGATTTAAGAAAACCCTTCCTTTGCCAATGACAATAAATGTATGTGTGAAAATATTCTTAAAGCAATTCTGATTTCAAAAAAATGGCTTATGTTAATGATTGAAAATAGAAAAGCTATTTAGCCATTTTTCATAACATGCATTTATTAACGGAGTGTTTTATTAATTAATTTTTTATTAATGAAACAATCTGAGTAATGAAATTCTTGAATATTATGTATTAAATTTCATTTAACTTTCTTTATGTAACAAATTCTTTACAAAACATTATGTATTTTGAAAATGCTTATTGAATTTAAAATTATATAATATCTATATTGCCATATAGCTACGTTTTTCTTCTTTTTACTAAATATAATACATTCCGTTTGCACTTTACTAAAATATACTCTACCGCAACAAAACAAGCAAAGCACATAAAAAACCCCTAAATAACGTGATTTACATATGTATGGAAAATTTTAAGGAAATTATATTCATTAAATTAATTCTGATAAGAATACTGAACATGTGTCATTTATGCTGTTATGCAAAAATATTTTTAATGGAATTTGCTATCGCATTTTTGTTATTACATTTTAATAAATATTAATAATATAAATTACAAATCATACTGTATAACGAAATTCAGTTTTATTGACAATATCGATTTATGACGCAGTTTATGTCACAGATGAAAAAATCTCTTCAAGCGATAAAAATATACTTTAAAAATAAAGGTATTTCTAAAAAAAATCATCCGATTTCATAAAGTTATACCGTTTATGACAGGGTGTACACTCAAAAATGTGGCCAATGGCTAACTCTTAAACCGTTAGTCATGAACATATAGTTTCAGTTACAAAAATGTTTATTTTAAAACCGATTTGGATCGATTAAACATTTCTTAAAAAATAACGAAATTTAAAATTTTATACGGTCCTCCGGTCCTTTAAGATATATTTATTAAATTTTTCCTGTTACAATAATAAATAAGACATAAAAAGTCACTTTCATACTTATTTCATGACTTATACTAATTTCCTACATTTGAAAACAAATTAGTTCAACCATGATTTGAAGTACCATACACTGTAAAAAAAAATACGGGGCTTTACTTACGAATACTAAGTATCATTACTTGAATTTTATCACTTACTAGAAAAACACCTGTAAACCAATCTGTTCTAGCATTACTACACACAAAATAACTGAAGAAGTACACAAAATTCTTCAGTACTTCCATGGAAGCTAACTAACAACTTATTGCACATGCGTATGGACTAGGAAGCAAGAACTGTCTACTGCATGAAGATTCTCCATGGTCTACTGCCTTCACTACCATGTTCCCGCCATGTTTGAAGATGTCTTGCAGCTTGCGATCGGATCGGACTCGGATATAAATGCATCAGAATGACTGGGACTAATTTCCACAGGTAAGCTTGTTAGACTGTTTATTTTTATTCTATCTTAATGTTTTGCCATCTCAAATATGTATAAGATCATTGATTCCAATCAATTGATTCTGGATATCTATTTTCAATAATCGTCAGATTTAAATTTATGCATTTTGATTTTAAATCCTGCAAAAGATAAAATTGTGAAACTTTCACTATATTTTCAAATTATGTTGACTTTCTTAAGATTTTTTGCTTTGATTGAATATTTTGAAAATAGGATTATCGTAGTAGTGAGGGCAGGGGTAATTAATGATTAATCAGCTACTTTATAATCGCAATAGTATGCTTGAATAAAAACATTGCTAACTGCTAACAAACTATGAGTAATGTAGTTTAAAAAGCAAAAAAAAAAAAAAAAAAAAAAAAAAGAAGGTCTTCGTCTCTGCTAAAAATTTAATTAAAAAAATATATTGTAAACAACTACAAAAGCACCTTGAGAAAAGGTTGTTTTCGAAAAACGCACATTTGACTAAAATTCTTTTAATACATTTTTTTTTCTTTTTTAACAATTATATGTAAAGTAGATGTGCCAGTAATGGACATCCCTAATGTTTTGGTTCATGAAAGAACAACTAATAAATATTTCAAGTTAGCATTTTTTTTTTTTTTTTTTTTTTTTTTTACTAAATAATGCCTCTTTTGTATGTTTTATAAATCTGGGTTAGTGTTGATATTTTTAATATAAACAATCGCGAATCTGAAAATGATTTAAAGTTTTGCTGTTTTCTAGTGAAAATTTTAATGACAATGAAGATGCTTCATTTAATAAATTTATAGATTTTTTATTTTGTTGCAAAAGTTGAATATTTTTGTTTGAGTAACAATCTAAAACTTTAAATTTTATGTACTAATTGCCATTTCACTTACCAAAATATAATAGCATCAAAACTTTTATAAAACTTTTAAGTTATTTTATGTGGGAAATAAATTTACAGTATTTTCTACTTTTGTCTTTCTTCTTTAATATTGTATGATGCCTTGTATATTTTATAATAGGGCTATCAAATCAGCTAGAAAGTAGAAAATAAGGGCACAATCAAAGTAGGACTTATATCATATCTCCCTGTTTTTTAATTATAGCAGATACTGTTACTAAATATGTTTTATGTCTAATGTTTGTGTAAATCTGCAGATTAATGGTTTTAAATATCAGTTGTACAGTTTTATTTTGAAATTATTTTATTTAGTAATATTTAAAATATTCAACTCACAGTACCCCCCCCCCTTTTTTTATATTTGCGACATTATTACATGTAATGCATTCAGTAATCTCTGGAAGCTTTATTGTTAAAAATAGTGAGACAAAACTATATACACTAACATTCAAAAAACATTTTTTTAATTATGGTTTAAATATCGCACCATCTCAAAAGTTTGATAACAATTGCCTGATATTTAGTATAATAAATTATCCATCTAAAATTATTAAATTATCAATCTTATGAGAATTACAATAATTGATACAAACAGTAAATGATTATTACAAATAATTTATTAATTTCTGGTATCCTAATTAATTTTTTTTTTAAACAACTATTACAGTCAAGTCTATCTCTCTATGACGAAACTCTATCCAGCCAATTTCTCTATTTAACAAATTTTTTGTAGGAACGGTCAATTTTTTTTCATGATTACATAAAAAAAAAAATCCACATAGCGAAATATATATCTCCATTCAGAGTTTCCCCCAGGTTTAAAAAGGGGCAGGGCGCTACTGTTCTGAAAAGGGCATTTTTGACATTCTTCAGGGCACTTTTTTGATTTTTAAGGGCACTTTTATAGAATTGTATTTACAATCTAGCGGTTCAAAAAAATCGTGAAAAAACAGAAATATCATCAAAAAATCGAGAAAAAAATCCAAAATTTCGTCAAAAAAATTAAAAAAAAAATTGTTAAAACATCGCAAAAACGGCAGATTTTGAAAAAAAGTGCAAAAAAATGAGAAATTTCGTGAAAAGATCGCAAAAAAACGGCAATTTTTGTTAATAGATCACAAAAAATAACTAATTTCATGAAAAGATAGCAAAAAACTGCCAATTTTGTCGCACTTAAACACAAAAAAATGCGAATTTCGAAAAAGGGGCGCAAAAAAAAGCACATAGTTCGTAACAGGAGTGGAATTGCCCCCCTTTTTCCTCCCACCTCCGAAATCTGCCGTTTTATCCCTTTAAGACCCGAAACATTTTCATCATTAAATATTATATTCCTCTGGTTCTTAACTCTTTACTAACCCTAATGACACCTAAAAAAATAATTAAAAAATTTTTCTCGCCCCCCTAGAGCGTGAAGTGTACCCGCACTAACGTGCGGGTTGGGCTTTTTCTGTGAAAGCCGCACCTGCATGAATGTGCGGGTTCGGCTTTTCCTCTGAAATCATTGCTTATTACATGTTAAGATTTATACATTTTCTGGCTCTAAATGGATAGAAGAGAGAAACTGAACCAAAAAAATTTTACAAATATGGTAATTATTAATGTATTATTTTTTATTTTATGGATTCGTTATTTTTTTACAGTAAAAATCTTTAAAACATTTTTTTGACATACACAAATAAACGTTGCATTTTTCACAATGTGTTTTTAAACTTTTTTCGCAGTTTTCAAACCTGCACTTGCGAAGACTTGAAATGTCACCAACACATGGGAAATGGTTCGCTCTAAAGCCTAAAAAAGAAGGAAAAAAATAATATTGGAAAAGTACTTATCGACTTAAAAAAATATTTTAATTAATTTAAAAATGTTTGTTATATTTTTAAAGTTTTTATTTATTATATCGATTTAGTTTCTTCTATAAGTCTATAACTTTTTTTTTTGTTACAATTTAAGAAATGAAAAACATACTTGCAGTTGCGTGAAATCTAATGTTCCAGGATGAGGTGCAGAAATGAACTTTTTAACAGTCCACTTGTATTCCTTTTTTTCTTTTTTCATTCTTTTAGTATTTTCCGAAAACGCCTTGGAGGTAGAACTTTGGAAAATGAATTTAGGAGACATTGAAGAGGAAGAATGATCCAAAATTGTCATTTTTTCTTCATCGAGCTCATCTGAACTTGACTGTCCTTCTAATAAATCTGCTTCAAATGTTTTGTCCGTAACATCGTCATCATCCGAGCGATCACTAAACTCAGAATCTGATTTATTCATCAATTAAAATATTTCTTCTTGAGTGAGACTTCTTTTCCGTTTAGACATCTGAAAAAATATTTTATTTTGCTTTATTAAAAGTTAACAAAGTACTGCATAAAAAATTAGAAAAAGTATTTGAAAATTTTATTAATTAAAAAGAAAAAAATTAAAAATTATTTAAAAAAAGGGAGGTTATCTATGACAACACCCAAGAAAATAATATAGTATTAATTATGTAATAGCATACTTCGTTTTATTTTGGCTGTCATCAAAATTGTTGAAACAGAAATCAAAATGAACATTGAAAAACACTTACCTTTACTGTAGCACTGACTAACTTAACGCCCAAGTTGCACGATTGTGCGGGTGACAAAATCTTGAGTCCTAAGACCAAAATAAATAGTCTATAATTAATGTTTTTTATTATATTATACTTATTTAGACATTAAAGCAAAAATATTTATCTAGGCAATTACAAATATATTGATAATTACCTTTTTACGACAGATAAAATGATGAGCTATATCCGTTGTATTTGTAAACAAAGCTAGACATGCCACCTGAAAGTAAAACATGGACTACAACCGCAATCTGTTGATAAAAAAAGATACTTTACTCTTTCTGCTAACCGGAACAATCGTTCAATTTGGGCTTATATTACATACGACTGTTTTAGAAGCAAAAATTTAAATGTATGTCTAACCCGCACGATCGTGCGAGCTGGGTCTTAAAGGGTTATCGCGATTTTTTTGCAAAAGTTGCCGTTTTTCGCGAATTTTACCGGAAATTAGTCGTTATTTTGCGATTCTCTAATGAAATTTTCCATTTTTTCTCGATCCTTTGACGAAATTACGCGTCCTAAGGGACGCTTAAGAGCTAATTTTTGCGTGCCATCGCCGTTTTTTGCAGGAGGGCGTCGCACACACGCCCGCTGGTGTTCATTGTTAGCTCAACTAAGGGCAACAAGGACGGTGTTTTTTTCTTTTAGGACGCAAGGAGGGCGCTGTTTTTTAAACGATGGGCAAGGAGGACGCTATTTTTCCTATCGAAGGGCAAGGGGGGGGGCGCAGCGCCCTCCTGAAACTGCCTGGGGGAAACTCTGTCCATTTATCGAATTTTTTGAAAAATGTTCTTTCATATGTTCAAAAACTGCTTCAAATTATTTGTAGAATAAATTTTTTTTTCGTTGATTTCTGGTTTATATTTCACAAATACATTCCTCTACCTTATTCCTTATATATATATTAAAAAAAAAAAAATTCAACCTTCTCCCCTTCCCCTCAAAAAAAAAAATAATAATAATAATGAAAAGAGATTTAATTGAATTTTTCCCGAATCTCAAACATTTTCGCCACTTCCTTTTTTTTTCCTAGTGTCTTATTGTTTATTTTCAAAATTATTTACTTTATCAGAAAGAGTCATGCTTATCCTAAAAGAGATTTTATGCAGATGCAGTAGAAGACAACACCAGCATTAGATTACACAGTTCCCCCCAGAGGGTTTCAGGGGGGCGCGCTGACCCTCCTGCCCTTTAGTTTGAAAACTAGCGCCCCTCTTGCCCCTCATCCAAAAACTAGCGCCCCTCTTGTCGCTCATTCAAAAAAATAGCTCCCTTCTCGTCCCACATTAGAAAAAACACAGATCTTTAGCGATGATGCGGACGCGCTATATGTGTAAAATAAGCAAAAAATCGGCAACGGAACACAAAAAATAGCTCTTACTTTCCCACGGAACGCATAATTTCGTCAAAAAATCTCGAAATTTCATTAAAAAATCGTGAAATAACGACTAATTTCTGGCAAGATTCGCAAAAAATGTTTAATTTTATCACACAATCCCAAAAAAAGGCAGATTTCTTTAAAATATTTTGAAAAAACGTCAAATTTTGTCCAAAAATCTCGACAAAACGGAAATATTTGTCAAAGGATTTGCGAAAAACGGCAAATTTAACAAACAGATCACAAAAAATGGCAACTTTCGTCAAAAAATCGAAATAAAGTGGCAGATTTTGTCAAAATGTTTGCAAAAAAGGCATATTTCGTCCAAAAACCGCAATAAGACAGAAAATTCTGTGAAAAGATTCACGAAAAACGGCAAATTCTACCAAAAAAAATCGTCCAAATACCCCGAAAAAGCGGCAGATTTCGTCAAAAGATTGCAAAAAATGCAAATTTCGTCAAAGGGGCTCCAAAAAAAGTTAATACCGGAAGTGAATTTTTTTTTCGGAATTTGCGTTTCATTCATGTTTAAGCGTGACAGAATTGGCGGTTTTTCGCTATCTTTTGACGAAATTTACCACTTTTTGTGATCTTCTAACAAAATTTGCCATTTTTGCGTTTTTTTTCACGAAATTTGTCTTTTTTTCACGATCTATTAACAAAATCTGCTGTTTTTTGCGATCTTTTAACAAAATCCGCCTTTTTTCGCTATCTTTTAACAATATTTGCCGTTTCTTCACGGTCTTTTAACCTAATTTTCCTTTTTCTTTTTTCAATTTTTTGATGAAATTTATGATTTTTTTTCTCAATTTTTTGACGAAATTTATATTTTTCTGCGGTTTTTTAACCACTAGGTTCTAGATTCAACTCTATAAAAGTGCCCTTAAAAATCAAAAAAGTGCCCTGAAGAATGTAAAAAGTGCCCTTTTCAGAAAAGTAGCGCCCTGCCCCTTTTTAAACCTGGGGGAAACTCTGGATTACATTTAGTAGTAATTCTTCCTTAAATGATCTCTCGCAACAAAAACTACTCGAATCCGAGAGGCATCAAACAAAAAACTTATACTCTGAACGCTAAAAGTTATGAGAGTTAGTTTAGGTAGATAAAAATCTGCTGAAAAAAAAACAATCTTTTCTGCAATTGCTCCCTTATCCCTTCCTTATTCCTATCTTACTACCCAAACCAAGAAACAAACAAAATTTTGAAGATGACAATGGAATAGCTTTATCTTTTCGGGTACTTTGTGATTATTGCAAATCGCTCCAGTAGCAAGCAAATGTTTCAATCTTTTACAAAAACTATTCGGATCCGAGAGGCATCAAACAAAAAACTTCTATTCTGAATGCTAAAAGTTATGAGAGTTAGTTTAGGTAGATAAAAATCTGCTGAAAAAAACAATCTTTTCTGGAATTGCTCCCTTATCCCTTCCTTATTCCTGTCTTACTACCCGAACCAAGAAACCAACAAAATTTTCAAGATGACGATGGAATAGTTTTATCTTTTCGGATACTTTGTGATTATTGCAAATCGCTCCAGTAGCAAGCAAATGTTTCAATCTTCTCCAAAAATGCATGCTCATGTTGGCTAAAACAAAGTCAAATGTAAAAGTAATGCATGTTTACATTTGACTTCGCTAAAAAACGCAAATTACATCTATGAATCGTGAAAAAAAAAAGCAAATTATGTTCATAAATCACATAAAAAACGTGAATTACATCCATAAATCACTCAATGCGAATTACACCCATAAATCTCATAAAAATAGCGAATTACATCCATGAAACGAATGAAAAATGCGAATTATGTCTATGAATCGTGTAAAAAAACTTGAATCACGTTCATAAATTACATAAAAAAGCGAATTAGGTCTATGAATCGTGTAAAAAAAAAAGGCAAATTACGTCTATAAATTGCATAAAAAACGCGAATTACGTTTATATATCGCTCAAAAAATGTGATTTTCGTCGGCAGGTAGCTCAAAAAATGCAAGTTGTGTCCATAAATCGCTCAAAAAATGCAAATTACATTCATAAATTGCATAAAAACGTGAATTAAGCTCAACATTAAATTAAAGTTTTTGACCCAATATTACGTGCACATAAAGTTTTTGGTTTTATATAAGTTTGATTTTGTCTTGAAAATTTTGTTTGGTTCTTGGTTTGGATAGTAAGGAAGGGATAAGGGGGCAATTGCAGAAAAGATAGTTTTTTTCAGCAGGTTTTCATCTACCTAAACTAACTCTCATTACTTTTAGCTTTCAGAGTGGAAGTTTGTTGTTTGATGTGACTTTAAGTTGTTTTTGTTGTGAGAGATCATTTGAAGGAAGAATTATTACTAAATGTAATCTAATGCTGGTGTTATTTTCTACTGCATCTACATAAAATCGCTTTTAGGATAGGCATAACCCTTTCTGATAAAGTAAATAATTTTAAAAATAAACAATAAGACACTGGAAAAAAAAAGGGAAGTGGCAAAAATGTTTGAAATTCTGGAAAAATTCAATTAAATACCTGAAATACTTAATCAAACACCTCAAAAACAATTTATTTCAAAATGTAAACATTAAATGAAAATTTTTATGCCATTCTCTATTCAGCGAATTTTTTTTGTACAGCAAAGTTTTTGACTGAACGATGGATTTTGTTATATAGTCAACTATATTTTGTTTCATTAGTATGTTTTCATTAAATTCTGTTCTAAATACAATGATAAAAATAATTATTTTCTTTGGGTGTCCATAACTGGTCCAGGGGGCAAAATACTGGGCTTATAGGTGTTTTGAGATACATTTGTTATTTAAAATAAAAAATTTTGAATCTTATTGGAATTTTGGACATTAAGAATTGCTTAATAAAATTTTTTCAAAGAAATTCTTTAAGGGTGTCCATTACTGTCACATCTACCCTCGTACAAGCTTTTAAATTATATTAGTAATATACTTCTATGATTTTATATATTTTTTATACAATTACAATGATTTATACCTCAGTTTGCTGGGGTAATTCTTGATCATCAAAACAATTCCTGATCAATATTGCATAGAATTTATAGAATTTTTTACTTTTTAAAGTTATAAATATACAACTTATATATTACTTACATATGTTTAAATTTATTGATCAGGTGTGCAAAAATAACGAATTTTGTCGATGTGGCTCGGAAAAATCGCAAAATTCATTCATCAGGTATGGAAAAATTGCAAATTTCGTCGATTAGGGACGAAAAAAACAATTTATTTATAATGCACAGAAAAACAGTGAATTTTGCGATGATGCAAAAAAAAAAAAAAAAAAAAAAAAAATCACGAATTTCGTTGATTGGCTGCGGAAAAATGAGTATTTGGTCAATTAATGGTGGAAAATTTTTGAATTTAGTCTATATAGCACGAAAGAATCATGAATTTTATCAATCATGCGTGGAAAAAACACAAATTTCACCGATCAACTTTGTAAAAATTGTGAATTTTTTCGATCGGTTGTGTAAATCTTGTGAATTTTGCTGATTAACCGTGGAAAGATTGTGAATTTTCTTGATTTGCTTTTTAAAAATCGCGAATTTTGTTGATCATGCGAAGGAAAATCGAGAATTTCATCGATCAGCTTCGTAAAAATCATGAATTTCATCAATCAATTTCGTAAAATTGCGAATGTAGTCAATTGGCTTTGTAAAAATCACGAATGTAGTCAATCGGCTTTGTAAAAATCACGAATGTAGTCAATCGGCTTCTTAAAAGTTGCAAATGTAGTCAATCGGCTTCTTAAAAATCGCAAATGTAGTCAATCAGCTTCTTAAAAATCGCAAATGTAGTCAATCAGCTTCTTAAAAATCTCAAATGTTGTCAATCAGCTTCGTAAAAGTCGCGAATGTAGTCGATCGGCCTCGTAAAAAATCTCGAATATTGCCGATCAGCATTGTAAAAATCAGTAATTTTATTGATCAACCTCGGAAAATTGTCATTCAATTAATCAGTCGCAAATTTTGCCGATTATGCAAAGAAAAATCAAGAATTTCATCGATCAGCTTTGTAAAAGTCGTGCATTTCGTTGATTGGCTTCGTAAAAATTGCTAATCTCATTCATCAGGTGGGGAGAAATTGTGAATTTTATCGATAGGTTTCATATAAAGCGTGAATTTTTTCAATGATGCGAAGAAAACTCGCGAATTTCATTGACCAGTTTCATAAAAATCGCTCATTTCGTCAATGAACTTCATAAAAAGTGCAATTTTCGTCAGTCGGCTTAGTAAAAATCACGAATTTCGTCAGTCGACTTAGTAAAAATCACGAATTTCGTCAGTCGACTTAGTAAAAATCACGAATTTCCTTGTTTGGCTTAGTAAAAATCAAGAATATCCTTGATCGCCTTAGTATACATCGCGAATATCCTCGATCGACTTTGTAAAAATAGCAAATTATGTTGATCAGGTGCAAAAAAAATCTATAAATTCGGTGATCATCCATGGAAAACTCCATGGAAACACTTTTTCAATCATGTGAGGAAAAATCGCAAATTTTGTAAATTGGCTTTGTAAAAATTGCGACTCTTGTCAATCAGTTTTGTAAAAATTACAAATTTCGTCGATCGGATTTTTAAAAATTTTGAACTCTGTCGATCAGATTTGTGAAAATCTCGAATTCTGTCGATCCGATTTTTGAAAATCTCGAATTCTGTCGATCAGATTTTTGAAAATCTCGAATTCTGTCGATCAGATTTTTGAAAACCTCGAATTCTGTCGATCAGATTTTTGAAAATCTCGAATTCTGTCGATCAAATTCATGAAGATCACGAATTCTGTCGATCAAATTCATGAAGATCTCGAATTCTGTCGATCAGATTTTTGAAAATCTCGAATTCTGTCGATCAGATTTTTGAAAACCTCGAATTCTGTCGATCAGATTTTTGAAAATCTCGAATTCTGTCGATCGAATTCATGAAGATCACGAATTCTGTCGATCAGATTCATGAAGATCGCGAATTCTGTCGATCAGATTCATGAAGATCGCGAATTTTGATGATCAAACTCAGAAAAATCATGAATTTTGTCGATTGATTTCGTAAGAATTGCAAATTTTGTTGATCAGTTTTGTGAAAAGCACAAATTTTGTTCATTGGGTGCAGAAAAATCGGAATTTCATTGATCAGGTACTTAAAAATCTTGTTGATCGGCTCCTTCTCTCTCCTTTGTTCATAAAATTCATTTTTTTTTCAGTATCAGCCACTTTTAATAAAACAATTTTTTTTCTCCTGAATAAAGTCCAAGAATACTATTACACAATGAAAAAAAAAAAATTCTTGCTATAATTGTTAATATACAAACATAAAAACTACTGAAATAATGGTAATTTAGCAAAAAAGCCGCTGAAAAAAAGCAAATTTCATCAAAGGTCAGTCATAGCCAACCAAAAAGTACCCTTTTTTTGTCTCCCTGAATTAAATGATTAAAAAAAAAGCAGAATATTTACATACTCTGCTCCCCAAAACTGAAGATATACTTTTTCTATTCGGGAGGGAAAAATGCTAATTTCGTTAAAAAAATTCCAGAAAAACACAAATTTTGTCAAAACGCTGCGAGAAGATACAAATTTTGTTGAAAGTGCGTGAGGCCGTGAAAGTTCAGCTTTTTTCGTGTTGAGCCTGTAGCATGTCTGATATTTACGCATTAGAACATCAATGCAAGTAGGTTGTATTTTAGAAACCATTTACTGGATAAAATAAAAATCCAAATAGAAAACTTAATATATTTCAATGAATTTTTCTAGTGAAAAGCATAAAAACCCTATACACTAAAAAAATTGACTCATTTGCTACAGCGTCACTCCATCGCTTTTATAGAAAACAGTTACTTTACTGTGTTATGGAGCATTCTCATTGGTCATAAGAGATATTCCATAAAAGCTGTGAAGTGATGCTGCAGCAAATGGATCAAATTTTTAACAGTGTAGCACTATCGAAATAATCACCACGGGTGATTTTCAGGAAACGCTATTCCTGCAAAAGACGAGGAATTTGACATTCTGCCTAATCAGATTCGATTAGAGAAAATCTCGTTGTAAAAGCCGAAATATGTATTGATTTAATATGCTCGATTACATCGTGATAAACGAGGATTCAATATAAACATCAAATACAAAAGTTATTTATTTTTGTCTGTAGAATCCGAATCTGCAATAAAAAATGAGGGTTATAAATTAAGATTTCAAAGTTGGACCCCCTCTGACCCCCAGGGGGTTGGTTACGAAGATCAAATTTGGTATCACTGAGTAGCTTATTTAAAAATATTTAACACGTACATTTACGTTTTTCAATCTCATATGTATTTCTCGAGTTATTCGGCCATTTCCAGACTTTTCGGACACCCTGTATATGTGTATATATATATATATATATATATATATTCATACTTTAGTGAAATTACAGGGTTTATACTCATCAAGGAAATATAAGATTCCTGGGCAGTAGCGTAGCTATGTTTTTTGGCACCCAGGGCCAGCAAGAAATTTTGCGCCCCCACCCCAATATAGATATATAACAATTTCTCTCAATTTGGCACCCCTAGGCCTCAGCGTCCGGGGCGGATGCCCCCCTTGCCCCCCCTTAGCTACGCCGCTGTTCCTGGGAAAATCAGGGGATGAATTTTAGGTTGTAAAAATCAGGGGATAATTAAAAAAAAAAAAAAAATCCCAAACCTGGGAAAGCCTACCAAAATGAGCCTATTCTGGGATATTGGAGGCAATTCTTACTGTTCGCATGCTTTATTATCATATGTAATATCAAAATGTTCTTAATTGTTGATATGGAAAAATTGGCCGTCCAGGAAAATACATCAGGGTTTTTTTTTCTTGGAAAATGAGTATGAATGCTGAATTATTTTATGCCTGCACAAATATCAATTTTATATCTTAAAAATTTCTTCCTTTCATTATCAAAACAGGTGGAAAGATTAATTGGATATTTGGAGCAATTCCCATTTAACTGACTTGGATTATCTTCATAGAAAGTATATCAAGATTGCGGATCCTGCCTATAATTTTGATGCATTAAATACATTAATAAAGTGGCTACTTCCTTTCACCAAAGAGCAGGCAGTGTTCAGCAGCCTCCCAACACTATCTAAAGAAATCTTTATGTGTAAAAAGTATTGTTATTGAATATTAATTATATATATATCTTTTAATATACATAATTTGTATGTTTAATAAATGAAGCGGTATGCCGCAAGTCAACTGAAAAATTGTGTGGTTTTTTTTATTGTGTATGTAACCTTTTATTTCAGGTAATAATGGACTGCCATTGACAACTATTTTTTTTTCTCTCACCACTATTTAAAAATAATTTTTGTAGACAAAATGCACCTGTTGCAAATGTAGTTGTTTTCAAAATGTTTAGCATATTAAATTATTATTGAATCTTAGAGGTACAAAAAAAATGTCTAAAAGATCAATAGTCTGTTTCAGAATTAGTTGCAAAAGTTTTTCTCCAATCCACAACTTTTTAAGAATTTTTATATGAAGCATAACAATCTTGAAACCTGAAATTCTTTTATCGATAACGTATAGAAAAATGCAAATGAGTTAGTTTAGCTCATATGGTAAAGACTGGTTTTTTAAAAAAAGAATTGTGCTAGAAAATTATTTTTAAAATCTTGGAAAATCAGTAATTTGAAATAGTCTTCAAATAACTTAGTGCATTGTTTCCTTTATTTTTATGGTTAGAAGTTATTAAATTTGAGAAAAACAGAGAAATGAATTGTTACCTCTGTTTATATGTGTCAGCTTTACTCACATACATGCTTTTACATATAGTATTATATTTTTAATTTGCAAAAAATATACTTTATTGCATAAATTTCAAAGAGCTGAAGTAAAATTGCACTAAGTAAAATTTTTATTTGAAGCTAATTTCTATGTACAGTCAGACCTCATTAACATGAACACTCTTAATGTGAATTACTTTTAACATAAATTGTTTTCACAGTCCACTATAAAGACAAATATAAATATTTGATACTGATAAAATGAATTACTGTTGACAAGAACAAAATTTTGATTTCCCTTGAGGTTCATCTTAATGAGGTTTGACTGTATATATGCATTAGTGATTTCTTAGAATTGAAATTTTGGACAGAAATTGCGACTTTACTTAAAAGTCCAAAAGAAAGAAAAAAAATACAGGAAAATGATATTTCAAGTCTATATATTATAAAAGAATGCTGTTTTGAATGAAATATGGGGTGTATATGTGGGGGTAGAACTTTTCTCTAATTTGGTGCTTCTATTTCTGTGCAAAAATCCATTTTTAAAGAAATTACTAAACATACAAGTATTGTTTAGTAAAAAGATATTTTATTTTCTGGATCTAAATTAAAAGCTAATAAAAGAAGATACATATTTAAATCAAAGGAAATTATTTGTAAAATATATATTTGTTACAAACATCTGTAGATAAACAACCAATAAAACAATTATTATAAATAATTGAAAACAGTTTAAAAAAATATGGAGCATAGTTAAATATTTAGTGAAATATTTCTTAATATTTTATTTTACAAGGCTAATTTAGTTTTAATATAATTATCATTAAAATATTTGTATACTAAATACAAATGCATTTATTACAGATGTAGATCTATATTTAAAATTTAATAGAAACTCAAATGGAAGTTATTAAAAGGTGATCTATATTTCATGTAAATATATATATATATATATATATATATATATATATATATATATATATATATATATATATATATATATATATATATATATATATATATATATATATATATATAATTTGTAGCATAAAATATGAAAGGAATACAGATAATTATTGCAGGGTATTTGGCTTAATATTTATTAGATATTTCTTATTCTTTTAAATTTTCCAAACTGATATTAGCTTACCTGTTTAAAATTATAGTGTAAATCACGAGAAAAGTAGCTGTAACGTTACTACAGCTTCTTAGAAGTGTTACAGATATTTTCTTATAAATGATATAATATGAAGATGAATATATAAAAGTTTTTGTAATTCTATTAAAGGTTTCTTAATAAACATGCTTAAAAATGACCTGTAACGGCTGCTAACAATTTCTTAGTTAAGATACAAAAGAAGTATCTGTAATTGTACTAACCATATCTTAATAAACATCTGTAGTACTACTAGAAAATCTCTAGGCAACTGGGATTCCATAAACTTTTCTAGTAACCAATACAGTTTCTTCTTAAGTAACACTACTGCATTAAACTTAGTAAACAGCACACAAACTTCCTTAGTGAACAAACTAAAAAATCAATAGTAGTGTTACAGATACTTCTCTTGTACCTTCACTTAGAAATGGTTAGTAGTATAGTACTAACCATATACTAAATAAATACCTGTAATGGCTTCTAGGAATACCTTAGTAACGAAACAAGAGAAGCATTTGTAAAACTACTAACCATTTATTGGTAAACATACTTAAAAAGGAACTGTAACGGCTACTAAGAATTTTTTAGTGGAGATACAAAAGAAATATCTGTAATACTACTAACAATTTCTTAGTGAAGGTACAAGAGAAGTATCTGTAATGTCTACTAATCATTTCTAGTATTCCAACTAAAAAAGCACCTGTAATGTCTACTAATCATTTCTTAGTATTCCAACTAAAAAAGCACCTGTAATGTCTACTAATCATTTCTTAGTATGCTCACTAAGGAAGTCTGTGTGCTGTTTACTAAGTTTAATGCAGTAGTGTTACTTAAGAAGAAACTGTATTGGTTACTAGAAAAGTTTATGGAATCCCAGTTGCCTAGAGATTTTCTAGTAGTACTACAGATTTTTTTTTTACAGTGTATACCAAGATGTTTACAGTATTCGAAGAACTTATTTCATGTGTATCGTCGCTTTGAAAAAAAAATCGTACAAATATTACTGTTGAATTAACTTTTATTTGGTTTTAGATTCTTAAAAATAATTGTATTTTAACATATGTTTTATTTTGTATGGATTTGAGACTGTTTCTCTTCATGATTTCTCTTCATGACAAGTTTTTATTTAACTTCAAAGACCGTATGTATGTCTTTTTAATTCAAAATTTGTACTCGAACTTTAACTCAGCTTCAAATGTCCGATCGAGATTAAATTTTATATACTGATGTAAATCTGATAACAATATAATATTATTATGATTTTCGATGGTAACCATTTTTATTTATTTTATAGGATGATACAAAAAAAATAATTAGGATAGATTATAAAATAAAGGAGATGGCTGTTTTTAATTTTTTTATTTTTACTTTTAATATTTGATTTTGTGTATTTTTTGGCACTGAATCTGAAAATGACTTTAATTTTTAACCCTCCCGTTAGAATTTCTTTTTAAATCAAAAATATCAAAGTTAAACTATAGTGAAAATTTAATACTATGAAAAAAAATGTAGAACAATTTTATGAAATAAAATTTTATTGAATTCAATAATTTATTCACTTTATTTTACTTTATACTAGGATTCTTACAGTTTAACATCTGAGGGGTCCGATGAAGAGTGAGGGACATGGGGTTGAGGCTTAATTTTTATTTTGAAATTTACAACTTTCGAAACATCCTGACGCGATGGTTAAAGATGAAAGTCTTTTTCGGTTATGAAAGACAAAACCCTTGTCTCTTGAACGACAGAACTCGAGTGGAATGCCGTAGACTGATTTTCAGTCCTGATAGCGTGAATAAATTTTTGAAAGAAGGTGAAATTAATGTTTAATAAAAAGGTAATCCGCAGATACAGAAACGCTCAAATAGTTATAGAGAAAGGTTTTGTGATTTTCATGGTTAAATAACAAATTTTGGATTGATTAAGAATATAATAATACATTTTTCATCTTTGATGTCTCATGAGCTTTGATCTAGCATTTAGCTGGAACCTTCCTATTCTTTCACATCAAACAAATATATTTTAAAGTAGTAAAATTTATTTAATAAAATGTATTGTGTTCTATCTATTTTCATTTATTAAGTGAAAATTTTGTTTTAAAGTATGTTTATTTTACTTTGAAAAAAAAAACCGGAACATTGACAGCAATAATCCAGTTCGGCAAGGAATGATAGAACGAAAAATTTGAAATAATAATGGCTGTACTCAAAAGCTCTCTCAGGCCAGTTTCGAGCTCCACAGTCTCACCAATGAGCATTGCAGATATGCATCACACAGAAAAAATGTAAGAAGATATGATTGCTTGTATATGATCTTTAAGGGGGCTCAGGGGTTGAAAACTTTTCAAAAAATCGATTTTTTATGATCTAGTTTGATTATTCAATTAATTCTTAACCCAATGCAAAAAAAAAAAAAAAAACGCATAAAAATATTTGCATTTTTAACGAAGTTATAAGCATTTATGTATCAACTCTTTCATAGCCCCATCCATATAATTTCAACTTTAAGTCGCGTTTTCTCAAAACTTGATTTTTGACAACTAACACCAAGATTTAAAATAACTATTTGATGGAATGGCTTTAATTTTTTTCCATGCATATAACATCTTAGAATGAATGAATATAGTTTAGAGAGTTTAATATTTTGAGTATTTTTAATGAAAGAAAAGTTGTATTTTTTAGGGTTTTAAAAAAATTTTCAGTTTGAAAGTTTTTTTAATAAGGTTTTTTTCGAATGATTGTTATATCTTTAATTTATTCTATAGAGTAAAGTTTCTTGATCATTTTAAAGCAAAAATTAGGTTCTTAAGTCAATTCAACGTTAAGATATCTTGGTGTTACTAATATAACACAATTTTTTTTCGAAAATTGTGTTACATAAATTTTGCTATATTTCTTATTATATTACATTGAAGTACTTCATTTTAATCTTTTATAAGACTACAGACATACCTTTAAAATATCAGAAAGTTTAACTTAATTACACTGAATACTTTCTGTTTTTATATGGACTCGAAGCGAGAGCTCTGTTTACATGTTTTTCCGTATAGATCAACCCCTGAGCCTCCTTTAAATTCATATTTACATATACGTGTTAAGTTTACTATCTCGAAAATATTTTCTTCCTTTAATCATCTACTAACCTACAAAATTAAAAAAAACAGTGAATCGATGTTTGACTTTCTCTTTGTTAAATATAAGAAAATGTTTCCTAAACATAAATTCTCAAAATAGCAGACTGTATACACAAATATATTTCGTATTTAAACAGGCATAGAAATATTAAGCCTTATAAAAGAAAAGCCGTTTTGAACGTATATGTATTTTATGTAAACACAGTTTGCATTTGAAATATATTTCAATGATCACTTTTAATAAATAAGCCAACTAATCCCTATTTTGAATCACGCTAGACTGTATGAAAACAAAAGTTTAAAAGAAGATAAAAGGAAAACAAATAAACATTGAAAACACGCAGCAGTGAAATCTGTGAGTCTCATTAAGGGAAATGCAGTATGTTTTACAGAGAAGAAATACATTTTTCCCTAACCAGAAAAACATACAATTCAAAATGAAGATTTCCTCTAATCTCTTACGCAATACAAATAGAGTGCAGTATAGTAATAGTACTAATAATGTAGAAACAAGTATAAAAAATCATGCGTATAGCAAAAATTTTTCTAACACATTTGGAATACTGTAACAAAACATTATAATTTATTAAGGTGAAAGATGTCTATACACTATATTGCCATTGATTATTGGACACTTGCGATTTTAGACATTTTGTTAAATATCTAGAAAAATACACGAGGAATCATCTAGAAACTCTTAGTGTATAAATATAATAGTATAAGTCATACATCTTCGTGAAGATTTTTCCCGAAACTCCATAGGGGACCGTCAACAAATTAAAAAAGAATGAATATCTTTTGAATAACCCTGTCAAAACTAATGTAGCAAAAGCGTTCAAACTCTAGATTATGATTGAATGCCTTATTGTAATACGCCTTGTTCATTTTTATGCAAATAGTATGCATACTCGCAGAGTAATTAAGGTTTTTATAAAAATGGTCCCAAATTTTTCACCTTTTTTTCCTTATAATTTTCAGAGTTCTTAATATAAAATAATATTTTTTTCAGAAAATATGAAAAACAACATTGCGCACAGTACCCTGTAATCAGAATTAAAAAATAATGAAAATTGTATACAAAATGAGTTGGTTTCCTAAGTAATTTTTTACTGCGCATGCGTCAACGATATCAAAATTTCATTTGCATATTATGTTAGCTAAATGTATAGAGCAACTTTTGTGAAAGTCACAAAATCATAACTTGAAAATTCTGAAAAAAATCGTTAATTGAATTAGTTGAAAATCCGTTATTCTCAAACACAAGAGGGGTTGTATTCATACATTCATTGATTAGTGTCAGTATAGAATACACAATACGGGATGTACTACACTGCTCAAAATAATTAAAGGATATTTAAAGTTTTATGTAAAATAAAGATATAAACGAATTTTTGTTTTTGCCGAAAATAGAAGAAGAGAATCCCAAATGCAAATATTTCTGGTTTTCAAACTGTGGAGTATGCAAATTTTGAGTTCGACGTCAAAAACGTCGCTTCAGCGGCAGCGAATGAAATTTGACTTTCAACTGGATAAAAGAGAATGAAGACAATGATGATCGGCATTCAGTGATTGCTTTGTTTCGATGAGTACGATATCTCAGCGAAGTCATTTGACAGATTCAGAAGCTTGGAGAATTGTTGGTAGGTTAGAAGGGGCCAAACTCAAGCCGAAGTAGCGCAAGCCATTGGAGTGTCACAAAGTGTTATTTCCAGGATTTGGAACCGTTTTTTGGAGAGTGGATGTGCAGGCCGAAGACCAGGGCAAGGTCGTAGACGGGCAACAACGCCCAATGAAGATCGGTATTTAGCTATAACAGCTCGGAGACACCGAAACATGAACGCTACTCTTCTCGAACAACAATTTCTCTCAGCTACAGGCACCACGATTTCAACTCAGACTGTCCGAAACTCCATGCTGTAGGTCTGTATGCTCGCCGACCGATGGTATGTGTTAGATTAACATCAAGGCATCGTCGCGACCGCAGGGAGTGGGCAACCGAGCATGTCAACTGGAGGATAAATGAATGGAGTAATATTCTGTTTTCTGACGAGTCCCGTTTTGCTGTGCATCCAGATAATAGGCGAATTTTCATCTGGAGGGACCGTGGCAGTAGGAATAATCCTGCGTTCGTGCACGAAAGTGTCAGATTTGGCGGTGGAGGAGTGTTGGTGTATGATGGCATCTCCATTGACGGGCGCACTGACCTCTACATCATTCGAGATGGAGCTCTGATTGGTCGCCGATATAGGGATGATATCCTCAGACCTATTGTAGTCCCTTACGCTGCAGCAATCGGAGATAACTTCATTTTAATGGACGATAACTGCAGGCCACATCGTGCAAACCTGGTGCAGGATTTCCTTTTCGAGGAAGGAATCGATCGAATGGAATGGCCAGTGTGTTCTCCAGACATGAATCCAATCGAGCACGTTTGGGACGCTCTAGGAAGACGAGTTTCTGGCCGCCAACAACCCCCACAAACTCTCCAAGAACTGGAAAGAGCTCTTCTGGAAGAGTGGGGCAGAATACCCCAACTCGTCATTAGTAGCCTCATTGAGTCCATGCCTCAAAGGTGTTCAACGTTGCTTGCCGCCCGTGGAAACCATACCCCCTACTGAAAATGATTTTCTTTGAAGAAAACACCTTTTCTTATTCTTTTTTTCTCATATGCACAAATTGTGTTTTTTTCCTTTTGTACACATATGCGCAATAAAATGCTTTTTTTTTTTTTTGCCAAACATGTGTAATTTATTCTCATATAACCTACTATGTCTGTCGACCATGTATCAATCAGCTAAAAAGTTTCCCCGATACAAAATCCACCTAAAACTGCAATATCCTTTAATTGTTTTGAGCAGTGTACTACATTTGGATAAAATCCTTCATTTTTTTGCTTCATTTTGGAAACAACGGATTCTGTCCTTTTTCTATAGACGATTACTTTCAGAATTTTCAAGCTATGATTTTGAGACTTTTACAAAAGTTGCTCTATACATTTAGCTAACACTAGCTGACCCGCCCGGCGTTGCCCGGGTCCGTATTAACAATATTAAACGAACTTGAAATTTGTATGATTTTATCATTAACTGGAAGCATGCAGAAATACATTGTCTGAAATACGTCGCAGCTGACTTTGTGAAAAATCGGTTTTAAAAAGAACAACTAATATTGAGCTCTAAAAATACTTAAAATGAGCAATGAGAAACACGGGAGGGAACATGTATCCAACGATTGCGTTAGTTTCGTGTTAAAGTGTTGATATTTACCCGTAAAAATCACTGTTAAATCACGTAACTAATTATTTTTTTCGCATAGAAATCCCAAGTGAAATATTTTGAATTTCAAACTAATTATATCACTCTTAATTCCGTCTATACCGTGAATGAAATCGATACGCGATGATAAAAGATTGGTATATAGTATTATAATTTCAGAACCATTTAACAAAAGTGTATATTTTTAATCAAAGCATGCGTAATGTATACACTGTGGACAAATTCCTAACCGTAAACTTTTGTACCATAACCATAATCTGTCTGTAACCTAACTGCGACTTAACATTACCCTACCGTAACTTAAATATAACATAAATGTAACCTAGCCGTCACTTTGAAATACCAATATAGAAGCATCATTTAAGATTTTGCTTGAAAAGTTAACATTCTTTCGTTAATGTCTTAAAATCGTCTGCACTCTGAAATCTAGATTTTAGATTAATATTTGTTATTTAAGTTTTCGCGCATGATTTTAAAAGATTGTTTTCATAAATATATTTTATATATTGACATAGAGTTATTAATATGTTGTTAAATTAAAAACATTTTTTCATCTACGTTATAAAGTATTAAAAAGTTCTGAAAAAAAAAAGAAAACTTTTAGTAATACAATTTTTAGTTCAAATCAAATGTTTTCAATATTCTTTTTTATTTTATTTTGATATTTAATTATTTCGAATTTATCAATTCCAATTATTTTAAAAGCAAACATTTTTTTAAAAATAAATAATATAATGGAAAAAAGACCATTTTAAAAAATTACTATTTCTTCGCAAAATACGCTTCAGCTGTAATTCATTTCTTTCAATTCGTCTTATTAATACAAAATCTCTTCTACATGCTTTTGTTTGGGACATTAAAATTTGAGCGATAAATGGTTTGATATTGCATCCCTTTTTACGGTTTACTTCACCACCACCTATCTTTTTCCTCCATGGTTTACAACCGCTGTGATAAAAAATCATCTTTTAAACTGACAGCTTGCCAGTCTATAAATTTTAAAGGTCGGTTCCAGCTTTTTTAATTATTTATGCCAAAATTTTATGCAACCAACCAACCATAACTAAATGAAGGGAAAAAAGAAGAAAAAAGGCGATTTTTTATGAGAGTGATCTTTGGAATTTAATTAATTACTCAGTTAATAAATAGAATTTCGAAATTCTGAAGCTCAGGTGCATCAGGAGAGATATTGGGCTACTCTCATAAAAATTTTGAGCTTCGTACGTCCCATAGATTTTGCTAGCCATCGCAGACACACACACACACACACACACACACACACACACACGCAGACAGAGCGATTTGTTATTTTATTAGTATAGATAATATGTAAATGAAATTTTGATATCTTTGACGCATGCGCAGTAAAAAATTATTTAGTAAATCTACTCATTTTTCATACAATTTTTATTATTTTTTAATTCTGATTACAGGATACTGTGTGCAATGTTGTCTGTCATATTTTCTGAAAACAATATTATTTTATATTAAGAAATCTGAAAATTATAAGGGAAAAACTTGGAAAAATTTGGGACCATTTTTATAAAAACCTTAATTACTCTGCGAGTATTCATGCTATTAGCATAAAAATGAACACAGTGTATTACAATAAAGCATTCAATGATAATCTAGAGTTTGAGCGCTTTTGCTACATTTGTTTTGACAGGGTTATTCAAAAGATATTCATTCTTTTTTAATTTGATGACGGTCCCCTATGGAGTTTCGGTAAAAAATCTTCACAGAGATGTATGACGTATACTATTATATTTATACACTAAGAGTTTCGAGATGATTCCTCATGTATTTTTCTAAATATTTACTAAAATGTCTAAAATCGCAAGTGTCCAATAATCAATGGCAATATAGTGTATAAACAATTTAAAATGCATAACTCTTTTAAAGTCCAGTTTCTACAATTACGATGAATAGTAAAAAATATATCCAAATCTTTTGTGCACCTTTGTATCTTATCCAAAGATTCATACGTATACTGTATAGTATGCTAAAAATTAATTGAATTATACGCATAAAATCCAGGCTGCGGAGTCGGAGTCGGGCCCATTTTTGAGCAAAAGAGTCGGAGTCGCAGTCGTTTAAAAACAAGCCGACTCCGACTTCGGCTTTTTTTCTTAGACAGTTTAAAGTGAAATTAAACCAATAAAATGTAATTTTAAATCCATGAAAGGAATTATTATTGTTATTTTTGGATTATGTCAAACTACCGAAGTTAAAGAAACCCAATATACTGCCCATTGTATACAGAAGATGAAAACTGTTTTTAATTAAAAGCTCTAGTAGATCCCATATTATTTCCGAACAAGTAAAATTTTTATCTTCAATATTATTTACTTCTATCTTTACAAGAATAAAGTATTATATTCTTGAAGAATTTCGACTTCCGGCAATCGATGGATTATGACGTTTTAGAAGATCCTAAACACCATTTGATAGTTTTTTGGGAAATGTCTTTCAGTAAATCTGTCAGTTCGTGAGTCTGTATGCGACAAAAATTTTGGAGCGTTCTATCTCAAGAACTAATGGATGGAATTTCGCAAAACATTGGATTCTGTTAGATCTTGATTGTAACTGGAGCTGATTAATTTTTTGTGTATATCATTCGACAAGGGAGTTGCTATGCTGCATTATTCACAATTTCCACAGTAGCTATATTTTAAGAATTAATGTATGGATTTTTATAAAACTGTAGATTCAGTTAGTACTTTATATAATTAGATGTTGTTTTGGTGCAAATTCGTGCTGCTATGATGCATTGTTCATGATATTGCAAGAGCGCTATCTCAAAAACAAATGCTCGAATTTCATCAAACTTTATATTTAGTTAGTTTGTAATGTAGATTAGTATAGTTTTGTGTTTGGTGCAAATCGCCTTACAGATTGCGCTACTATGCTGCATTTTTAACGATTTTGCAATAGCTGTGGCTCAAGCACTAATGCATGGATGTTTAATAAATTTTAGATTGAGTTAGTATCTGATATAAATTGATACCGATTCGTTTTTGATGTACATCACCCAACATGTAGCGCTGTTATGCAGAATTTCAAAATTTCCGCAATAGTCTTATCTCAGAAATTAATGTACTTATTTTCACCAAACTTCAAATTCAGTTAGAACTTGATATGCGTTGTTGACTAGATTTTGGTGTAAATGACCTAAGAGGTGGCTCTGCTATGATGCTTTTTTCAGGAAGTATTAACCTGTATGATACAGAAGAAAATTTTAAGATTAACACATCTGACAAGTTTTTTTTTCCTTTCCATCGAAATTTTTCTGCTCTGGAAGACACTAATTAACATGAAAATTGTACAGATTTCCCCTTTTCGAGGCCACGGATCTGAAATAGTAAAACTTTTGTTTTGTTATCCCTTTTAGATTTCGGTTGTTTGATTTTTCAGGTTTGTGGTACGTGAAATTAAAGAATTTGTAAAACGGAAAATATTTTTTTCTAAAGCTCTAAAAACTGAATTAATACGGAAATAATGACATTTTTGCCATATTTTTCTTTCGTTCCCTCATAACTTTAACCAACAACAACACTAGTATATTAGATAGAAAGAGTCGGAGTCGGAGTCGAAGTCGTTAAAATTTCCGAATTTGGAATCGGAGTTGGAGTCGGACATTTTTTTCCACCAACTCCGCAGTCCTGCATAGAATACTTGAAAATTCTCAGTCAGAAATCTACATCAATAACAATGAAAGAAAGCACTGTCAGGGCTTCCTGATTCAGGAGCAAATAGCTATGTCATACCTGTGTGTCTATAAATATTAATATTTCACAATTAATTATCTGATTTAAGTTTTTTTTTCAATCCACCATTTTAACCATATAAAGTCATTCTTTTTATTAATACAAATACTTATAAATGAAAGAAAAACGGGTAAAGAAATATTAAGACAGTCAAAAATCATATTATTTCAGTAAAAATGTGATATTTATGACTTAATTACTACAAACTGTTTACAAATCTGTAAAGTTTAAACATAGATTTTTAAAGTAATAAAGTAAGCTGGAGTAAATGGAACCACCAGGTAACTGGGCCATAGGCCATTTTATTTTTTTAAAAAAATGATGATTTTATGTTTTAGCTTTTGTCAACATTGCATCCCCAGCTCTGCATCTTAAAACAACTCAATCAAAGCTCTTTCTTTGCTGTGATAGGTTACCGAAAATTCAGGCCTCTCTTTTTACAGAAAACATCAATTTGGTTGAACTCCTCGGCTTTGTATTAAAATACGATAAGTACTTTTATTAATTTTATTTTAAAGATTGGGCATATGAATGCATTAATATTATTAAGTATCTCCATATATTTATTTAGAGTTTCAAATGTAAGGCCGGTGTTCCAGTTACCCCATAAAATTTTCAAGAATGGGCTAACTGGGTCATGCATTAGGTGTAACTGAACCATGTATGACCTAGTTACCCCAACAGATATCAATATTTTTTATTGCCATGTTAAATTAATTTCTCCATTTTATTTCCATTGTAGTAAAGGAAAATATACACTATGTTATTAAAACTGATAAAAATAATAACATTTTTTAAAAAGCATGTCGACGAGCACCAAATCAAAATATTTAACTGAGATAACTAATATCGAAATTTTGCAATACAGATAAAGAGAGGACACACAAGACAAAGTGAAATTATAAGAAAATTATTGAAACCAATAAAAATAGTTCTGTTTAATACGAAAACATATTACATTCTCCAGAAGTTTATTGGAATTATCGCATTTTTATCGGGGTACATAAAAAAGAGAATGAGTTATGTATTTACGTGCCATACACATGTTCATAGATTTGTCTTGTTTATTTTTTTCGTAAAATATTCATGTAACTTTTATACTTCTTACTTATACTAAAGTATATAAGTACTAACTTTATACTTTAGCATAAAGTACTTTTCTGACTTACATTTAAATACTTTTCTGACATTTTTGTAAAAATAAATCTACTAATTTCGCGTTTAGTGCACTTTTTAGACACCTTGACAGCAAAGGTTTTCCTTTCAATACTCTTTACTTGATGTATAATTTATATGATTTGCCTGGTTTATTTTTTTTTATAATGTACACTTTTTCAAACAGCATCTGATACCTCATATTAGAAAGAAACAATGGTGTACGGAAGATAGACCTGACTGGTTTATTTTCATATGAAAAACGAAACATGGAATATATATTTTTTAGGCATTAAAATATAACTGTGAAAATTTCTGTCTATTAGAGGGAACATAACTGAGCATATTTATAAAGGTTCAGACTTTAATTCAAGCGAGTTTTAACATTTAGAAGATTAATTGTCAGAATCTCCAGAGTCACATTGAAAATCACGGACCAGTTGCCCCACGTAATTAAACTTACACTGGATTAAAAGTATAAACTAATGATATTAAAAATATGTCAGGATTAATTTTATAAAGCTTTTTGAGGATTCTGAAAATGTAAACAATTGAAAAAAAAAATACATAATTTATGCAAAATAATTATTGAGATAAAATTTACTAAATACAGACGTTACAACAGCACTGGGTGGCAGATAAGAAAACTAACTAATTTAATCTATATTTTAGTTAATATTCTTATCTCAAGATGACTATAATTTGAAGACGGGATAACAGACTTTTTTCCTCGCGTACAGTCAACCCTTCAACATTGTGATATATGATTGAGAAACACATTTAATTAACCACTGGATAACGCATACACAGTGCTGCGCTTGAAGGATAAATGTAATTGCACTTGATATCTTTCCTTAGGCATTCTAGACTCTAAAGTAAGCATTTTTAGTACACCTCAGTAATATATACAAGTTTCAACTCATTTAAAATAGTGTCATACATTCAAATACACTGCAAACGATTTTCTCCCATAAGCCATAATATAATTTTAAGTGTCCCGGTAAACGATCTGATATTGCTACACACACCACTTTTACTGCAGAACATGTCAGAGTAAACACCGTTAACATATATTAATTTCATGAAAATTTGACTATATTTACGCGAGTTAGAGCACTGATGGTCGGACAAACAAACAAAGCGGATTCCTAAACAATTTTCAACTATGTTAGACAATAAATAAATAAATAAATAAAACATAGAAATCATGCGAAAACGAACTAAAATGTAACAAGTAAGAATAATCATGCATCAAGCATAGATTATGAAACACTTTCCAAAACTTCCTGAAATATTTAAAAGACCTCCTTATTTAGGGAAATAAGATGTTGCTCTCCATAGCCAAATATGTATTCCACTATTTGCGTACACCCCTGTACATGAGCTGTCGATTGATATATACTATATAAAGGGGAAATTTAGTTTAACAAGAAAGCGCCTAACGGGTTAAAAATTCTTCTTCCGCAATTTATAATAATAGACCGACACATGGTTGAATTCTTTAGTTCAGGTTATTTAGTACCTTTATTACGTGCCAATATTTAGCCAAAATTTATTTCAAACTAAGATATTCTTAAAACTACTGAAATCAAATTCCCAGAAGTTATCATCTATAGGCGATGATGTATCCAATTCTTTACGTAACCCTATATATCATTTTATCTATATTCTACAAATATTTCTTAGTAAATAGAACGGAGTTCAGCGTGAAAATGCATAACATATTAAAAAACCACCTTTAAGTAAATCACGCTCATATTGACAAACATTTAGGAGATCTTTTCTGTAGTCCTGTATATGAAGTATATCATTTATACACACCATATATTAAAATAGCAAATAAAGCCTTTGTGCACAAATGTTTAAAGATAGAAAACCAACGATTATAAATACACAAATAAAGTATGAGAAGGTAGCAAATAGCTATTTCGAATCTACTATCGAGATTCTTCATAAGTGCAAAACTCAGCGAGCTAAAAAATAGCAAAACTGAGCAAAGAGACAGAGAGACGCAGGCTTATATACCCGCTATGGGAACAATCCCGCCTAAAGAAAAGCAACCAATGAGAAGAAAGCAGCCAAAACAACTGGGTGGAAAAGTAGCGACATCTATCGGAGAACAAACAAAACAAAAACTGAAAAGCTAGTTAAAAAAAAGTATTAAATTAAAGATTTCCAAATACTTGGAAAATAAGGAGTACTAGATAAGTCATTGACTAAGGAGTGAGAATTTTTTATAATGTGGTAAGCTTCCCAAAAATCAAGATTAAGAATGGAAGGACATTTATGGATGATGGTGGCTGAAGAAAAGTTAAACTTATGTTGTGAAGACCAACAATGTTGAGCAATAGAGGAACGTTTAAGCTCTTGATTTTTAACATACCTTTTATGTTCCATTAAACGAAATCTGAGAGCACGTTTAGTCTGACCAATATAAGAAAGACAACATTGGCAAGAAATTTGGTAAATACCCCAGTTATCTAAGCGATCAATGGGGTGCTTAAGATTTGAAAAAACAATTTTATTAACATTCTCACGCCTTAGTCAATGACTTATCTAGTACTCCTTATTTTCCAAGTATTTGGAAATCTTTAATTTAATATTTTTTTTTCACTCGCTTTTTAGCTTTTGTTTTGCTTGTTCTCCGATAGATGTCGCTACTTGTCCACCCAAGTTGTTTTGGCTGCTTTCTTCTCATTGGTTGCTTTTCTTTAGGCGGGATTGTTTCCATAGCGGGTATATAAGCCTGCGTCTCTCTGTCTCTTTGCTCAGTTTTGCTATTTTTCAGCTCGCTGAGTTTTGCACTGATGAAGAATCTCGATAGTAGATTCGAAATAGCTATTTTCTACCTTCTCATACTTTATTTGTGCATTTATAATCGTTGGTTTTCTATCTTTAAACACACCATATAATCTGCATAAATTTAGTGAAACTTAAAAGTGCATATCATAAGAAAAATTTCATTTCATCCATTTATTAGACATCATAGATAATACACAGTATTTCGGATAGAATATCTATTTGAAATCTTTTGTGTGTCCTTGTAAATGTTAATGACTTCATTATTTGCGTGAAATAATTTATATTACGTCTCAGAGAGATATATAAACTTTATTATTAATGAAACAGTTTAATATAATTCAAATATGTCGCAAAAAATACCCCTTTTACTATTACGTAATGGAATTGTTTTGTGAGGCCCTGTAAATGAATAATAACCATTATTTTCATAGCATGTTTTAGTGCATTTCGTAAATGCGTAAAAATTTTAATAGGTTTGGCCGAGTTTAAGATCTTTAAAATTTGAAACGATTTTTCCCCATAGGCCATAATGTAACGTTATACATTCGACTGTCCTGTTAATAAACTAATCATACTAGAAACTTCATTTGCAATAGGGTTCATGCTAGGTTAAATGTCAATAACTTCAAAAATCCCTGTCGGCTGTGCCTATAGGCGGAGGTAGATTTCGAAGAGGGCTCATTTCAACAAAAAAAGTATATGATTAGAGATAAACCCAGTTTAATAACTTCATTTGGCCGTTTATGAAAAAGTTTTAATTTCATTTTTCTGCAAAAACTGGTTTTAACAGAATCATCTTAAGAAAAATTCAGCTCAAATGCCCATTTTGACAACATATTTTGAAATAGATTCTGAATTAATTAAAAAATCGACCAAAACAGTACATTATACACTATACAGTTCCTAAATAACAAAAAACTGTCAGTTGAATGCATTTGAGAAAAAAATTGAATTTAAAAATGAGTCATAAAATAACCGATTTGTTGCTTGAATACATCCTTAATTCTTTAATCATGATTGCTTCGGAAAATTTTGTGCGAAATACTCACTTTGACAGCATTTTTAAAAATATATTCTATCTTTATCAAAAAACACAATATATAGTTCCTAAATAAGAGGATCTGTAAATTGGATGCGTTTGAGAGCGAAAATGGATTTTAAAACGAGTCATAAAAAATGCAATTTGCTATGTAAAAACTTCCTTAATTTTTCAAATCACGAAGACTTCGGTAAATTCTGTTCAAAATACACTTTTTGGTAGCCTTTTTCAAATTATATTCTGTCTTTATCAAAAAACCAATCAATGCATCACATTATATAGTTCCTAAATAAGAGGATCTGTAAATTGGATGCATTTGAGATCTAAAATGGATTTAAAAACGAGCCAGAAAAAAACGCAATTTCTTATTTGAACACTTCAAATTTTCAGTCACGATGATTTCTGAAAATTCTGTTCAAAATACCCTTTTTGGTAGCCTTTTTTGAAATACATTCCGTCTTTATCAAAAAACTGACCAATGCATCCCATTATATAGTTTCTAAATAAGAGGATCTGTAAATTGGATGCATTTGAGAACAAAAATGGATTTAAAAACGAGTCAGAAAAAAAATGCAATTTCTTATTTGAATACTTCCTTCAATTTTCAGTCCCGATGACTTTCGGAAATTCTATTCAAAATACCCTTTTTGGTAGCCTTTTTTGAAATATATTCTGTTTTTATCAGAAAATTGACCAATGCGTCACTTTATACAGTTTCTAAATAAGAGGATCTACCATTTGAATGCGTTTAAAATCAAAAATTAATTTAAAAATGAGTCAGAATATAAGCAGTTTGGATTTGAGGTTTTTTCTCTAACTCCTATTTTTATTTAATTTATTTTTGCTATACGAATTGGTCCTATGAAAAACTTGTCAATGTAAAAGTTGTAGATATTTTTGAGAAGATATAAAATAAATTTAATCAGATTTGATATCTTAAAAATTGACGGAGTTATGGATTTTTCTCTTTTTTCAGCGCTTTTTTTCTTTTCGTTTTTAATTTTTTTCATCGGTAAAAGTTGGTCCTATCAAAAACTTGTAAATACAAAAGTTTTAGATAATTTTAAGAACATTTACAAAAAATTTAGTTGGACTTGATATCTTGAAAATTGACGAAGTTATGAATTTTTTCTTTCAAAATCCCTGTTTTTTTTGCCCCTTGAGCCCACTTCTAAATTTGTCAAAAATCTGTCATGCATATACTTTTGGCCCATTTTTAAGAAGTAATATAAACTTTAAACCGATTCGATATCTAATTTAATTAAGAAGTTATGGCGTTTTTTCGGTTTTCACAAAAACGCCCCCTATTCCGACCCCCCATGGTCCGATTTTGCCCATTAATGAACTTAGCCAAGATTTTATCCTCTTTGATTTTATGTACAAGTTTGGTGGAGATTGGTGAAGAATTATAGAAGTTATCGTGTCCATAAAAAGGTGATATATATATATAGAGAGAGAGAGATAGGTAGATAGATAGATAGATATATAAACTGGTGCAATTGCAATAGGTAGTATTTCTTACGAAATCTACCTAAAATTTTCAAAGCAAGTTAGAGAGTAAGAGAGTTAGAGCGCAGACAAAGAAATCGAAATCATAAACACTTTTCAACTGTTTGAAAGTGTTAAAAACGGTCGGATGGACATAAATTGTTTAAACAAGATACATTTGTCTTATAACTTTGTAATTAAATATTAAATTCACTGTTAAGTCTCGAAAAATAAGTTCTCTTCACTCTAAAAATAATTATAATACTAATAATTAACGCCAATATTTAATTTTATGTTTAAATTCAAAGTTAAAATTAAATAAAATATGCAAATTTTTATTTTGAAAAAAACATGTTTGAATAATTATTAAAAAAGCTGTATTTATTTCGTAGAAAAAGAAATTTGGATTTTATTGGGACATTTTTGTGAATAGCAATTTATAGTCTGATTTTATAAATATTTTTTCTCTGTAGTTGTTAAATTTCGATAGATCTATTGCCACGTTATAAAAATATCTATATTATAAAGGACAAATTGTGCGTAACTCTAACATCATTTTGACCGTAACAACAGCATACGATTGATTATATTTAACTTTTACTACCTTTTATTGCAGTTTCTTAAATTTCTAAACACCGCAAATTTTGTAATTTTACACCGTTGAATACAGAAAGAATATTCATTCAAATGCAATTTGTTTGAAAACTACATTGCAATTCGCTTGACTGTATCGCAGTTCACCTATTTTTTATTATTTTAAAAATTATCTTCAAGCATGGTTTTCTAAAATCTATCTCTGTCACTTTTGAGACAGGCGATTACAAAAGATAAATCTATTTACTGTTCAATTAACATAAATAAAATTGATTTTATTTTCGGTCTATATTCCATAGCAAAATTAAACCTTTATGAGTCTAAAAAAAGTAATAAAATATAAATAAATGTTCAAGTGCGAGTATTATTCGCACTCGAAGGGTTCCGTACAATAAATATATGAATTATTAACTCTTATTTTTTATTAAAAAATTATTCCTAAAAGAGTAATAAAACTTTGTAAAAAAGTATACCATATAGGGTTGGGCACAGCTGTATATACTAGAAAAGCATGAATGTCTATATTATAAATTTAACTCTTTTTAATCTTATTTTATTCTGCTTTCTGTTTTTTTTATATGTTTTATTGATTTAATTCGGTACTGACCACAAAAATAATACTTATCAAAACTCCATTGACCGAGTTGCCAACCCCCGGCTTTTGTTAATTCATTAAAACGTAGTTGAACTTGAAAATTTATTTAATTAGAAGTGTCTAGTATTAACTCAGAGGATCGTTTGAAGTTTACTTTATTTAGTTGACTCAATAAATTTCTGGTTAGAAGTATAATTGTTTGATTTTTAAAAAGCCGGAGGTTGGCATGTCTGCATTGAGCAGTTCATTAAACTAAATTCAACGTAAGTATAATATTTTGTTTTTACAATGTTGTTAAATAAAGCTCTTGTTTAGATTATATCCTTGGCATTGTGCTAAGAGCGCTTCGAAAGTATGTCACAGACATGGTTGTGCCACTTTATTCCTGGAAGTTTTTAAAACTAGAAACGCCAAAAATTTTAGTCAAGTTTTATAAAAATATTTCACACCAGAATTTTTATTTAAAATTGTTTAAAATTTTTGTTTAACATTTCTCTTTGTATCGTTTAAACTTTTTCCATCATAAACCGATGAACCGAATATATTCATATGATAACAGTCAAGATGATCACTCACGGCGATTCTCGTGTTAATTAATTTTTAAAGACACGAGACATGATTTGAAATATCTATTCAATGCAAACTCGTCGTGAATATCATAGTATTTCTCTGATTAACCTATTAGCCCTTTGGGGCATATTTTTAGATGACACATATTTCTATGTACAGCACAAAAACTACATATTTTTGTGAACAAAGTTGAACTTTACTCGTGTTGTGTTTTTTCTCATCTAGTAAATATATTTTCAAACTACAAAACAGTGTAACTTTAATTTATAAGAAACATTTTCTGCGCTAAAATTTAAATTTTAGGTTTTCTACCATTGTTAAAAATAGAAAAAAATATTTGTTGTGTTATTTTATCAAAGAAATAGTCTTGTGAAAAAGTCTATATATTTATTTTCATGAGAAGAAAGCGTCTTTCACGCCAGTAAATATGAAGATAAATATATAAACTTTTTCACAAGACTAATTCCTTGATAAAGTAACACAGCAAATACGTTTATTTTAAAAATGGTAGAAACCTAAAATCTAAATTTTAACGCAGACAATGTTTCTTTTAAGTTAAAGTTACACTGTTTTGTAGTTTGAAAAGAAATTTACAAGATAAGAAAAAACACAGCAAGCGAATGAATTTTTCCTTCGTGCAGTTTCATTTGACGACCATAAAAAGCATTTGGTTCAGATTTTACACCCAAACTGTAAAGTTGAGCTTTGTACACAAAGATCTTTAGTTTTTGTGTAGTACACAGACATATTGTATTGGGGTGTACGGAAAGTCGTTTCCGTTTGGGAAAATCAATTCACACCAGAAAATTTTGTCCATTAATATCTAAGTATTAGATATCAGAAACAATATATAATAATTAAATAACATAATTTTCCGGTACGAACTGATTTTCCTAAACGGAAAGGATGTTCCTAACAACCCAATAATTTTGCAATTTACACTATTAAATTGAGTATTAAACTACACACTGTTAAGAGAAGAAACTTTTTTCAATCACCTTCTGTCCGGATGATAAGAACAGCTACCCGGCTAGCTGTTTGATTTTCGATTTTGCGGGCACGTTAAAATTTTTTAACTGTGTAGAACAGTAGAGACATTTGATTTTAAGGAATTTGCAATTTGATGAATATAATTATTCTTTTGAAAATTAATTTTTTCTTGCATTGTGAGGAAACATTTCCAAAGGGATGACACGTTTAAAAAATTCTTAAAACCTATAGGATGGTTATCAATTGGTAGGATACCTTTTAACACATCGAAAAAGCAAAGTTCCAAGGTTTAAACCTTGTGTATTGAATGGAAAATAACAATCAAATTTCATTTTTATACAAAGCTCATATTTAAATTTATATTTAAAAATATCTGTACACTTGTAAGTTCATAAATGAATATTAAAATGATAAGTTTAAAAATATATATGATAATAAGAGAAAAAATATGTAACACGTTATATGCGCATAACAAATCCGAAAATATACAAATAAAGAGGAAATTTTGATGAAAATAAATACATAATCTTGTTACCATTATACTAAAAGCAGCATATTTGTACAAAAATATTGACTAAATTAAAAAAATTATTTAATAATTAAAAATATATAAAAGTTTTCAGTTTTAAAAAATTATTTTTAAAGTACAAAAAACAAAAACAAGGTTAAAATCATACCCTTTTCTGGTTTTAAGTTGTAGATAAAACAAAAATGAATATGTGGTGAAAATTTCCTTTGATCGCCATACATAGTTTTTTAGTATCATTACGCGTGGTATCAAAATTCTTCGTCTAGCATCTTCAGCAACAATTTAGAATATTTTGCCCATGTTTAAACCAGCATTAACACATGAATATTCCCCACGGAATATATTTCAAATTACGCAATCTGTTATTGCAGACATTACAAAGACATCGGTGTATATATATTTGTGTGTTAACCTGTTTAATTTCTACGAGTTCAGTGAACGTCCTATATGTCAGGATCTGATAGCACCTGTGCTAAAGAATGTAATGTCTACTCTTTCTCTATTTGAATATCTCATATTGTATGGTTGTGTACAGAATTTCCAAGGTGACATTCCTTCTTCGTGGAAGGGGGAATTGCCAGCTAATCCTTTACAGGTGGGGTGTTAGAGAAAAGAGATAGCTGAGAGGCATGTCCGCCTGTCAGTGAAGTATGCGGATGGTGAGCAGATTAGTAGCATGCCACTAAGCAAGAAAAGAATGGAGTGTCCAATGAGGAGGCTCCAAAGGGGTTTATGTGGGGGAAAGCAGTGATTTGGAGAGGGCAAGTTTGCCTCAGATCATTAGATTCGGTACCTAGGTTTCGGACCTAAAGGTTGCGCTGTGTGGAAGAGCGTAAAGTGTGCGTTTTCTGGTGCGCAAAGGACACAGACGTCCTGGTGTGTTTAGTGCTCTGGGCTAAGAAGTGCAGGCCCAGTATACTTGTGTTGGGAGACTCAAGGTTGAGCTCCAAAAAAATGAATTTAACGTGTGTTGAGTGTGAGGTGGAAAGCGTAATTGGAATAGTACACAACCAATCTTTACGGTATCTAATTTAATGTTGAACCGGATCACCTATATCCGAGTTATAGTTGTATATATTTGTAAATAGCGTATTTTGTGTGTTCATATATTCTTAATAAATTGATAATTCGGTTACTAGCGTAAGTCTTCATTTACACCAATCTCACAGTGGGTGACCGATATCACCTAGTAATATCGGTGGTGGCAGCTATATCTACCACGGACATTCTTCAAAGTTGTGTGGACTGAGGGGAACGTCCGACAAATTGGTGGCAGCGTCGGGATAGAATCGCCTGAAACCACATTTAAAGCATTTAGGCGCTGAAGCATCGCTAGGCTTCTTAAAATCTATTTTCCTACCCGAAAAAGAATTAGTCTCATTACTCCCATTTTGCCTCCAATTATTACTAACTTTGCTATCCTCCCTCGGTCTCATTTTTTCATTGTTTACGTGCCTATCTTTACCTTTAAAACTTTTATACGTAACTGCATAAGATTTATTTTTATGGTCAAAATAATGGTCACATTCTCTAGCAATTTTAGAAGCTTCTAACCATTTACCCTGGTGAGTTAACCCAACATATGACGCAGTATCCTCATCTAACGTACTTACTAATTTAGCAGTAACTATTAACTGGTTGACTTTTTCATAAGAGTCAGCACCTCTAATCTTACAATAATTTTCCCATGTCGCTATTAAACGCGATACAAATAATACATGAGTTTCGTTCTGGTTTCTCCTAGCCTTCTTAAAATTTTCCAAACACGCCTTCGGTGTCGGCTCATGTTCCCTTAGAACTAACTCCTTTAATTCCTCATAATTCTCCATTTGTTCCGTGGTAGTATAAATTAACAAATTATCCGCCTTATCTCCTAACATATTTAGTAGAATTTCGGCCTGCTGATTTTCCGGTACATTTTTAGTTTTGAATGCCCTTTCTAAACTGTTGAAAAATAAATTCCATCCCTCAGTCCCTTCCGGTACTTTGATAGATAGAGTTTTTACGCTTTTGATCAATTTTTCTATATTACTTTCATTATTAGATTCCCTAGACCCATTGAAATTATTTGATGATCCTTGAACTCTTAGCCTTTCCATTTCTAATTCATGTTCCATTCTTGATTTTTCCCTTTGTAACTTTTCCTGTTTTTCTTCGCTCTCTAATCGTTCTGCAACAATAGCGTCAGATAATTCCTTAATAACCCCCTCGTCATATTCATCACTGTCCATTATCTTTTTCTTAAGCTGAATTTTGGTATCATCTTCCGCGAATTCAACCCCCAACTCTTCAGCTAGCACCTGAAGATCTACCTTTTTTAGTTTCAATAAGAAAGCCATACCTTCACCGATTCTTATTACCACCCTACAATAATATTTAAACCTAACAAATTAATATTTCCTAAATTTTTAACTTAGGACAGATATTTCTCCACTTATTATACTAATTAATACCCTTCAGATAATCAATACATTTCATTTCTAATTAACCTACTGAATACTCTAATTTTTCCCAACAATTGATATCCCACAATTTACTTCCAATAAAACAAAAGATAAAACAATAATTCAATTTGACTACTATGCAATATAGATTCCAATTTATACAGTTAGATAACAACATACAATTTACATAAAAATACTGATACGTTGAAATTGAATAGAAGTATTGGCGTCAATCAAGAAATCCACATAAAGAAAAATTGTAAAACATGCCTATATAAATTTCTACAAATATCCTCACTAAAATATTTCCGAACTCAATACTGGTTCTTACACTTAAAACAAATATACTGAAAATCTTTACTTTTATTTTTCCTCACTATGGCTCTCTTTTGAGCCTTTTTTTTTCACTATGGCTCTCTTTTGGGCCTTTTTTTTTCACTATGGCTCTCTTTTGAGCCTTTTTTTTTTCCTCACTACTATTGGCCAATTAAAATCCTAAGCAAATGTTATTATACACTCTTCAAACTTAAAAAATGTTGCTTCATTTAAATATTACTTTAACAATAATTTAACTTTAAGTAAATTTAATTATTCCTTCCAACTACTATTACCACAATTAGTACAAAAAAAAAATTATAGACAATCAATACTAGCTCAAGTTATTATGACCTTTCCTTAAAACAATAGCCAATATGGTTATTAACACTTTATAGGTAGGGAGTATTGATAAAACACATAAATGATACAGACAATTTACTTAAATTACTATTAATTATACAACAACAAATTTTGGTTCGAGATGTCAGCAGAAAGATATGATCAAAACACCTTACCTTATACTTTCTTTGTTGGATTACTTTTCTAATCACAGGTAGCTCCACGATGTAGCGGTAATATGGCACAATAGTTCAGTTTAGTTCTTCCTAATAAAGATACACTGCAAATTCCCAGCACACATTGAGAACACATGTGGAGCACTTTGATTGAAAAAAAGTGTTCCAGTTACCTTAATGTGTACTGAAATGTGTTCCGGATGTGTTCCACTGTAAAGAAAGTGTTCCGACAGTATCCTGAAAGTGTTCCGAAAGTGATCTGCCCAGAATATTCGTTAAATATAAACTTGGGAACACATTTAAGAGCAGATTGGGAACACATATGGGCACACTTGTGAAATCATGGCTTTCTTTGTTACAACGATGACGACCAATAAGGAGTCTTGATCGCAATCCATGTGGATTTCAAAATCAATTTGGTAAGTTAATTTTTTTATTTACTTACTTATTTTTTGCATGCATGTATATAGCGATTATTTCTTTTGAGGCTTTCATAAATTCATAAAAACCTAGAGAACAAGAATAATAGGTGCATTGTGTGTGGGGGGGGGGGGAGGGGGTGTAACATTAACATGGAAAAGAATTTTGTGCTTAATTAATTCAATTTCATATTCAATTCCACTTTCAAATACTGATCGTAATGACGTACAGTGCTATCAGGAATTGGTGAATTAAGGAGGAAAGGGTTGTCATGTAATTCCCCCCTCCCCCTTTCACAGGGCCGTGCAGAGAGACCACGTGGCCTGGTAGCAATCCAAATGCAAGCCCTCTTTTCTCTCACATCATAAACATAAATTTGCTAAGTCGAAATTTAATAAGTAAAATTACCGTCTTAGACAGGTTCTTTCCGTCTTAGGAGGTATAAATGCATAATATCCTTTTTGGTTTTCCGTATGAATAAGAATTCTGTTTTACACAGGTAAATTTAAAAAACAGTAACTTCTGACTTTTTAATTTTATTATCTGTTAGATATTTAAATTAAAAAATAATTAACTTTAAAAAGTACGATTACACTGTTTTGCTACTTTATTTTTAAACAAGGATCGAAGCCAGGTGCTCTAGTAGAAATGGTAACAGGTGATCAGGGGCGTGCGAAGAGGAAATTACGCCCAGGGAAAAGTCTGAATTTGGCGCCCCCCTCCGGAACTTTTTCTTGTAACAGGCAAAAAATGACGTTGTGAGCATAAATTTTTGCGCCCCGTATATTTCCGGCGCTATTCAGGGGCAACCGCCCCCCGGCGCTGCAGGTAATTTGTACCATTTGTCAGAGTTGATTTCAGGAAAACGTCCGAGGGGGGAGAATCCTCCCCCCCTCCAGAGCAATGAGATGTCTCCCCGGAAGATTTGTGATTTTGTGTTTTGAATGGCAAAAAAATGCACGCCCACCCCCGTAACTCTACAATGTTCCCCCCTCCCGAGCAACAGAAATCCTTCTTGGTAAAAGTGTCTAAATTCAACACTGTCATCTACCCTCCCCCCCCCTCCCATTTTCTACGGACTGCTCCCCAACTCCTTCAGATTTGGATATTTTTAGTGAATAATTAAAAAATGAATAAAAGTGAGATGAAAAGATAAGAGTTACATATTTTGAGCTCCCCCCCCCCCCCTCTAGACTACATGTCCATCTTGCTAAAGCTCTCGGCACAGAGCATATAACTGTCTGACTCTTGTCATCAGGAGATTTTTCAAGTTAGTCGGAACATTTTATTACAATGAAACGTGTCTTTCCCTCAAATGCAAATGTTCCCTTAACTTAAGAGCCCAAGTATACTTATAAATGGAATAAATATTGATAGCCCTTTGCTGTTTTTTCCCTTACATATTTTGCAATAAAAAAAATAATCATTAAAGTTTCTTTCGTGTGTGGGTAAAAGAGGGGAGGGGGATGCGAAATTTTCTTCTTCATTTTGTTCCAAATGAGAGGAGAAGTATAGCCCCATCCAGTGTTGAATCCAGGAAGTGGCCCGGGGGGGGCATTCCCCACCGGAGCCCCACCTCAAATGCAAATGTTCCGTTAACTTTAGATCCCAAGTATACTTATAAATGGAATAAATATTGATAGCCCTTTGCTGTTTTTTCCCTTACAAAATTTGCAATAAAGAAAATCCTTAATGTTTCTTTCGTGTGTGTGGGTGAGAGAGGGGAGGGGGGATACGGAATTTTCTTCTTCATTTTGTTTCAAATGAGAGGAGAAGTACAGCCCCATCCAGTGTTGAATCCAGGAAGTGGCCCGGGGGGGACATTCCCCCACCAGAGCCTTAGAAGTCCCTCCCGGAGAAAAGTGTCTGAATTTAACACTGGCCCCACCTCACCCCTTGAGCAGGTGATGGGTGCAACTCTCCTTCTCCTCTTCCCAGTCACTAATGATGAACGCAGTACTTATATAATTATTATTATTATTATTTTAAAATATTGAATCTAAATTGCATTACTGTATTGACCTAATTCTTATTTGATCTAAAATGCGGTCGGTATCTTGACACAGTACATTCTAAATTAAACAATTAATACAGTATAAAACTTCTCACTTGCAAATAATAAGCTTTCGACGCAAACAATTTGACAAGGCGAGCAGATAATTTTTTCCGAAGTACTGTAGTCGAAAGTTTTTATCAAGTTGGTGTGGCAACATCATCGCGTCGCGCGGGAAGTGGAAGCTGTTTGTTTATGTTTTCATATGGACGCTTACATTCGATCCGGCATTTCTGCACTTTTTTTTATATATTTATTAGTATAACCGGAAGATTACACACCGGAAGATTTGCAACAGTTTTCTGTGGTACGTATTCTATTGCATTTTGTTTTTGTTAATCAAATTAATTAGTTTTCAGCCTAATTTCTTTTACATAGGCACGTCATCTCCATTTTATTGTGACATGCGAGATTTGCCAGTAAAGGCAGGTGCCTTAGGCAGGTATTCAGATGTCTCATAAGGAACACTAACTGTTTTAAGACTCCTTAAATCTGAGTGAAAACTAAAATTTGATATTCAGATGGCATCCATATTGTTTATTGAACATCGTTCGATGTAAAAAACTTGTTAATTTGCATATTAAGTATATCTACATTGTATGTTAATCTGTAATCTTCCGTTTTTATATTAATCAAATGATTTTATAATCTTAGTAACAGTATACAGTAAACTCTCTCAAATCTTACATCTTGAAACCAGTAGTTGTATATTGTGTAAATGTTTTGTTTACATTTTTTAAAAAATATAATTTGGATGTACTTAAATGTTAAAAAATATAATGAATGCTTAAAATAATTAAGTAAAATATTAATTTTATAATTAATAATTTTTTAATGTTTTCTTTTGCTGTCATTTTTTATTAGAAGTATTTGGAATCATCCATATTAAGGCCCCTGTCTTCGCTCGAGGAAACGCTAGAGAGCTAATGCTTTTTCCTATGGGGAAGCATTTTTCTAATAACTCTTTCGCATTTTGACATTTTTGAATAATTTTTTTTGCATTGGATAGCTGAGGTGCATGCCGACAGCGCACCTTTTTTACTTTTTCGATTTTGGTTGCAGATATATTTTTTAAAAAGCACTTTCAGTTTTGAAAATGAAACTAACTTTGTAAAAAATATCTGTAACCAAAATCGAAAAAGTAAAAAAGGTGCACTGTCGGCATTCACCTCAGTTATCCAATGCAAAAAAAATTATCCAAAAATGTCAAAATGCGAAAGAGTTATTAGAAAAATGCTTCCCCATAGAAATAGCATTAGCTCGCGAGCATTTCCTCGAGCAAGGACAAGGGCCTTAAGGAGCTGTGCATATATAACTATTATCACTTTAGGGGGGCGGGGAGGGGTGTCTCTCTGGCACTGGCAGATGATATTTCTAGGGGAGGGTGGGTTTGTCTATTGATATCGATATCATTTTTGAACCAACAAAATTTTTCCTTTTTTACTCGTGGCATAGTCTTTGATTCAAAATAGTATGTCCTTTTTTTTAATCTATTTTTATGACAATGCAAAACCGTGATTGAAATTACGAAATTATTATAAAGTTGATTAATTCTAAAACATGGAAATCCTCAACATTTCACATTTCTATTTTTCTTTATAAGTGTATGCATTGATAATTGCTGTTCGACAATGCAAAGTGTATTTGAAATGAAACTTGTGTTTACTAATAAATAAAAGAGAAAGAATGTTGTTTGCTTGTTTCATTGATAAAAATTTCTATGTATACCTCCCTTCCGTCTCTCCCCATTCATGAATGGTAAGTTGTGCAAGAAGACACTATTATTGTTAAATAGATTATGTTATAAAAAGCTATTAGTTACAAATTATAAGATTCCTTTAAATAGTAAGTATTTGTTTTAAGTGTTACTTCATATATATTTCATATATAATGTGATTCATATCTTATGTATAAAGTGCTATTTTATTAACTTCCCTTATTTTGAATCAATAATACATTAATAAACGCAATGTAATTACTTTTATATATCACTCTAAATCCCATAAATAAATTTTAAAAGTAAAAAAAAAATTGACATTGATAACGATACTATGAGGGGGGGGGGATTTTATATAGTCTATTTAGTTTTCAAAGGGATAAATTCCCTTCCTGTGCAAATTAATTTTATTTCAGATCTGATAAACTCTGCTTTTGGTTCAGGTTGATTTTATGTTGAATGTAGATTGCTGCAAGTTGGGTTCGGGTTAGTCTAATTTTTCAAAAGTTAGTTCAGTATATATTATTTCTGATTAAAAATTAAACCTATAACAATAAACAGATATGTTTGTGTATGTGTTGTTTTTCAAGTTTTGTTTTTTGTCGAAATTGACATTTTTTTGTGATTCTGTGATGAAATTTGTATTTTTTTAGCAGACTTTTGACTAAATTCGCATTTATTCGGCAACCCCCTGATAAAATTCACATCTTTTTTGTGATTCTTCAAAAGAATTTGCATTTTTTTAGCAGCCTTTTTACAAAATTAGTGTTTATTAATGACCCATTGACAAAATTTACATTTTTTTCTGCGATGCATTGTTGAAATTTGCACACTTAACATGATTCTGGCACAATTCGGATTTATTAAGTGATCCTTTGTCGAATTTTGCATTCATTAAGCTATCCAAAGGCAATTCTGTTCTGTATTTTCTGAAAATCATAGATTTTTGGTTCCGGAAAGAAAAAAAAAAAAAAAAAAAGAATCCTCATCAATCCGGAAAGTTATAGACAAAAACATATCACGAATTTCAACAAATCGTTGCCCAGAAAAAATTAATTCCGCAAATCGTTGGCAAAAAATCATAAATATTGTAAGAAGTTTGCAAGGAAAACACAAATTTCGTTAGATAATTGTGAAAAAACTCAAATTTCGTTTGAAGATCGGGAAAAAAAACAATTGTGAAAGAAAAACACAAATTTCATCAAAGATTTGCAAAAAAAAAAATAAAGGGCAAACTTCGTCAAATGGCTGCAGAAAAAACACAAAGTCAAAAGTAAATCCCTCCCCCCTCCCCTTTCAAATAATCTGCTGTAACTTTTCAGAAATTTGCTGTAAATTTCAAAAAAGTTTTTACTCAGAATCACCCTTGAAGAACCCTTTGCGTTTTCGAAATTTTGCGTTTTCCTGCAATCCTTTAAAGAAAGTAGCGGGTTTTTTTTTTTTTTTTTTTTTTTTTTTTCCGATCTTTTGATAAAATTCACATTTATTTTGAGATTCTTTCATGAAATTTTCACATTTTTTAAGCAGCATTTTGATGAATTTGGGTTCATATGATGGGACGTGTGAAGAGAAAACTGCGGTCAAAAATGATACTTTATTTAAATGATACTTCTTACCGGCCAAAATTGATGTTGTTAGTAGAAAATCGGTTTCCCTAAATTTCTGCACCCAGGGCGACTGTCCTCTTTCACACGATGCTGGTTGATACGGCGATCCTTTCACAAAAATCACATTTAAAAAAATTAATTATGATTATTTTATGGTTTCATGAACAAAAATTGCCTTGATAGCTATTACTATTTTCAAAAGTTTTTCTTCCTTGTTTAAGGATTTTTATTTGGGAAAAGCAAAGGAGAATCAAAATAAAATTTACCATTTTAATCCTTCTCATGGTTAATTTTCTTAAGGGTGTATTCTGATCAAAACTGCCTATTTTCAGATTTATTTTTAAATTCATTTTTACTCTGAAATGCACCAAAATTTCAAAATCTCTTATTTAGAAACTACACAAGGTGCCGTGATTGTTGATTTTTTGATAAATGTAGAAAATGTTGTAAAAAAAGCAGGGTTGGCATGATTTAAATCAACCGATTTAAATCAAGATTTAAATCTAGATTTAAATCAACTGATTTTTTTAAAAAAATCATTTGATTTAAATCAATTTTTTGCAATTTCACATGAATGCACACATCAAAGGAAAATTTTGGGTAAAAAGTTAGAAAATGTATTAGATAACGATAGAATTACAAAATTTAAAGCAAGATATGAACAAACTATTAATGGCTGTCATTTTGCTGGAGTTTTATTAAGGTTCTTTCTTTTAAATCAAAATGAAATGAAACTTAATGAAAGGAAAAATAATGAAGATTTGGCATTCATTAAAGAAGATTGTCTAAATCTTCTCACCACTGTAGCACATTTTCAAGCAAAAAACGGCCCATTCCAAAAATAACCATTGCTTGAGAAAAAAGTTTCTGATATTATGACAGATTATGATTGGCGGAAATCCTTTTATGTAATGGGAGGTAAAGAGAGAATCAGCGAAATTGAAATTGAATTTATTTACCAAATAACAACAACCGTTGCTTCATCTACTGGAGTAAGAAGACAATTTTCTTCTTATGGAGTAGTTCATTCAAGCCTTCATAATAAATTAGGAGTAGACAAAGCTTCTAAATTAGTGTTTTTGTTCAAACAATTAAATCCCTGATTTTTTCCTATTTGCTTAAGAAATATAGAATTAATTGTGATTTTTATCCCTTAATAAATAGCTTGCATTAAATGAATACAGTAGACATCTTCAAATCCGCACAGCTTGGGACCAGAGGTTGTGTTGATTTTAGAATTTTGTGGATTTCTGGTCATGGGTTTGTTTACATTTTTAAACAGTAATTTGATTGTAATTAATAATGCAACTGAAGTTAATGAATGCTTATAATATAGTAAAACATTAAAACAATTATGTAAGTTAATAAACTATAATAATAAAAATTTAGATAATTAAAAATGATTAAAATATTGAAAGCAACAAAGATGAAATAAATAATCAATAATGTATAACTAAATATTTATTATAAAGATGAGATGCATTTTTTCCTAAATTATTCAATGGAACTTGCCCCATAAAGGTGCACTACTAATTCACATCAATATCATAAAATATAGAAGTTTTATTTCAGGTTTAACCAAACTCAACAATAAAAAAAAGCTTGATGAATGTATAAATGCATTTTGCAAAAAGATTGTGTTCACCACTGATATTAGCAATACCTTGAATTTTTTTCAGAAATAAATTTATTCTTCCTTCATGAAAAAGCATGAATTTAGCAATATTAATGAAAGTTACAGATTAAATTATACATAGAATTTATATAAAAATAAAAAAGTCAAATTTTGTCCCTATACCTGATCTGAGAGCTTCATTGTTTACATCTGTAAATTATGCACGGATTTTAGAGAGTTGTGGATATTAGGGCAGCAGATTTGAGAGAGTCTACTGTATTTAATTTGTTTTTTAAATTTTGCCAGTTTCTATTCATTTACAACATATTTAAATTTATTTGTTATTTGGTATGCACAATTCAATTACAAAACAATAGAATGGCTTTGAATTAAAGCCTAGATGTTTAATTTTTAGTACCAATCAGTAACTAGAATATAATATTTTCTTAACTATAAAGTTATTTCTTATATTATTTTTATAAATTATAAATATTATTTATTCTTTTGTAGTTATTTATTATAAAAAACTGCTTAATGTATTGTAAAAACAAAAACACAGTAATTAAATATAGGATTCTAAAAAAATCAAATAAATCCGATTTAAATCAAAAAAATCTGATTTAAATCAAATAAATCCGATTTTTTTGATTTTTTTCCAACCCTGAAAAAAAGGCTGCCAAGAACAGCGTTTTGGAAAAAATCTTCCGATGTGGGAGATTTTTGAATGAAAAAAGGGGTCATGCTGAGAAAATAATTGCTTATAAATCAAATTCTAATGAATGGAGCGCAAAATGACATCACACGGCACCTTGTACATCACTCCAAAAATTCTCTCAGCAAGTTTCATATTTCTACTTTAAAAAATGAGCCTGAAAATGAATCGGAAAATTTTGAGCTGTTGAAGGTGGAAAATCATTTTTTCGAATATACCATTAAGTTATACTTTACAAACAACAAATAAATAATGTAAAAACATTCTATTTTATTTAAATATGATTTTCTTTCTAATTAATTTAAATATATTTATAAATTGACAGTTAAAATTAGAAAATGTGAAAAGTTTTAAAAAATGTGTTTTTAAAAGGTTTTATTAAGTATTGGATTCGGCTGAATACTTTTATATTTGGCCAAACCGAATAATCGGCAGGCCGAATAATTTCATATCCGGCTTAACTGAATAGTTTCATATTTGGCCTAACTGAATATTCGGTAACATGTCCGAATACCGAATAGATATTGAATTTTCGGTGCATCCCTATTTAGAATTAGTTTTTCTCTTTAAATTTACTTTCATTTTTGTCTAATGCAATGCAATAATAAAGTTTAATTAAATTGTGGCTTAATTAGTGACATTTGAATTTTTAGTACCCTACATTTTTCACTGGATAAATGTTTTTCAACCTGGTTTCCTACACAATTGTTGCTAATTCCTGTCACTCTTAAGCATTGTCATACATTTTTTTAAACACCCTGTATATGTCAGATTTTTTTTTTTTTAATAAAGAAAAAATGTATGTTTTCTTTCTGATTTTTTTTTTTTAAATGATTTTAGGATATTCTGTTACCTATGGTAGATATCTGTGGTGCCTACTCCAGACCAAAGAAAAACAGGCGAAAAAAAAACGCTGATAGCATCATTTACGATTAAGGTATAGCTAATTTATTGTTTATTAATTTTAGTTGATGCATTTTATTCTAAGAAAATGCTGCACATTTATTGTCTCTGTTATGAAAAATCTTGCTCATAGGCATGTATTTAAAATTTTATGCAATTCCAATTACTTTTTTTTACGGGCAACAAGTGGCAGTAATTTCCCTGATGGTAAGATTTCTTGAGGAAAATTTCAAGCTATGTTATCAACTTATAAAATGTGATTGTATATTTATGTACCTCCACTACGGAAAAAAACAGTTCAAAATAAACATTTATTGCAATAATCTATTCAATCATAATCAAAAAATGCTTTTTTATGTTAATTTCTTTATAGTACTTTTATAATTACCGTATTTTCAGGTGTATAGTCCGCGGCTTATACAAGAAAAAAACCTTCCAAAAAGCCGCTGCGGCTTATACACGGTGCGGGTTATACAAAGATTTTTTTTTTAATTGGAAATCGTGATTTTTTTTTCTACAACTTTTAAACCTCAAAAAATTTGAAAAAAATATCAAAATTTTTTAATTTTTTTCACTATGCCGCGAAATTTAGAGAGTTCTCCCATGTTTGTAAAGGCTTTTTTTTACTACTTAAATACTTATTTCTGGGTTTGGAAGAACTGTCGCAACTATCGCCTAGTATTGCACTGATAGATCTATAATAGCTACCATATATACTAGCGTATAGGTCGTGAAATTTTAGACAAAAAAAGAACATCAAAGTGGGGAGTCGACTTAAGTGCGAGACCTAAAAAAAAATATATAAATAAAATATCAGAAAATAATTTGCTAGCGAATCGGTGCTGCAGCACCCCATTGTGTTTGTAGAATCCAAAATCCAAAAACCAGAACCTTTCCAACCTCGACGATTCTGAATTTAACTTCATTTAAGATTTCGTTTACTTAAAAAAAAAAAATAATCTACCCTATCATGTTGCAAAGAACAAAAGAAAGTGCGTGATTTATGTCATTTCGGAACGATTCAGAGCTGTCGATCTTTTCCGAAACGGTTCCAAGGAATCGTTCCTTTACATTTTGAGTCGTTTATATTTTTTATTTTGTATATTTTGAGTCGCTTATGAGTCGTTTAATTTCGGAACGAGTTCAAGGAATCGAACATTTCCAGAGTCGTTTCATTTCAGAAGAGTCCGAGGAATCGTTCCTTTTCAGAGTTGGCGCATTTCGGACCGATTCAGAGGATTCGATCCTTTTGTTAACCAATGACCTAAGATACATATGCATTTTGAGTCTGAAATTTTGAATTTATCACAGATTTTTTTTTTTTTTTTTTTTTTTTTTTTTTTTAATTTTTAGAAAAATGCAGAAAAAAAAATGTGCGTAAATGCCACATCACTTGAAATTTGATCTTAAAACACGTAAACGCCGCGACATTTCTTCTGAAAATTACATTACTGAAAATCTTAATTTTTTAGACGAATTACTGTAGTATTATGCATCATGAAAAGTTTGGTAAATTTGTGTTAAAAATTAAGACTAATGGCTTCTAATTTCGAACCCTGGTCGAAATATACGTTTGTAAACAGTGTATAGCCCGCAGTCTATACACTGATGCATCTCCGCGGGTTATACATGAACTTTTTTTACTGCATTGCACTGTAAAAAATAACGGACGATTTAAGGGAAGTATTACTGGTAATCTAGACGCCAGTACTATTTACTGTTTTTTAACGGAAAAACTTCCGTAAATTCCGGGAAAAAGTCGAAAAAAACGGAGTATTCACGGAAATTTTTCCGTTAAAAAACAGTAAATAGTACTGGCGTCTAGATTACCACTAATACTTCCCTTAAATCGTCCGTTTTTTTTTACAGTGTGGTCAATTTAAGGGTGCGGGTTATACACCCGAATATGCAGTATTATATTTTCAAAGATTTTAACACACAATAACTTGGTCATCTTAGATTGATTTATGCTCTTAAATTGACAGTAAGAATACAAAACAGAGCGTTTGAGATTGAAAAATCTAGAAAGTGTGTATTTTACATTTTTCTGTGAAATTTAAAGTCTCATAATTGTTTTGAATTTAGAACAAAGGCAGAAATGCAATTAAAAAACCATAAACTTAAACCATCTGTGCTGCATGAAATGACCACTCTTTCAGCCTAAGATGTCTCGAAGCTAATTGCTGCCCTTTTTCAAAACAAATGACCAGTTTTCATTTAACTAATGCATACAATAGATGCTCTCACAATTTTAAATGCAATATTTGCCCTTTAACTGAATCACATTCTTGAGCAGAATTTTATTCAACAAAATCATAGATTCCAAGTAAGTCAAAAAAATTTTTATATTAACTTTGATTTTGATTTATAAAAGAGGCTAATTGGCTTAACTAGTGATTCATTTAAGAGGCTATGTTTTAGCTCTGAGATGTTCTTACCCCCCCCCCTCCCCCTTTAGCTTTCACTGTACAACTGAGCAAGGTATATCAAAAAGTGTTAAATCAAGAATCAAATAAGTATCTATCTCAGGAAAAGTCTGTCCAATATGAAGTGTGATGTGAGACTACAATGTGCTGCTATACTAGCCTCACAATGAGCTTTCATACTGTTTATGAGAGTACCAATAAATTAACACCTTCATAAACAGTATGCGAGCTTGTTGTGTGAGGTTCTGAGATAAATGCTTTATCTCTGATTCATTATTTAATACTTTTTATATTAGCCTGTTTGTTGATTTACAATTACATTTTTTTTCCATGGTATTATGTTATATTCTTTCTTCCTTTGTAATGTACTTCTGTGCCAAATTTTGTAGCAACCCAGTGTCAGTAATTCAGCAGTTTTATGTTTATGACCTTAATTTTGAACATGAGTATGCATAGTTATATTTTTAGTTTTTTAATGTACAATAAATTTTTAAATCCTTTATTAAAGTTATTTTTTAGATTATATCAGATTTTGTCAAAATTTAAACTGTATATACTTATGTTGTTAAGCAAATCTCTGCTACTTTTATTTCTATTTTTGGCCAATACCTTTATAATAATTAATAAGCTTATTGGTGAAAACTAATTTATGTCTATTCCTTAACTACTTTTCCTTATTTTTGAGCAATAATGAATGTTGCATTATAATATATACCGAAGTGAGCCATAATTATCGAAACAATATGCTGTCTTCTTAAGTATTGTGCTTAGTAAAATACTTCCAATTGCAAAATTTCATTCAAAATAATGTGAAAATTTTGATAAGATAAGTGGTAATTCCATGGGGGGGGGGAGGCCTGTTTGAAAAAATATGAAGATTAAATTTTAATAGCCCCACTCCCCCCCCCCCCCAAGAAAAAAAATTCCAATTAGGGAAACTTCCCTTATTCAGTCCCGAATTATACACAAAAAATTGTATATTCATATCTGCAAAACTCAGAGTTATACCCATTTAAATAATTCAGCAGGTTTTAAGGGACACAAATTGAAATGCATACAATTCAAGAAATAATGTTGCTTTAACAATTCTAGGAATTTTTCAAAGAGGCAACACTATTCTATACAAAGGGTACATTACATTTATTTTCAAACAGGGAATACTTCAAAAAAAAAGGGCACACTTTGTTCCACTAAAATATTTTGAACTGCTTTGTTTAGAGTCCCCTAAAATTTGCGATATTTTCCCAGAATCAATTAAATTGCCACAAGACACACGGGAAATGTTAAAAAGGGTCATTGGGCACATTGGAAATGTTTAAAAGAGCCACCGGACCCATAAAAGAAATTAAAAGGACCACCAGGCACTGCGCCCTGATAAAATGGTTTAGAGTTAACACTATATATAATGTGATCTGCGGTGAGAGTATCAGAGCTCAATGCTTTTGGACACAGGATGTTGTTAGACATGGTTAAGTTTTGGAATAATATAGCAGTTTATATTTTTCAAACACTTACATTTTTTGACAATCCAAATTATATTATATTTGGACGTATCTTTTTTCAGTTATATCACTGCAGCTGATGATGTACCTATCTTATACCTCTTTCTTTAATGCTTTAGTGTTAACTCAAGAAAAAGGGCCGCCGGGTGGGAATTTTCTAAAAAGGGGACACTATTCTGTAAAAAGGGTACACTTGTACCTTGTTCACCCAAAATATTTTGAACTGGTTTGTTTAGAATATCCTAGAATTTGCATTATTTCTCCATGATCAATTCAATTGACGCTGAGCGCAAATGAAATTAAAAAAAAGATCACCAGGTGCATCAGAAGGATTTAAAAGAGCCACCAGGTACATAAAAGAAATACAAAAGGTTGTCAGGTGCTGCACCCTGCTAAAGCAGTTTAAAGTCGACACTATACTTATTATATTTAAGTAAAATTTAAAATTGTCATTAATTTTTTTTTAATATACATTATGTATCTGATTATTATTTTTTTTCTTTAGAAGGATGACAAATTTCAGACAAAAGCTGAAGAATGTGCCAGCCTCTCGAGCACCAAGTGCAATAGTATTCATTAAAGACATGCTAATCGCCTATGTTGCTATCCTGTATTGTTAGCAGTTATTAAGTAAAACCTCAGCAGGTGTAATGGAGTTATGAACTGTACTGTTATCGATCGATTACATTTTGAAACTAAATTATCCTCTGCAATATATGTGAAAGCAATGGGACAATTAGGAGTTCCTGTGTTCGACCAGCATAATTATAAACTTTGAATAAAGCCATAATTGTTTTAGCCCTGCTAAAATGTAATTTTCAAAAGATAAAATGTGAAGCAGTTTGAATGTATCTTATTTAAAGATAATAAAAGTTGTGAACTAATTTGAATAATGGGCTAAAGTTTAAATTTCCGTTGTTGTTATTGTTATACATAAGTAATAATTGAAAAAAAAACTTCAATATTTTTATTAAACTTCTGCGAAAATGTATGTTATTTTATTTTTTATGTCACATATCTTTTTTTTTTTTCTTAATTTTTTACATTTTAATCCATGAAGTATGATCTCTAGGAAGTTTTATAATTATATCCAGGGTTTTGAAAGATCATAAAAAAAAAAAAAAAAAAAAAAAAAACTAATGCATCTAACAAAAAGATTTGTATAACTGTAATGTAAAAAAAATTCCTTCAGGTTTCAACTGTGGTACTTGTTGGTAAATAGCAGATCTTGTATGATTAAGTAAGTGCTTATAATTCGACTTAAGAATAAATATTCACATGTATTAGGCAAAAAAATAGAAAACCATCTGATAGACCAAAAATTAAACATAGCATAATGGTGAATTAATTGAAATTATATTAGAAGAATAATTTTTATTGTTTGTTACAATCAGCATTAAGAGTAAATTTATTTTGTTTTGATTTTGGGTGTACATTTGCTTACCTCAAATTAAACAGCTATTCAAATTTTACAATTTATGAATTGAGTAAACTCAAAGTCAACATTAATCCAATTAACTCAATGTTCTGCTTACATTGAATTCTTCAAATCCCGAAGCTTTTTAAAAGTGAATGACTGTGAACATTTTTATTGTTTTTATGGAAGGGGGGGGGGAGATAATTTTTTCCTCTGTTGCATGACATTTGATCTACGAGTTTGCTGTGTACTATACATTTTTATACAGTTTATTTATTTCTCTAATATTTGTAATGTAAGTTTTCTCTTTTAAAAGAATAAACCTTGATCTTGATATACAAGCTTGCATTATTCAGCTATGTATTAGAGAAATATATCCACCATGTGTCAGGTAAGCTAGAAGTTGCAACAGGATATGCAAATCTTTTGGGTGTACATTTGTCTCTTAAAAAAATATGTTATATTGTTGGCATTGTTAAATCTGCATTATTCCCAATTCTCTATCATCTGCACTTTCTTTTCAGATTTAAACAAATGAAAATTGCTCTATGAGGTTTGTAAGAAAAAAATAATAAATTAGCAAATCCATATTTAGTGAATTTTCAAAGAAATGGTTAGTTATTTAATAATTCTAATGCAGTTCATTATTTAAAAGAACAGTTTTTATATTGAAGCTCGTGATCAGAAACCAATAAATAGATTGTACTAAATGGCATAGCAGATTCTGTGTTTAGGAAATTAAACAATCAATAAAATTATTCTGTGTAAACTTTTTTTTTTTAACATTATTAATTCTCTATAAATTATTAATTTCAACAATCGATGTTGTTAATTTTAATGTTTTATTTGTATGCTTTATTTTCCTGCGGTATTTTTAACTTTTATTAACAATTATATTGTGTATAATTTTGCTCTAAATTATTAAATTGTTTTCACAATGCAGTTTAAATTTTTGTAATAATAATTAGATTCAAACAAAAAATTGTAAACAAAATTATGATCTAAAATCCATCAATCTTTCAGCCTCAATGTTGGACAATTTGACAGAGACAATACAATATATATTCTTTTTCACTGCATACTGACATCAGGCTTTTCCAGTTTAATCTCAAATTAGTTGTCTGAGCATTTAAAATATTTTATTTTATTGGAGAATAACAGGAATGCATGCAACATTTTTTCCGTTTAAAAGTAATGCCCACCTCAATAAACAAATTGTCTGAAATGGTTAATGTGTAAATACTTTTGGTCATAAAAAACTTCATTGAAAATATATGTGCACCTGCAGAAATTATGTAGAAAAATTGTATAAAAGAAAATTTTTTAAAATATGTTCGGAAAAGTGTGCTAGAATGTGTACTAGAAAAAGATCAGTATTCCACAAGCATTATAAAAAGTGTTCCAGAAAGTGCGCTGAAAAGTGCTCCAAAAAAGGTGACAAAATGTGTTCCAAAAAGTGTTCTCAAATGTGTTCTAGAAAGTGCGCTGGAAAGAAATAAGCATTCCATATGTGTTCTAAAATGTGTTCTGAAAAGTGCACTAAAAAGTGTTCTAAAAAAGGAGACAAATATGTGTTCCGAAAAGCATTCTCAAATGTGTTCCTTAAGTGTTCTGAGAAGTATTCTAAAAACTGTTCCAAAAAAGTGTTCTAAAAAAGGAGACAAAATAAGTGTTCTAAAAAGTGTTCTGAAAAGTGTTTTAAGATTTGCAGTGTACGCACAACACTTTAGTCCACACTAGACGATATGGCACGACAATTTAGGACACATTCGATGACCCGGCATGATACTTTAGGACACATTCGACGATACGGCACGACACTTTAGCATACAGTCTACGACCCGGCACGATACTTTAGCACATACTCGAAGATACGGCACGGCACTTTACACACCTTCGACGATACGGCACGACCACACAAGAATTCCACTGGATACTCCGGCATTAACAGACTGCAACACGGCTCGCAGATAGGCACGTAAACAATGAAAAAATGAGACCGAGGGAGGATAGCAAAGTTAGTAATAATGAGACTAATTCTTTTTCGGATAGGAAAATAGATTTTAAGAAGCCTAGCGATGCTTCAGCGCCTAAATGCTTTAAATGTGGTTTGAGAGGTCATTACCAACGTTTTTGTAATAAAGTGGGTAATGAGGGAAATAATGGTAATAAAGGGCGAGATCCGAAAGCGGGTGTGCATAAGATTGTGGTAAAAGAAAGCAAAGAGTTACCTAATGGAGCAATTGTGGCGAGAATATCGGCAAAGGCCGAACAGAGAACTAACGTTATTGGTGAGAAGTTAAATAAACTCGAGAAAATTGAAGTTAGTGTAAAGGGGCAAAAAGCAAAGGGATTGGTTGATTCTGGATGTGAAATTAGTGTTGTTCATAAAGATTTGGTACCGGAAGAGAAATTAAAAGGAGCGGGTAGTATTTATTTACAAGGGTTATTCGGTGAAGCAGTTAAATCGCCGTTGGTTAAACTACCGTTAGCTATTCCGCAATTCGGACAAACTAATATAATTCATCAGGAAGTACTTTGCGCAGTGACTGATAATATTAATGAGCAAGTAATTTTACATCCCGAAGTGATTAATGAGTTGTCAGGTGTCAACCGCGAGGAGCCATTGCTAGAGGCCCAAGAATTAGAAAGTTCAGATATTGTTATTGATAATTCGAGTGAAAAGGAAGATATGAGTAACGATTATTGTAATGTTTACGCAATAGAAGCGAGGTCAGAAAATGTACAAAGTCAGAATACGGAAAAAACGGAAGTGGAGAAAGGTAATAAAGCTATGGTTAGCAATTCCGAGATGTTTAAGGAATCCCAATTAGAATGCAAAGAATTAGAGAAAGCTTGGGAATTAGCTAAAATGGAAAAGGGGGATTATTATATTGTAAATGGTTTATTATATCATAAAGAGAAATTGTTAGGCGAAACTATAGCGCAATTAGTAGTACCCAAAGTCAGAAGGGAAGAAATCTTAAAATTAGCGCATACTTCGGTATTTGGAGGGCATCATGCAGCTAAGAAAACTTTACAGAGAATCAGGTATTCATTTTATTGGGAGGGGATGGCGAAAGAAACTAAGCAATTTTGTGAGTCATGTTTAGAGTGCCAATTGACTAGAGGGGTTTAGGTAAATGATAGAGCTCCTATTTCCCCAGTGTCGCGGCCGGAACTCCCATTTCAGGTAGTTAATGTTGATTTAATTGGGCCTATTGATCCTAAAAGTTCCCAAGGGCATCAATATATACTAACTTTAATTGATCAACATACCAGGTGGGCGGATGCGATCCCTCTAAAAAGTTTAAGTGCTAAAACCGCGTGTGATGCGTTACTTCAAATATTTATGAGGACAGGAATTCCAAAAATAATCGCCTGCGATAATGGAACCAATTTCACTGCCGACTTAACAAAAGAATTTGAGAAAAGGTTAGGTGCTAGTCCAAGATTTTCGACACCACAGTATCCACAGTCTAACGGGCTCGTGGAACGATTTAATCAGACTCTTAAACGTATGTTACATCATACTATTAAAGAAGAAGGAAAAAAGTGGCATGAACAAATAACATTTGTATTATGGGCATACAGGGAAGTCCCAAATTCTACGACGGGAATCGCACCTTTCCAGTTGTTATATGGTAGAGCGCTGGAGGGTCCTTTATCGATTCTCAAGTCATCTTGGGCAGGAGAAAATAAAGGGGCGCAGTTAGATACTACGCCGATTCATGAGTATCTGAATAAACTTAGAGGACGTTTAGAAAGAGCCGCAAATGAGGCAAAATTATCGTCTGAGGTGCAACAAAATAGGATGGCGTATCATTATAATTTAAGGTCAAAAGAAAAAACGTTTGAAGTAGGCGATAAGGTAATATTGTTAATCCCCGATTCAACTAATAAATTATATTCTAGGTGGCAAGGGCCGGCAACCATAGTCGAAAAACGAAATCAGCATTCATTTATCGTTGAGTTAGCCGACGGTAGTAGGAAGCATGTGCACCAAAATAAGATAAGAGAATTTATTGCTAAATGTAATATAGTTAATATTGTTTTTGAGGGTGATGAGGAATTTGGAGAAGTTGGGGAAATTCCTATTTTGAACCGGGATCAGGAGGTAGAACGAGATATAGAGAGGTTCGAAATAAAAGGGTTATCTAATAGTCAAGTCAAAGATATAAAGTCTATTTTGAGGGAAAATAAAGAGGTGTTTATGGGTCCTGTACGACCAACTGATGTAGGGGAGCATCGTATTGATCTTAAACTGGGGGTAGAAAGGAAAAAGCCAAAGATATATAGTGTACCGGTAGCTTCTAAAGAGGAAGTAGATAGGCAGATTCAGGAGTTATTAGAATTAAATCTAATCGAAGTGTCAAATGCTGAAATTAGTCATCCAATTGTTTGTGTGGCGAAAAAAGACGCAACTGTTAGGCTTTGTATAGACTATAGAGCATTAAATTCGGTAACTCAGGTTCCAACCTTTCCGATGAAAGATTCTCAAGAAATCATGTATACCGCGGGGGCGGCTAAGTATTTATCGTCAATTGATTTATTGAGGGGTTATTGGCAGATTAAAATGGCGGAGGAGTGTAAACATTTGACAGCTTTTACAACGCATAATGGAACTTATCAGTGGCGTACAATGCCTTTTGGATTATCAGGGGCGGCTGCCACGTTTCAGAAAGATATGAATGAGTTTCTTCAAGGTCTTCGGAAGTATGCGGAAGCATATATTGATGATGTCATCATTTTCTCCGACACCTGGGAAGAGCATTGTGAACATGTTAGGGCTGTCATTGAAGAGTTGAAAAAGAGAAATTTTACGATTAGGCTAGACAAATGTAAATTTGGAGAGAAATTAACTAAGTTTTTAGGTCATGTAATTGGGGGTGGAACGCATGCACCTGATGAGGAAAAAATAGGAGCAATAAGGGATCTAAAGAGACCAAAAACTAAAAAGGAAGTTAGATCTGTTTTGGGATTAATGGGATTTTACCGATCTTATATTCCAAATTATGCCGAAATTGCTATACCTTTAACCGAATTGACTAAAGGGAAGGTTAAAAATACTGTACCATGGGATGAGTGGGCAGAAAAAGCATTTAATACTCTTAAGGATGAGTTATGTAAAGTGACGAGTTTGGCTACACCTATCGTAGGCCGGGAATATCAGCTCCACGCAGATGCTTCCGACCTGGCAGTAGGATGTTGTCTTACTCAAAAAGATGAAAAGGGTCAGTTTAAACCAATAGCATTTGCCAGTCAGAAATTGTCAGGGGCTCAGCGTGCTTGGCCGAGTATAGAGAAAGAGGCTTGGAGTGTTCTCTTTGGGTTGAGGAAGTTTGAAAAATGGACCTATGGATCTCAAATTGAGATCATTACGGATCATAATCCATTAAAATTTCTCACCGAAACAACCCCAAGATCACCCAAACTCACTAGATGGGCTCTTGCCTTGCAACGCTGGAACCTGAGTATTTCTCATCGTCCAGGAGCTCAACATTTAAATGCTGACGCAATATCCAGGCTACATAGAAAGAGCTGGGAAGAACAACCAGTTGTTAGCCCATCAGCATCAACGACCCAGTAGCGGACAACCTTAAAGGGATGTCGTCACACATTTAATTTTTTTTTCTGTGGGTGTGTAAATATTTTTTAATTTTTTTGTTTATAATATTGTATTAACATGTGTATTGTTTAGGTAATAATAATATTAGTAAAGGTTCAGTAGAGATGTCAGTAGATAGTGTTCAGACACCTGGAAATACCTATGTAATAAGCATAATGAAGAAATCTGTAAAGAGACTATTGAACTCTTCTGCGATATTACTATATGTTTGGGGAAAATTATCCCCTAAAAGGCATATTTTCCGCTAAGGTGGGGGGTGTCAGGATCTGATAGCACCTGTGCTAAAGAATGTAATGTCTACTCTTTCTCTATTTGAATATCTCATATTGTATGGTTGTGTACAGAATTTCCAAGGTGACATTCCTTCTTCGTGGAAAGGGGAATTGTCAGCTAATCCTTTACAGGTGGGGTGTTAGAGAAAAGAGATAGCTGAGAGGCATGTTCGCCTGTCAGTGAAGCATGCGGATGGTGAGCAGATTAGTAGCATGCCACTAAGCAAGAAAAGAATGGAGTGTCCAATGAGGAGGCTCCAAAGGGATTTATGTGGGGGAAAGCAGTGATTTGGAGAGGGCAAGTTTGCCTCAGATCATTAGATTCGGTACCTAGGTTTCGGACCTAGAGGTTGCGCTGTGTGGAAGAGCGTAAAGTGTGCGTTTTCTGGTGCGCAAAGGACACAGACGTCCTGGTGTGTTTAGTGCTCTGGGCTAAGAATTGCAGGCCCAGTATACTTGTGTTGGGAGACTCAAGGTTGAGCTCCAAAAAAGTGAATTTAACGTGTGTTGAGTGTGAGGTGGAAAGTGTAATTGGAATAGTACACAACCAATCTTTACGGTATCTAATTTAATGTTGAACCGGATCACCTATATCCGAGTTATAGTTGTATATATTTGTAAATAGCGTATTTTGTGTGTACATATATTCTTAATAAACTGATAATTCGGTTACTAGCGTAAGTCTTCATTTACACCAATCTCACAGTGGGTGACCGATATCACCTAGTAATATCGGTGGTGGCAGCTATATCTACCACGGACATTCTTCAAAGTTGTGTGGACTGAGGGGAACGTCCGACACTATACTTCTACATATTAAGGAAGTTTGTTATTTAATCATGTACCCAAATAATCTTGTGTGTCATTATGGTAGATCGGTTTTGTTTTACATAATAATGCGGCAAACATATCATGCTATTAGGTATTAATAAACAGTCCGCACACGTCATTTTTTAAATTTACGAAACTTCTTACGCGCCTCCTCGGGAGTCTAGCTGTCCACTAGGAGAGCAGAATAAACTGTGTGTACCGCACTTAACATTTATTATGGGTAAAGGGTAGTTCTAGCAGTATTTTAAGAAGTTGTAAATTGCACTTGAAACGTTGAAAATGATGTACTTTCGTACTGTATTGAAGTTTTTAAAATATCCAGATCTTGCTGTTATAGTATACAGTACTTCGGATACAGGATTGTGGTCGAAACTATTGTGTTTCCCTGTAAATACTATCTGCTTTCTAATACACAGAAAAAAAGAGACATAACCAACAATTATTATTTGCATAACCAATGAAATGAGATGTTCATTTGCGATATATCCGTGACGACCTCAATATTATCGACCTTCTACTCGACCTTCGATGAGACTTTAGAAAATATTGCTCAATCTTATGTTTATGCTCAGACGTGGAACAACTGAACATTATGTGGTTAAAGACAGATCCAAAAGAGACACCATCATTCCTGTGAAAAATATTAAGTTTCATTAATCAAGTCCCAGCATTTAACTTTGCCAGCTTTACATATGAGAACCCCAGAAGCCAAGGGGTTACAAGTGACAAAATTTCGATTTGGAGTAAATTGAGTTTAAAGATAATTGATGTTAAATTGGAACATCAATAACAATTGAGTGGATTGAAATAGGAAATTTCTGCTTGTTGCATTCTGGTCATTGAACTCTTATTTAAATAACTGTTAAAAAAATAAAGTACAATTTTCTTTAAATGTATAATTAATCAATATTATTTGTTTTTCGAAAAAAGTGGTTTGCCTCTATAACTCAGCAAATAATAAGAAAATCACTTATATTTCTTTACCTGAAATGAAAAAAGCATATTTTTAGGTCGTCTGTGTATTTAGTTTATTTTTTTCAATTTTGTCACTTATACCCCTTGGCTTCTGGGGTCCTCATATAAGTTTTGGTTGATGAAAATCTTTTTGAAAACCCTGAACAGAGAAGGATTACAAAGAAGGGAACATTTAAACAAAGTGTTTCAAATGCTAACTAATGCCAAAATAAACGATGGCATATTCGTCCACTCAAATTAGATTACTCAATGATGAAACTTGAATGATGTAGAGATAGTAACATGAGAGTCATTTATAAATGTAAGGCATCATTTTCTCGGCAATAAAAATATACAATCGGGAAATTTTGTTCAAAATCCTTTATTGTATAATAAATATTGAGGCAGGTGGATGCTGTCAAAAATACTTTTTTTGCATGTTCATATGGACATTTTCAAACCAAATGCGGCTACTGAGGAGGAAGAAACATTGCAAATTGAACAAAGTTACTAAGGTAGATAAAACGAATCGATTATAGACTTTACTGTTAACCGGATGTGTAATAAGGAATTAATTTGTGTGTTCTCAGACTCTAGTTATACCACATATCTAGTACGTTTTATCATTAATTGAAGTATCTTTCTAGGTTTTTTTATATAATAAGCTAAATAAGTTATGAATATTGCAAATTTATTTAATATTTTGCATAATTTCATTCACAAATAAACTTAATCATATTACAAATTTTGTACTTTTTTTCCATCTCATAATGTTACATAAGAAAATTTAATACCGTATTGAGAAAAACTTACATCATTTCGGCATTCAAGGTCGACAAAAGCATAAAATGCAATTATTGCTGTTTCGATGCCTTCTTTTCATTTTTAGATTCGTTTTACCATGCATGCACTGTGAAAAAACGTATTCCCCATAACAATTTACAAATATTTTTATTGTCCATATTTTATTTTTTAGGAGTTCAAACTATTTATCTATCATTTTATTTGTGATTAAATACATTTGAATTATAAAAAGTTCCACTCAAATTTACAATTAATTACAAAGCTGCATAAAAATGGGTCTTGTTCAAATACCGTTTCACCTATGTATATTAATATAGAATTGGCGCCTTATTTTTTAATATAATTTTATAACATTTAGGCCGAGAGGTTCATTAAACTTGTACTGTGATTTTATCATTTAGTTAATCGCACAAGGACATAGGCCCTGCGAATGATTTTAAATAAATGCTTGAAAGACCTCACGACAAACTTATAAGCATGTCTTTTTTCTGTATATTCAAAACTTATTTCCATTTTTTTATATCAGGAAACTAATACGAACTCTACAAAAAAATAGTATACCTTTACAAGAAACTAAAAATGCCGGTTTTGAAGGCTGAATTAGCACTAACTGCTACCCCTTGCTGAGCTGTGTAGAAAGATAATGAACAAAATTATAAAACAAAACAATACTAAACTTACGGTGCGCTCAAACAATTCATGAAGTAAGAAAAGAGAATGTTCTCGTTGAGAGGTTAAGAAAATGTTATCTTTAAACTTGTGTTGAATTTAAACTCAAGTGCACTAAAGTGTGACCATGATAGAACAAACATTAATTTTTCATTTTCAGCGCTATATTCAACTGTCATAGTTGTCAGTAAATTTCTTTATAAAAAAAGAAAATTGACAATCAGATAGCTCATTGTAGGAATATCATCATATTAGAGAAAATTACGTTGTCGGGAGGAATTATAATGCATACATAAAAAACTATTTTGAGTAGAATTTGCATTTTTAGGAATTTTAAATATTATACATTCGGAAATTAAACTCGAATAATGAGGTCATAACAAAATTAATTTTCTATATACTAAAGAAGACATGAATTATAATACAGAATTCAAGAGAGAAATCTCATTTACCTGAAGCTTTCGATAAAAAAATTACTTCTTATACCATGAAAAGCATATATATCGCACTTAGAAAAGTGAATGAGAAGTGAACCCGAAATATGATTGCCTGCCAAGAGTCCAATCTGAATCTGAATACAGAATGTCATAAAATGAGCTGAACGTTTTTTAACTTTAGTAGCTGGAAAATGGTAGCAGTTGTTGAAGTTATTCTTGCAAATGTGTTGCATGGGAAGTCAGGAATTACTTGGATATGCTGCCTTGTTTACTTGATAATATTAAAGCTACGAATAGATTGTACTGCACTATCTTGAACTCAAATAATACTTAAATTGATAATTTTTATCTTTATTATTATTAATTTTGTTGTGTTTTAATAATTAAAACTAATGAAAAGTAAACAGAAAAGGTTGATTAGCACTGGTGTATTTTTTTAAAGGCTGATTCGATGCTCCTTGAGGCGGAGTACCGTCATCTATCGAGAATTTTTAAAACTAACTAAAGGATGTGAATTAAATAATTTTTCAACACTCATGCAGGAATAGCACCGAAATCTGTTACCGTTAACTTTCTGTTGTAGCACAGCTCGAATTTACCATAAAAAATTACACTTTTCTTAGTAAGATAGTTCTCAAAATATTACTCGCATTGATACTAATAAGAACTTGGTGGCATATTTTAACCCTCTCGAGCATAAATTATTTTTCAATATTTTTCATTATCCACAAAAAATCTTGTTTTTTGATAAATGATAAACCATAATAAAATAATTTTGTTATTATACTGCATGTTAGATATTATTTGTCCAAAAATCAAAACTCCATAAATGAATCCTCAAAATTGTTTTTGCTTAATAATGCAATAGTTGTACGACCTCATATGAGGTCCGTATGCCCGAGAGGATTAAATAGAGACCTTAATGGGAATCGAAAAACGAACACATTTGTCCTTGAAAAAACAAATTCCACAAAATTTCATACATAACGAGCTGGAAAATTCAAAATAATTTGAAAAATCTAATAATTCAGATTTGTGGTTACGAAATGATTTAACAGCTTCACTTTAATAATTTATTAATTTACCATTTCATGAATGATACTCCAATTTACTGGTTTTTAATGATATTTTAATCATTTTTAATAAGATTCGTAAATAAAGACTTCAGTAATTTTACAATATTGTCACAGAATCCTTTATAAAATCCATTTTTTATAGTGAGAAACTTAAAAGAATGAAATAAATTAACTGTCAAGAATTTCATATGACCAACACTGTCGGACGTTCCTCTCAGTCCGCACAACTTTGAAGAAAGTCCGTGGTAGATATAGCTGCCACCACCGATATTACTAGGGGATATCGGTCACCCACTGTGAGGATTGTGTAAATGAACACTGACGCTGTCAATTAACTGAATTATCAGTTTATTAAGAATATGTGTACACACTAAATACGCTATTTACAATTATATACAATTACAACTCGGATATAGGTGATCCGGTTCAACATTAAATTAAATACAGTAAAGGTTGGCTGTGTACTATTCCAATTACACTTTCCACCTCACACTCAATGCACGTTAGATTCAATTTATCGGAGATCAACCACGAATCTCCCAACACAAGTATACTCGGCCTGCACTTCTCGGCCCAGAGCACTAAACACCAGGACGTCTGTGTCCTTTGCTCTCCAGAAACGCACTACTTACGCTCTACCACACAGAGCACCCTCTAGGTACGAAACCCAGGTACGGATTGAACTAATCTGAGACAAGCCTTGCTCTTAATAATAATAGGTTGTTGCCTGGTGCAATATGATAAAGTTAAAATTATTTTCAACGTTAGACCTTGCTCTTCCCAAATCACTGGGTCACACCAATGTCAACCCCCTTTGGAGCTCATTCACTGGACACATCCTCCATTTTTTTCTTACTTAGTGACATGTTTCTTATCTGCTCATCATCCGCATACCTCACTGACAGATGGACATGCCTCTCAGCAATCTTCTCTTTCTCTTATTCACCACCTGCACAGGATTATCTGCCAATTCCCCTTTCCACAAAGAAGGAATGTCACCTTGGAAATTCTGGTACACAGCCATACAATACGAAATATTGAAATAGAGAAATAGTGGAAATTCCATTCTTTAGCAGAGGTGGTATCAGAACCTGACAAACACTTTCAGGAAAAGATGATAGGGTTTGAAGGAAGAATTAATTCATTAAGACTGTTCTAAAGACGAAAAGGCAACTTTGTGACATAACTTTTAATTATTTTTTATTCGGAAATGCATGGAACTGGAAGGCTTTGTTATACAGAAACTATATAATTAAAAGACTTTTTTCCTTTTTTTAAACATAATAAATGCTTCAGAAAATGCTGTCAAAGTTCGCGTTTTGAACAGAATTTCACGACGAGAGCAGAAAAACCTATGAACGAAGAGAGAAAAACGTCTTGCGGTAGTCTACCAATTTTATATCTTTACGTATAAAAAATGTATACGTTATTGTGTCAAAAGTGTTAGTCTTGTTGAACAGTGCAATTTAGAACAGCTTTAACATGATTTTTATGAAACAAACACTCATATAGAAAAATGAAATTTAAAATTTTTCAAAGGCTGCCAGATAAAATTGTTAAACTGTGTTTATTTCAATTTTTTATTAGTTTATGATGGTAAAATCAGTACTTAACTTCGAAAGCTGTCAGTATCTGTAGGCCGAGCACACAGGGATATAGTTAATGCAATAATTGAATCATAAAAACGCTGAACAGTTATATTAATTAATGCTACTTTAAGTAAATACTTTTCGTATTAAGGATTCTTAGAGATAATCGCTTTTGACTTGACGAGATATGATTAAGCAAGATTGGCAAAAAAATAACTCAAGGTTGTAGTGCAAAGATGTAGTGCATGCATATAAATTTAATTTACATTCACTGAGTCATTTGTTGCTAAACGGCATCTTCTATCACAAAAGTTTCTTTTTAAATTTGCTTCAAAAGGAGTAAAATAAATAAAGCTTTTTAAATTTAACAAAAGGATATCCAAGTAATTAATCTGAAACTTTAACAAATATTTCTGTATGATTTTTCCAGGTTTTTTTTAGTTCTGAAATAATATATAAATAATGAAAATATTCTATTTAAATAATCTTTCTATATATTTTTCGTTTTAAAAAAATATTGTTAAAAATATTGAGGTATTATAACACGCTGTCTAAATAAAATGTCACACTGTCAACTATTATTCTGAAATAAACTATAATGTTCCAAAAAATCAAATGCCTTTATGAATGTCTTGTATTTTTATAAAAAACGACTGACTCATTTTGACTTTCTTTTTTAAAACTTATATGTATCTTATATGGGTCATTTAACGTAAAATAAGCAAAGATTTAAAAAAAGGCGTGCCCCATGGTAACCGATTTTAATAAAATTTAATACCCAGGTTTAATTCATATTCAAATAGAATTCTGCAAAATATCTTGAAAAAAAAATTATTTTAGCAGTTTTGGACACTTAAAAAACTTGTGATATAGAATGGCATATGTGCTATCATCCAAATTTGCAAGTTTGAATTTTTATATCTTGAAAATTATTAAGCAGAAATAAATTTTGCGTATAATATTATAACCTCTGAAATTTTTTTTCTTATTTATTTAATAATAATTATCTATCAATAAAATCTATCTTTATACTTAGTGAGCAATAATAATCTTCTAACACACTGATTCATTTTAAATTAGTCGTAAAAATTGAAAATGTGTGAATTTTGAAAAAAAAAAGTTATAAAAATTAAAGTAATTAAAAAACATGTGTGAAACTGATGCCTGATGCAGTATTACACACAAAGAACGATTTATCCAAATTTGAAAGTAACGATTTATTGCGTTCAACTTAACTTTGCATTCAATAAAACTTAGAAATTTAAAAGAAATTGCAAAATCATAATTTTTTCTCTTATATATGCACAAAAAATAAAGGAACGATCCGACATTACCAATTTTGCACAGACATAAAGATTAATAGTCTATAACATGTTAGAAAATTTTCAATACTGCCTTTTGATTCCTAACATTATTAAAAATGCGTTCGAAAAGACAATTTTGTTGCATTCCATGCAAAATTTATCTTTGAATGTGGCTTTTCATAAAATGTGGCACTATTTTAATGTAAAAATAGTACTGCCATCTACAACAATTAAAAATTACTAGATAATTAATTCTTTAATTCTCATCTTTTAGGTAGCTTTCATTACAAAAAGTAAAAAGCTACCTATTGCAGCCGTCCGGAGGAAAGCACTTGCAGAATATATATATACATCTGATTTTTGTCATGCAGTAACTATCGTATTTATGAAACAATTTGAATGAAACTTGGTATTACATAATGCAAACAAATGTCTCGACCAAGTTCGTTGTTAGCCAGCATCATCCGCCATCTTGTTTCAAAATGGCGGCCATTTAAATTAAAAAAAATTAAAATTTTAAATTGAATGCGAAAAAATTAAAAATTGAAAAATATTTTTCTGTTATGTGTTAGAACTTAAAACAACGATTCCAGAACACTTTTTATTTTGTCTATACCTTAAAAAAGGATTGAGTTATAGCACTTTGAATTTTTCTTACGGCTGACATTTTGAAACGATCTGATTTTTGTCATGTTGTAACTAACGTATTTATGAACCGATTTGAATGAATCTTGGTATGTATATAATGCATACAAATGTCTCAACCGAGTTAGTTAGCCAGCATCATCCGCCATTTTGTTTCAAAATGGAGGCCATTTAAATTTAAAAAAAATACAAAATTTAAAATTAAATGCGAAAAAATTAAAAGTTGAAAAATATTTTTCTTTTATGTGTTAGAACTTAAAATAACAATTCCAGAACTCTTCTTATTTTGTTTATATCTTAAAAAATGATTGAGTTATAGCACTTTGAATTTTTCTTATGGCTGACATTTTGAAACGATCTGAATTTTGTCATGTTGTAACTAATGTATTTATGAACCGATTTGAATGAAACTTGGTATGTACATAATGCATACAAATGTCTCGACCGAGCTGTTAGCCAGCATCATCCGCTTTCTTGTTTCAAAATGGCGGCCATTTAAATTTTTTTAATTAAAATTTAAAATTAAATGCGAAAAATTTAAAAGTTGAAAAATATTTTTCTTTTATGTGTTAGAACTTAAAACAACGATTCCCGAACACTTCTTATTTTGTTTATATCTTAAAAAATGATTGAGTTATAGCATTTTGGATTTTTCTTATGGCTGACATTTCGAAACGATCTAATTTTTGTCATGTTGTAACTAACGTATTTATGAACCGATTTGAATGAAACTTGGTATGTACATACTGTATACCAATGTCTCAACCGTATTCGTTAGCCAGCATCATCCGCCATCTTGTTTCAAAATGGCGGCCATTTAATTTTTAAAAAAAAAATTCAAAATTTAAAATTAAATGCGAAAAAATTAAAAGGTGAAAAATATTTTCCTTTTATGTGTTAGAACTTAAAACAACGATTACAGAAAACTTTTTATTTTGTTTATATCTTAAAAAATGATTGAGTTATAGCATTTTGGATTTTTCTTATGGCTGACATTTCGAAACGATCTAATTTTTGTCATGTTGTAACTAACGTATTTATGAACCGATTTGAATGAAACTTGGTATGTACATACTGTATACCAATGTCTCAACCGTATTCGTTAGCCAGCATCATCCGCCATCTTGTTTCAAAATGGCGGCCATTTAATTTAAAAAAAAAATTCAAAATTTAAAATTAAATGCGAAAAAATTAAAAGGTGAAAAATATTTTCCTTTTATGTGTTAGAACTTAAAACAACGATTCCCGAACACTTCTTATTTTGTTTATATCTTAAAAAATGATTGAGTTATAGCACTTTGATTTTTTTCTTATGGCTGACATTTTGAAACGATCTGATTTTGTCATGCTGTAACTAACATATTTATGAACCGATTTGAATGAAACTTGGTTTGTACATAGTACATACAAATGTTTCGACCGTATTCGTTAGCCAGCATCATCCACCATCTTGTTTCAAAAAGGCGGCTATTTAAATTTTTTTAATTAAAAATTTAAAATTAGGTACAAAAAGGTGAGAAATTGAAAAAGATATTTCTTTTGTGTATTTGTCCTTGATACAAAGATTTCAGAGCACTTTTTGTTTCATCTATATCTTGAAAAATGGCTGAGTTTTAGCCCTTTCAATTTCCAGTGTGGTTGACATTTTGAAATGGTCTGAAATTTGTCACGCGATAATACGCATATTTATAAACTGATTTGGATATAACTCCGTGTGTACATAGTACATATCAATGTCTTGAACGAGTTCATTGGCCAACTTCATCCGCCATCTTGTTTCAAAATGGTGGCTATTTCAGTTTGTCAAAAATCTTTTAAATATATAATGACGTACAAATAAAAAATTAGAAATTGAAACAAGGTTCTTTCGAAAGTATTTATCTTAATAATGAATTCCGGAGTATTTTTTGCTTTGTCTTTATCTTAAAAAACGCCTGAGATATATCAGTTTGAATTTCTAACGTGGGTGACATTTTTTTAAAATATCAATTTGCCCGCGACAGCACTCGTATATCTTAATGGATTTCGATATGGGTGTGCATGTCCATATGAATTAAGATTTCGACCAAGCTCATTGGTTTGTTTTATCCATCATGTTGCTTTAAAGTGGCATACACTTCATGATATCGTGGAATTTGGCGATTCTCTAAATCGCTGAAAATAAAACCAGGTTGAATAAAATATGACTAATTTCTAAAAATTCCTGTTAATAATCAGTATTGACAAAAACTAGCATTCAATCTTATAAAATCGGGTTTCACTAATTTGAGCTTTGCATGTTTGAATAATATAACTTAATTTAAAATAAATAATATATAAATAAGTATATGATGAATTCCAAGCGTAACAGAGGGGAAATTATACAAGAATTTTACCATTTAAATACTTACTAAATTTTTCAAAGACAAAAATTTTACAAGACTATGTTAATTTATGGAACAGTGCTTAATTAATTAGTTATAAACGATGAAAAAGCTTAATTATTTAATTATAAATTAATTAAAATGGTATGTAACAGGGGGGACAAAAAAAACCCACATTTTTTGACATGCACTACAATTTATATAGAACTCTGTGATTTGGAAATTACAAAAAAGAAATTAAATGTATTTTTTAAGTAAAGACATGTCAAGGTAAAATAATTACCTATCAGATTGTTTAAATTGAAAACACATTTTATTAAAGAGAAATTAATCGAATGTAACAGAGGGGACATCTTACAAATTCAGTGATCGTATTTCCAGTGCAATATCATTATCAAAGGTGACGTTTTGATTATTTAATGTTGGAGTTGGTAGTACTTGTTTTATTTCATACATATGAACCCATGCTATACCTTTATGGTTATATTCAAATGTTTTCAGTCCACTAGACCGACTTAAAAATACAACATGGACATTGTCAGTTTCCTTGTCGATTTCAGTTATTTGGGCAAGAAATTCCTCCATCCTATTCTTTCCTTGAAATCTAACAATTAAAAAATCGCCAACATTAACATCAGGAGTTAACAAATTGTTATTTTCTACAGATTTATCCGTACCATTTTTGAAGCAAAACTGTACACCTTCTTCAACAAACGCAGATGAATAAGAAATACAATATTTTTGTAGCACTCTAACACAATGAATTCTCCTCAAATTTGATATAGCTTTTATATTTGAAACTCTTTCATTAAAGGCAGCAATGTCCCTTTCTACATCCTCTTTTGTACAATAAGTAATTCCTTCTCCATTGCAAATGGTATCACCAAATGATTTAGCATCAGATGGTGGTGGAGCCCATTTTCCCAGACATAATTCCTCGGTACACAGCCCTCTTTACAGTACCTCCCACTCCATCAACTGCACTCTTTACATGACTAGTAGCAAAATAATGCCAATTGACTTTCAATGGTGAGAAAGTAGCATTGCAAAGTGTGTATTTCTGTTTCAATTGGGATGATGGCCCATCACTAAAAGTGTCACTTTCTTTTAACACAGAGAATTCCTTTTATAATTTATCAAATAGGATTTCATTGAAAGTGTGGATTGCATATTTGTCATGCTGCATATAGTCACTGGCTATGACATAAGTCCTAATTTCTTTTTCTTACAATAGATCATCTTTTGGGAACCAAGCAACAGCAGTAAAACAAAGAACACTGCTTGTGAATCCAATGTGCTGATTGCATCTCATTTTGTGTAACAAAAGTAAAGTTTTCGCTAAAATCTACTTGTAACACACACTTCGCTGAATTTTATCTAAGCTGCTTAAAATAATTAGATGGTATTCAAAATTAGATTGTGTTAAAGTAATTAGATTCGTTTAAAACCATGTGTAACAGAGGGGACATTTAGCTCCGTCTCCTCTGTTACGCATGTATTTAAAAAAATTGAATATATTTTCAAAATTATTACATAATATGATTACACAAGTGATATTTATTGTAAACACTTTTTATTAAATTTAAATCTTTTTTATATATTGAATAAAATAAACTTTAAAAAAATTGTAACAGAGGGGACAAATAATAATTGTAAATAACTTTATTTTTAAAAAATAAGAAGAAAGTTGTATATGAAGATTATTACTGTAAAATTATGATTAGGAACCATTTAACTTACTATATAAATGAAAAGATATATAAAATCACCATATTTTTAATAAATAATTGATCTTTTAAAAAGTCACATTTTTAGAAGTTTAAATAAACCATGCACAATTTCCAAAAATAAATAATTAATCCATTAAATGCAATAAATTGCCTTTAAAATGATACCAAATACTTGAAGATAACATGAAGGTGAAAAATTCACTACTGGTTTCAATTGGCATGGGATTCGTCATTTGAAAACTACTTCTTCCTCCCGGCATTGCCGAAAGGACTTTTTTAATATAATCCTGAAGCAAAAAGAAAAGAAAAGAAGAAAATGGCGAGAAGTAGCGTTTAAATGTTTAAAATACACTTTTATCTATAATATCAAAAATTTTTAAAGATATAAAAGCTTTCCTTCATGTGTAAAAAAGCAATGGAAATATTGACTTTTCCCTTCAATTTTTTCCTTATTTATATTTTTTTAGCATTCAGGATTTTAAAAGTCATGCATGAAAATTTATGCATTTAAAATACGTATTTTATCTATAACGTCAAATAATTTGACACTTATAACAGGTGTTCTTAATGTCTAAATAAGTAATAGAAATATTGAAATTTATCCTTATTTTTTCCCTTTTTTATTCTATTTTTTTTATTGCGGAATAAAAAATCGAATCCTAAATTCGATAATCTCTTACTTATTATTCATCCTTGCCTAAAAATAATTCATGATATAGTTTTTTCATTACTAAGGCTAATAATCAAGATTTATTCCAAGCATGTAGACAAAAACTCGATTTTGTATCAAATTTTAACGTGAGTTTACATACTTAAAATCTATTATTTTGCATTTACTCATAAATAAACATGTTGCACTTACATGCCAATTTTCATTGAAATCTGTGACATGGCAGCCACAGCTAATTTGCTCATTTTGTATAGCATGATCCATACATTCATTTAAATACGATGTCTTATTTGAGACTTTTCTCATCGTGTTTGTTAAACTAAAAAAATCTTTTTTTTTTTTTTTTTTTTTTTTTTTTTTTGCGCTATGACACGTTGAAATATTTTGTTCCAAATATCACAATTCGGCACTTTTTAGTTGTAAATGTATGGGTTCTTTTTATTTTTTATTGTTATAGCTCAGGAAATTCTTTTTTTTAATTCGGGAAAAAGGCCTTTGAAGTGTGAAATTTTCATTTATTCAAAATTTTGTGTATAAAGCCTTAAAAATTCTAATATACGTTAAAATAACCTAATATTTCAAAATATATCACCGCATTTATTTACAAGAACATTATTTACTCATATCTGGATTTTTAATGCATTATAAGGAATAAATTTCCGAATTATATAAGAGGGTTAAAAATGACTCTCCGAAACACAATGGGATTGGAGAAATAGTAAAATAATGACACACGAGACAGGAAAAAACGAACTACAAGATCCAAGCTTGTTATACCCAGGAAGTAATGCACCGTCAACTTGCTATAGCATTGTTGTTTCTATCTCTTTGAACCGTACTTTTCCTGTGTGGTAGCAGACAGGAATACTTTCTGTAGTTACTAATAGAGGAAATAAGGGTGAGTTCAAAACAGAATTAACATGATACTTACGCAACTGCACGCACACACAAGTCTTAGATATATAATAAGTAGTGCAAATTAAAACAAAATATAAGTGTTAAAAATACGGGTAGTGACTTCGTGAATGAAATTGTTACGTTAGAAAAATTTAATTTAAAGAAAACTGAAATTAAAGTATTTTGTAGCACATTTTATTGATTATTGCTTTTTCTTTTTTTGTATCATATGTTTTAAATGTTAACAGGTGGATGTAAACGATTCTTAAAGGAGAAAAAATATCGTATTAAGATTTAATTTTAAATGCTAAAAAATATTTGTATTAATTACATTATAAAATTACAAGAAAGAAAAATCATAGATCACACATAGACTATGCAAAACATTTCGAAAATACTTTGATAAAACAGCTACAATTTAATAACGTAAAAGAAGGTATGGAGGTGAACAATTTAGAAAACGCATAGCACATTTGGAAACCAGATTAAAAGAATTACCTTTAATAACGCAGAAAAGGTACTCAAATTCTTTTGTGATGGAGTACATGATCTGCAGAAATGTGTATATCCTGCATAATATGCAAAATATTAGTTTAGTTATAAGACGCATATCACAGATGAAAATTTACATTCAGCAATTTCTGCCAATAAATGCAAGTGGACCCGAATTATTTTGTACAGTACTGAATATTACATAAGATTCTTCGTACACGGCACATGTAGGGGAGACTGGGGCATATGTAAACATCGCAATTTTTTACTAGTTATTATATGATTTTCTTTGAAAAAAAATACCAATGATGATACACCGGTAGACATATGGCAGATTTTTTTTAAAACTCTTTGATATTTTGTTAATCCGCAATAACCAAACAACTGTTTACAGATCTCAAAAGAAAAATCTCAGTTTCAAATTTCTAAGTATTTAACATTATTTATTTATTCATTTTTTTAAATTTAAATGTTTTACTATATACTAAGAATATTAATAAATACTTTTGGAAAAACAATCTTCCAAAATTGAGAAATGTTAATGTTTTGTCAACTCTACTCTAGTGATCATGCGGGGCACTTGTGAACAGACTAGCTGGGCAGATATGAATAGTTCATAAGTGTCCCAGTAGTAATTCTATAATTCTGTTTCTTTCAATTAATTTAATGATAAATAATGTCACCTCCAATATTTATAACTATTCTGAAATAGAAGACTTTCGTCATACAACATTTGATTTTCTATCGAAACATTCACAAAAACGTCTGTCAACAAATACTTAAAGAGAAACAAACTCGTTTACGTTCAATTGTAATTGAAATAAATTTAATATTTTATAAAAAGAAATAATATTATGCAATATTTTAATAAACAGTTTACAACAACTTTTTTATGCATTTTTAACAGAAATGTTTTACGTTAAACAACTTTGCAAATTTTTCTATTTCATTTCTTCCAAACTTGCAATGATGTCTTATTTTCATCTTTAAAATAGCTGTGTATATGATACTTTGAATGGAGATGGATATCAGTAATATCTTAAGAAATTAATATTTTTAAGCTGATAACTACCATAAATCCCAGTTGTAACCATCACCCTCAATTTTTTCAAAAGCAAAAGAAGTTGAAATTTGGGGAGTTGGCTTATAAGTGAGATATTTTTAAAATCATTAAAAAGCTATTCTTTATCATTAATTTAAAAGTAAATAAGATAAAAACAGGAGTAAGAATCTTTTATATTTCGTCAAATTTTCTATAAATATTATCTATATGCCCCCTCCCAAAAATCTCCTAAAAAACCCTAAACAAAATTTAAAGTTTCATTTTCTTTCAAGTTTACTTCTTTATTTCTTATTTAATTACAGCAAATTTTTTTCAATCATCTAACCCCCCCCCCCCAGATGACTTATATTCACTTTATAATCTTTTGCAAAATATTTCATCGATAAACTAGAAAAACTGATACATATTTTTTTCTTTATGATGAATTTAACACAAAATATAACTAATGATCATGACGACAAATAAATAACAGGATAAAAAGCATGCCAAAGTATTTTTTTCTCTGTTTCCACATGTGCCCCATGGGTGTACACAACTACCCCGCTAATGGGGCACGTATGAAATTTTTTTTGAATTCACAAAGCTGTTGAGAAATGTATGAAGTGATATAAAAGTTATTTTAGAAAAATTACCAGGTGTAAAAAAAAGGTCTGTTTACTATATTCAATAGATTTTATTTACAGAAATTAACCCAGTAATGAGAAAAAGCTGTATTTATGTGAACTGTTTTCATGTGCCCCAGTCTCCCCTATAGCTAAAATGTAAATTAGTCAAAAAACACACAGCACTACTAAAACATACTTCAAGAAATTACTCTTCATATAGGGCACTAATTTCTTACACACATTACCTAATTTCTTTCGTAGCCCGTATATGAATTCATTTTTTACAAATGTTTCCAAGTCTATAAAATATAGTTTAGCTGGAATATACATAAGTCAATTGTAAATCTTTATTAAGCAATTCGCCCGCATAAACAGTAATATTACAAATTCTTTTGAAAAAACCCGTATATGATCTATAGAATTTATACATACAACGTATTAAGCATAAATTTAATTAAATTTCAAAAGACATACATACGCACTTTCAGCAACTATCACTAATAGACGCTGCTGTAACTGAAAATTTTGCGTATCCCTATAAATTAACTATAAATGTTATGCACATCATATTTTACACAAAGTATGTAGTGCTGATCCTCAGAAATGTATATACATAAATAAATAACATGTATTAAATACAATGTAATTTAGATGTATTTACGAGAGTTAGAACATGGACAGATGGCATAAAGACAGCAAACAATAGCCAAACCGAAGTTATAAACACATTTCAACCATGTTGGAAAGTGTTAAAAACATAAGCATCGTTTAATGTACCTCAATAATCAATCTAAATTTCATTATGTTTGAAATAATGCAATATAATTAACACGATATTTGCGAAAAGCTTTCTTATTTTATTCTTGAAATCATCAGAAAATATAATTTACTTTTTCAGGAGTATGAATATGGAGGTATTAAAATTATATATACAGTGGCGGTCAAAAGTTTCCGGCCAGCAAAAATTTTTCAATTTATTCGTAAGTATACCCATATGAAGAGGAATCTCAAAGTGATACTTACACATTTTATTGATACTTAGGAACTTACTTATAGAAGAACGTATAAATATCAATAAATTTAATTGAAAAATTTAAGTATAAAGGAAAACGCATGTTCTCAAAAGTTTCTGGCCACCTTCACACGTTTGTAAAAAAGTGGTATTGTAATAGAAAATTACAGTGATCAACAACATTTACAATTAGTATTTTATCGTATTACTATTTTATTAGCTTTATAATAAGTTCTGCGGCGCAGCAACGTGACATTCATACTATCAACGGTTAAAGATAGTCTATGGTACGTTTTTTCCACATTTCTTGTAAATTTGGAGAAATTTCGGCTGAGTTATAATATTTACAGTTCCGCAGACTTTTGCCAACTTCTTTCCAAAGATTTTCTATTGGATCCATGTTGGGCGTTTCGGCTGACCATTTCAAAAACGAAATTTTTTGAGTGAAAATCATTGCTTATCGAGGCTTGCATACATTATTTATGTCGTTATCATGTTAAGAAAAATAGTTGCGACCAAATTTTTTTCTCTAATAAGGCAGAAAATGGTCTTGCTAGATATCCTTTTACATTGTATCATTCACTTGGCTGTGGATTTCAAATAACGGACCGGCACTTTTTGAAGAAAATACTCCCCACGGCATAGCGTGCCCTCCGCCATGCTTCATTGTAGGAATAACATTGGTCGAATGATATCTTTTGTTGTTAGGTCATCGAACGTTGTGTCCGCCATCACTTCCAAAACTGTTTTGAATTCGATTAATGGAAAAATAGAACTTTTGTCCAGTTTTCACTTGACCAGACTTTGTGTTCCTTGGAAAATGACAGTAGGGTACGTCGGTATTTTTTTATCTCTGAAAATTTTTTAACACCGACTCTTCCATAAAGTTCTGTATCACGTCAGCATCATAACACGGTAGACAAACTTCTTCCAGCAATATTTTCATTACGTAAATCGCAGTATATTGCAAAGGAATTTTCATGCGGATTATCAATAGTTTTTCTCCTGATAATTCTGTCCACAGGAGTAGTAATTTTCCAGAGTCTCCCGGACCTCTGAAAGTCCTGAAAGCCATGGCCATCTTTATATAATTTTTAAATATCGTTTACAGTCGATTTTACCGATCGATAACTTAGCCGCAATATCTCAGGAAGATTGGACTTTTAGCGACAAACTAATCACTCATTTATGAACAATAATTGTTGAACTTTTCAAATTTGAATTCAAACTATGCTATATACGTTGATTCATTAATAAACACAACCAAAAAACACTTTACGGAAGAAAAAAAATTAAGAATGATAAGTGGCCGGAAACTTTTGAGAACATGCGTTTTCTTTTATACCTAATTTTGTCAATTAAATTTATTGATATTTACACGTTCTTCAATAAGTAAGTTCCTAACTAATATGTCAATAAAATGTATAAGTATCGCTTTGAGATTCCTCTTCATATGGGTATATTTACAAATTAACTGAAAAATTTTTGCTGGCCGGAAACTTTTGACCGCCACTGTATGTATATACCAAGCCCAATTTCTCTACTGGCGTTTAGCTTGTTTTTATAGTCCAGGCATTTGGTAAAAAATGAATGCAAGTTTTGGTGTAGTTTTGATTTTTGGTTCCCTTTATGTTTTTGGGGTCGCTGAACACGAATCTGGCATTATCCAACAAAATTTCTCCTCGGGAACACGTTTTTTTTTTTTTTTTTTTTTTTTTTTTTTTTGGCAAAAAAAGTGGCTTTTTTTAGTTTTTTTTTAATAACTTCAAAATTATGCATTTTATATAAAAGTCATCGATACATAAATGAAAGAGCACAAGATTTCCTACATTTTATGCATTAAAGGTGTTTTTCTCTGATCAATGGTTTAGCCGTGAGAGAGCCGCAAAAATGGGTGTGAAAAGGAAAAAATTCTGAAAAACGTGAATTACAGCACCGTACGTCGATGAAACATAAAAAAACAACCATTTTACGCATATTTTCTCCACTTAATAATACTAAATATTTTATTATTGACTATATTTTATTAATCTGATGGTCATTGTTTCTTTCATATCTAAAAAACAAATAAAAATGAGCATATCTGTGATCAAAATCTTCATTTGCTATTACAAAATAATAAAAGTGGTAATTTTTAATTTGACTTTTAAATAATGTAAATAAAATAACTAAAACAGGCTTTAACTGATAACAACTGACACGCACTTCACTTCTTAAAGTTTCAGTTTTATCCTAAACAGACTATTTGTGAGGAGAGGGCATATCATCTGTTGACACAAGCGCAAAGCTGCATCTAGCGCGGGTTAATTGGTGGGGTATTCGGACAATGAAAGCCCCATTCTAAATTTTCTCTCAGCAAAGAACTGCTTTGGGGTTACTGCTTCTGTGAGTGAGTGATTTAGGCTTTTTATCGCTCGATTGGCTAAATGGATTTATTATTTATAAAGAGTATTTCTACGCGTATTTCTACCGTATTTCTACGCGTTTTTCAGTGATGTTTCAGTTGAACACCAAAGGAGAAATCGTGTAAAAAATAAGTGACTATTGTTAAAATTGCACTTTTTTTCTCCTAATAAATATTTCATCTTTAATAACGGAGAAATTTACTGAGTCAGAGTAAATGTATAAACAATATTTAAGACTATTTGTAATTAAAAAAAATTTTGTTTAAACCTTGGAATTGCATGATATACAAATATATGCAGCAAGTAAAATATTTATTGATTATGATGTTATTAAAATTAAATATTAGTTTTTTATTTTGAAAATTTAACTCTCCTGAAATTTACAATACATATGTTTATTTGCGATTGATAAGAGTGTAAAAATAAGACAAATAATTTTAAAAACTTTTTAAAAATTATTTACGCTTTTGAGAAAAATATGTCAACATCTGATGTACATAACGCATATTTATTTCGCTATACTGCAAGGGGCTCGCTATAATGGATTTTACCAGTTTAAATAACATGTGAGGCAAGATTAAAGAGAGATAGTTTGCATTATGCTTGTTACGGATTTGCTTGTTACCATTTTGATGCCTTATTACATTATTTTTTTTTTAAAGTCAAAGTGCTCCGATAAAAAACACTTAAAATGTAGAAAACAAATAAGAGTTTATCTTATAATGACATATTCTTTATTAGTGTAAGAATTTAATAAGAAATGGATAGAAATCCTGATTTCCTAAATAAAAATTGGACACACCCTTTAATAAAGTTAGATTCTGTTTTACAAATAACATTAAACTTTGATTGAATCTTGCTTTAAAATAAAGACGAAAATTTAGTTAATTTCAATCAGATGATAAAGATGTAATATTAAATAAGTAAACTATCTTTCCACTAAAGTTGTCCAGTTTTGTGCAAAAAATAAGTATTTCTGAAAAACAATTTTTCAAAGAAAAGGAAGAATAGTCTTTTTTTTTCTTTTTTTTTGTGTGTTAATGGCCTAGATTACTGTCATGGGCTCATGTAGAAATCTGCTCGACCCGAGGCCCGTTCCCGCCCCGATACGACTACATGAGGTAAACCTTTCAAACTGGTCAGGACAACCCGATTGACAAAACAAATGTTACGGGCCTTCAAAAAAATTAAGAGGGCCGTTTGGAACTGTTATAAAAATTTAGACAAAGCCCATGAAATACAGACTATTTTAAATGGATATGGCTTTCTGGAAAATAAAAAAAATATTTTGCACAACCCGATGCGTGTTTGACATACATCAATTAAAAAATATAAGAAGTACAGCCGTTATAAAAATGTAAACAAAGCTGATGAAATACGAACCATTTTAAATGGATATGACTTTCTGGAAAATAAATATAAATATACCGCACAATCCGATGCGTGTTTGACATACATCAATTAAAAAATATAAAAAATACAACCGTTATAAAAGTGCAAGCAAAGCCGATGAAATACACTGTTAAAAAAAATCTGTAAGGTTACTAAGAATTTTCTTGGAAACTGGGATGCCTAGAAATTTTTATGTAACCTCAACAAAAGAAAATCACGTAAAATCTCTAACGTTTCTTTAGTAACTGTCACTAAATATTGTTTAATAAACGTACTAACGATTTGTAAGGGAGGTTTCCAAAGAAACTTCTGTAAGTTTTCTAAATATTGTTTAGTAAACTTACTAACGATAGTTTAGGCAGTTTAACAAATAATGTTTATTAAATCATTGTGCGGCAGCGCGCAACAATAATATGATTGAGCAATAATGCTTAAGCATAGGAAACCGCAAAAACACGGATTTTTCAATTTTTCTTTTTGCAATAACTAACTAAATACTTATCCAATTTTGATGATTTTTTTTAAATGTTCGTCTGACCAAGAAGCACAACATAGCACAAAAATTATTTTTTTTTTATGGCATACTGTAGATGTACTGTAGAGTATTCTGAAAATCGGACAAAAATTTTGTGTCACAGCACTTTTCTCGAAAACTACTAAAGATAAAAACTTAATTTTTTTATAAACAAAAGACAAACTTTTTATCCCGGGGTAGTCATCGAGAAAACGTTATTTCGCTGGGCGGTTTTTCTGAAATTGCATATTTTCCAAACTTGGTCATAAATGGGTATATCTAACGTTCTATTGCAGATAGAATGTTGCGGTAAAGTTTATTTTAAAGATTTTGCGATGCTAATTAATCCTGCAAAAATTCATAGCTTTACGTTAAACAGTTTTTTTACAGGATGAAATAAAAGAATAGCAGTCATCAATCTAAGGTACTTCTGATCATCGGAGAGAAAAACCAGTTACACCATTCGATTAAGCATAAAAAAATACAGAATGCTTTTTTTCTCTTATTTTTAACTTAATTTTTTAACGAAATATGAATTTTTTTGAAATTTTCGACATGCTGATTTTTGTCATTTTTTAATGAATCATTTACTGAATGATTATGCACGGTGCCTAGCCCTGGTGGCTGTCAAATTTGATTTTTAATTTTAAATTAGGCAATTTTTTGCACCATGCCAAATTTATAATTTATCCATTTTTTTCATTTATTTATATTTTGTTTTTAGCACAATGGCATCAATGGCAAAAATGCCTGCATACCTGTCAAATATTGGGGCCCTGTACTTCAACAAAGTGTATTTACTATAAGTATATACCGTATTTATTCTAATAGAATGCGCCCTCTAATAGAGCGCGTCTTCTAATAAAGTGCGCACCTTGGTGCTGATTGAAAAAATAAATATACGGAAACGAAATAGTAGATAAGTAGAAAACGATTTCTTAAATGCATTATCGAGGATTCTCATCGATCAAATAGAGATGTTCTATCAAAGCGATGGAGTGGCGATGCAGCAAAAGTTTCAAATTTTGAACAATGTACCACTCCTGTAAACTATAGCGCCAAGGATATGCACACTGTTAAAAATCTGCTGCATTTTGCTGCAACGCACTCCCCTGCTTGTATAGAAAACGGTTACTTGGCCGTGAAATGGCGCTTTCTCATTGGTTGGAATAGAGATATTATATACAAGTGGTGGAGGGCGTTGCAGCAAAATGCAGCAGATTTTTAACAGTGCACTGTTAAAAATTTGACCCATTTGTTGCATAGTCACTCCACAGCTTTTATAGAATATCTCTTTATGGCCAATGAGAATGCTCCATAACACAGTAAAGCAATCGTTTCCTATAAAAGCGGTGGAGTGACGCTGCACCAAATCGGTCAATTTTTTTAACTGTGTATAGTGTAAAAATTGGCTACACTGTTAAAAATTTTATCCATCTTCTGCATCGTCACTCCATCGCTTTTATAGAAAACGGTTGTTTTACAGTGTTATGGAGCATTCTCATTGGTCATAAAAGAAGTTTCTATAAAAGATGTGGAGTGACGCTGCAGCAAATGGGTCCAATTTTTAACGGTGTACTTCAGTAATACTTAAAAAATGCGCTAAAATATTGTATTCCTTAAATATGCAACGATGCTGATGAAATCTAAAGATAACAGTGACATCTGCGTTTTTTTCTAAAACGGCGCAACTTTTGCTAATCTAAACAATGTATTAGGAAATCCCGCAGATGATGCGGCGATCGATACTTTAGATTTCAGTACCATCGTTGCACGTTTAACCTTTTGAGTTCTGATGGTAGAATTTTCTACTACATAATTTTAATTCCGAATTGTTTTTGTATCAAACTTTACTCTTGCATAAAAAAAGTTCCTGTTTTTGGCAAAAATAATGGATATTTGAATGAAAAATCTATTCTTTGAAAGAATTTATTATTTTATTCACATTAGTAAAAAACTGATTATTATTATTATTTTTTTTTTTTTTTGAAAACCACCGTAGAATTTTGGTATAGAAAAACCTGTTTAAAAAGTTTTTTAAATTTGTAACACCAGAGTATTAGAGTATGTAGCATTTTTTAATTTCAATACAAATAAGATTTTGTTTTCTATATATAAAATATAAAACAAGTTGTGCAGTATCCCTATGGAATATGGAAAAATAGAAGGACTAGTGAAAAATGCTCCAAGGAGCAGTGCAAAAGCTGAATATGATTTTAATTGAGCATTAAAAAGTAATGGACAAGTTTATTTTTTGGAAAAAGTACACAAACATTTAAAAGTAATGAACAAGTTTATTTTATTGAAAAAATGCCCAAGCATTTAAAAGTGATGGACAAGACTTGAAACTGAGTCAAGAACTAGTAAATAATTTCCTCAAGACTTGAAAATGGCTGATCATGCTCTTATGTGACAAGCATATTCAACGTCCTTTATTTTTATCCCTGTCTATCTTAGTATTGACACGTTATCAGAATATAACATTGTGCTCTATAAAAGCTGAACTTTCAAAGCAAGTTTTTGATGAAGTAGCTAAATTTACCACATGCTGCTCCTTAACAATTTACTTGTTAAGTAGTAACTCTTATGGCAATTTTATTATGTCCAAGTACTTAAAAAAATGGAAAAGCAGTTGCTGTTTGGTTGTAGTTGTTACGTGCTTATCAGGTATTCTAACTTTATTAAAATCAAAATTTGCTTGAAATATACAGTGCTTTTGATAAACGTATCGATTACTTATGAAAATATAAAAATTTTAACACTATTTTATCTTTTGCTAATAAAAATCCGCTTAAAAATTTTTAGAAAAAAGATTGGATAGAAAAACTGTTTTTTAGTGATAAGATTGCGTGCAAAAAATGGTTGTGATAAGAGTAAATATAGTGCAAAGCAGTAATATCAAGACTTTGTTAAAGAGGGGCCAGGATGTGTTTAATATAGATACTGTATCTAATACTTGTTGTGGAAACTGAGTTTTTGTAAAGCACAGTGTTAGATTCTGCCAACATGCCTATACTAAGATAGACAGGGATAAAAAAAGGACGTTGAATATGCTTGTCACATAAGAGCATGATCAGCCATTTTCAAGTCTTGAGAAATTATTTACTAGTTCTTGACTCAGTTTCAAGTCTTGTCCATCAGTTTTAAATGCTTGGGCATTTTTTCAATAAAATAAACTTGTTCTTTACTTTTAAATGTTTGTGTACTTTTTCCAAAAAATAAACTTGTCCATTACTATTTAATGCTCAATTAAAATCATATTCTGCTTTTGCACTGCTCCTTGGAGCATTTTTCATTAGTTTACGAATGATTATGTTGTAAACATAGTAAAGATTTTTTAGGGAGCTTTCCAAAAAACTCTCTGTAAACTTACTACGGATTGTTTAGTAGATTTATTTAGGATTCTAAAGGGAGTTTCTGAAATTAGTTTTTGTAAAGGTACTAAATATTGTTTAGGATACTTACCAGTGATTTTTTAGAGAGTTTACTAAATTCTTTTTTGCAAATTTACTAAGGATTATTTAGTAAACGTGCTAACTATTTTGAAGAGTATTTCCTAAAAAATATTTTGTAGGTTTTCTAATGATTTTTAGTACACTTACAAAGAATTTTTTTGTACAGTTGCTAAGAATTTTTGTGTGTTTGTGATGGACTTTAAAGTACATTTACTATTTTTATTTAGAAATGAACACTAAGTGTTTTATGTACTTTATGAAATATCCTTAATAAAATTTGCATTTTTTGTATAAAATCGATAAAATGCTTAGTATGCATCCAAAATAATAATAATAATAATAATAAATGTATTATAAAATCCTTTACAAATCCACAAAAAATTCTAATCAAATATATAAAAAAATCTCTTGTAACTGTACTAAAAATCATTAGAAATATAACTTTATTAAGGCACAGAGTCTAAAATTACAAAAAAATTGTTATATATTGTGTCTAAAACGTTTTTTGTATTATCGCCAAAAAGTTCGTTACAACAGTACAAGAGTTAATGCAGTAAATTTTCTAATGTTTTCTTACCCTTGTATCTAAAATATTTACACTTATTAAACAGTATTTGTAACTATAAAATTTTTGCAGTAGCATTACTAATAGTATTTCATCAGTATTCCAAAGAGATTTTAAGTATTTTTTTTTTTTTTTTTGTATTCTAATACTTATATTAATTGGAGTTGTTATAGTATTATTTTTTCTATATGAAGTTGAGTTTTCAAAGTTTTAAATACCCACAGTGGCGCTTTCCTCATGTATCAATACATTTTTTTTTACAAAATAAGCAATATGGTCTGACATGTGTTTCAGTAATATCACAGCAATTGCCGTAAGTATTTGTATGTTAGGCATGAGAAAACTCACTGAAGTTTCACTGTAGATATTTAAATAGATACAAAATCATTTTTTATATTAAATGAGCATTGTAATAACATTAAATGAGCAGATAATCTGAAGGAGATCTTACGATTTTCAGTTAAACTAAAAAAAATCAATAAAAACAATAACGTTAATAAAATAGAAGTAGTAAGTTTATAAAACATGCCTAAATTAAAAACAAAACATACTAATGTAGTTGAGACAAATTAAATTTACAATTTTTAAAGACAATATTCTATTTGTATAAGTAAGCACTGTGCATCATCTAATCTAATTTATGATTTGAAAACCTCTATATTATGAGAAACAGCAACGATTTTTTTTTTAATGTAGTTGTGCTTCTCAACTAAAAATGGAAATACAGTAGTCATGTTCAATTTTGTTCAATTATTTTGTTCAATTCCAAGGTCATGAGAATTACATTAACGAGTGTCTTATGGTACATATATTTGAAACACTATAAAATAAGTGGTTCAATAGCTAAAAAAATGTAATATCTGTAAAAAAATGTTTTTACCTTAATTCCATATTTAAGAAAATACCTTTTTTTAGCCTATTATTCTATTTTTTGCTGAATATTCCGTATAGTTGTCACTAATCACTAAGAACTTTCTCCCTTTTATTTATTTATTTTATTGTCTTTTTCCTCGATTTTTTCCTCACAAATTTCTTGCACTGTCTACACTTAATACACTAGACATTTTCTAATAATTTTTTTGCTTGAGAGTTATGTTTCATACTGAAATAGTGAAAAGGAAAATTTAATTATTCGTAGGGCCACAATTTTATAACTCTCAACTGGCTTAAAGATCTTGAAGAATGGATCTAAACGCATGAATTTAGTAGGATTCAACTGTGATTAATTCAGCTCTGGAATTAGAATTCTTAACTAAAAAAATTGCATATAACAGAGATGATGTACACACATTAACATATGTGCGCAAAAATCCATATTAGGCATATCAAATGTCATTATGGGCAGGTTTCACATTTTTTTAGTGCTTATTAGTATGCTATAAGCACTAGAGATGGCTAAGAAGACTTTCTAAAAGCAGAAAATGTATGGAAATAAGAATTGAAACAAATAGAAATGTATATAATGCTTTGGAAAATATTATGAATAGTCATTTTTATTATTAGTGCGATATGCATACATGTACATCCAATTTATGCGATGTGATTAAATGACATAATACAAAGAAATAGAATAAAGTTCATTTCAAAGTAACGATTTATTACATTCTACACAATGAAAATGATTTAGATATGCATTTTTAATGTGACTCATATTTTACAAATATTACATAACTAGAGTTTTTACAAATACCTATGAAAATCATACTTATTAATAGTATTTTTTGAAACACATTTTCTTCAAATATCAATAATCAAACTTATATGTAAATATATATAGGACAGTTGCACCATAAAATTTAACTAATAATAATACATTGCTCAGTGGTGCAAAAAACAGGAATTTTAATATACATTAGTACATATTAAAATAAAATAAAACTTTTAACGTTTCGCGCCGTCTTTTGCGGGCGTCTTCAGGAAAATATGAAATGGAAGGACTACGTTTGCATCTTGTTCGAGAGATAATATTTCTACTAAATTAAAAACTAAATGAATTAAAATTTTAAAAAATGTTGCCAATTACACGTGAATAAAAATTAAAATATTGCAAGGAAATAAAAATTTTAAGGTTTTATGATGTTATACCATATTTTTGGTATATTGTAGGATAAATTATCATTACATGGTTTATTTTCGCGTGCTATGATTTCGATGGATTCCCGTATTTTACCTCGAACTGGGTTATTGCATGGATCTATGATTTTAGCTTCCTCAAAATTAATATGGCAACCCTTGTTCGCCAAGTAGAAGCGAGCAAGGGCAGTATTCTGTTTATATTGTTCTATATCTCTGCGATGTTCTTTAATTCTAATTAGAAGTTTCCGCGTTGTCATGCCGAAGTAGACTTTTTTAAGATTATTAAATAAAGTGATGGGGATTTCATAAATACCAGATTTTTGATCTATTGGAATTTTGTCGATTTTATCTGTAACGAGGTCAATGAGATATGCAGGAGGAATGGCGACAAGTTTTATGTTATATTTTTGTGTGATCTTTTTTACTTTTTCAAATATATAAGGAAAATAATGAAATTTTCTGTAAACCATAAGTTTATTCTGTCGTTGGCCAGATGTGGAAGGAGTATTGTACTGTTGAACTATTTTATTTATAAATTTTGCTGGAAAACCATGGTCAAAAGCTATTTTCTGTATAAAATAATTTCTTTATTTAATGTGTCATCTGAACAAATCATAAAAGCTCTTTTAATAAATGACCTGAAAGCAAATATTTTGTATTCGAAAGGCATGTTGGCTGAAAATGGGATGACTGTATTTTCTTATTTTGGTTTTCTATAAACTGAAAATTTTAAACTTGAATTGCATCTATTAATTTGAACATTTAAAAATGGAAGGGTGGCGTTTTCTTCGACTTCAAGGGTGAAATTAATAATATTGCTTAAATTATTGACATCTTGAAGAAAAACATATAAATCAGCCTAACTGTGGTTCCATGAGATGAAAACATCATCAACATAACGAAACCAATATTCAGGTTTTAATTTAAACGTATAAAAAAATTTTTGTTCTAGTGGTCTTAACGCGAATTCAGCAAACAAACCGGATACTGGTGACCCTATCGGCGCACCATGCAGTTGTCGGTAAATATTCTTATTAAAAATGAAAATGTTACTGAAAACTATTAGGTTTAGGCCAGATTTAAGGGAGGTTTTGATATTTTGAGATATATTTGTTTTTTTATCTATTATCAAATTAATGTATTCTATGACTTCGTGCATATTGATGGAAGGATATAATGAAACTACGTCTAAACTAGCCATAATGGTGTTTGTATTAACTGGAATGACATTAACTTTATCAATAAAATCTCTTGTAGACAAAATTGCAAATTCTGAAACAGGAAGTATCGATTTCAAGAAGATCACGAAAGCCTTTTCTAAAAAGTATGTGGGTGCAACACAGCGGGAAACTATGGGTCTCAATGGTAAACCTGGCTTATGATCTTTCAGTCTCCCAGTCAACGTCGGAGTAACACCAGTATGATTGATCTTAATAAGTGATTTCATACTATCTGGCCATTTTCCAGTGCGAACCAACTCTTCAACTTTACGGAAAATTTTCTTGTTTAAATCTTCCTTCAGAAGTTCACAATCCATATCAGCAATACACGCATTCATTTTATCAATGTAAGTTAATCTGTCCAAAACTGCTATTTTGTTTAATTTGTCTGTCTTGATAATGATAATATTAGGCTCCTTTTTTAAATTATTTAATGTCCTCAAAATTACGCTCTGTTCTTTATTCTGCTTATATGAAATTTGTCTTACTAATCTGTACATTGCTGCCCGCTCTTCATCTCTATTACTTTCCGGGATGACTTGAATGATGTTTTCACAATCTGAAATAATACTATTACGGTTTTTATTATTATCAAATACAAATTTTGGTCCAAGAGAAAGAGCACTATCTTCAATACTAGAAAAGACTTTACTTGAATAATTAATATAAGGAACACGTTTAGCAGTTGAAGGAGGCGAAGAACGAAGCTTCCGGTCCATAAGTAGTTTGAATTTCCTTGTGTGGATATTAGTTTTCTCTGTATGTTGGGTATGAAGCAAACTGGATATTATATGCATTTTATGGTCGAAAATATCAGGTTAACTGCTGTTATAATAAAGTATTAAATAAAGGAGTAAAATATGAAGACATTTAAAAAAATTAAATTTTGCGAGTACAAATAGGAGATAAAGATAACTATGCTTTATTTACTATTGAAAGAGAGGGGAGAGTGTTAACAAACGAATAATAACCTACAATATTAAAGATTTATAAATAGTGAACAAAAATTAAAAATAAACAAGTTAAGAGTTCTTCAGCGATTATTTTTTGTTACAATAAAGTAACAGATAAATCAGGAAAAGATTTTTAAAAAGCAATAGATTATTAAGATCTTAAACTTTAGATATTAAAGGGACAAAAAGAAAAGTATTTTTTTTAGAAGAGGGGAGATTTATTAGATGACTTATTTACATCACTAAAAATTTACTAATATACGTAAATTACTAATAGCCCAGTGTTTAGTTGGTAGAATTCGTTATTAACACGCTCGCTGCCTCTTACATGAAGTGTGATGATAGTTAATGCCGCACTGTAGAAGTGGGTTTTTTCCCAGAAGCCAATTTACTTTTTATAACAAAGAATCAGCGAAAGATTTTTCCGCGCCAGAGCGTGACTGGCTATTGCACAACACCCCTCATCACGCGCTGGCGCGTGAGTGGCTCCTTAACGTTGGCACCATATCACACGCTTTCGCGTGAGCGGCAGCAAACGTGTAAAAGGGAAACAGGAAATTGGTTTAATCATTTCAGTTTATGTCTACAATGAATATACAGTTGGCAAAAAAAGTATTTGTACACTTCATTTTTTTAAATTATAATGAAATTAAATAAAAGATTTAAGCAAAAAATACTGTAATACATTAATTTAATCCATCATAATATTATAGAAGCAAAAACAAAATTAAACGAATCGATTTTTTACATAATAATAAACAAAATAATAATACAAAAATATAATGCAAAAAAAGTATTTGTACACTACATTAATGTAATATAATTAATGAAAATTTAGTAAAATGATACAAATTAATATTTTGTTTGAATTCATTTAGCGTTTATGACTACTTCTAGATGGTGTGACATAGATTCCACCAACTTTTTTGTAGCGGTCTGGTTAATGTTATTCCATGACACAGTAAGAGCTTCTTTAAAACTGTTTTGTACTGATACATATTTTTTTTTCGGATTTTTGCATCCAATAGCATCCGGAAAATTTCTATTGGATTCAAGTCTAGAAATTTTAGAGGAGTTACCAGTCGTCTTCGAGTATTGTCGTAACCATGTGCTAGTAATCACAGCAGTATGCTTTGGTCGCTATCCTGCAGAAAGTGAAAAGCTTTTTCTACGCATAATTTCTTGGCACAGTTTAATAAATTATGCCGCGACACATCAATGTATGTTAAACCTCTCCTTCCATTGTCAATAAATTTAAAATGTCCTGCTCCATTAGAAGCTATACACCCCAAAACTATAATATTCCCCCCAACATGCTTGATAGTTTCAAGTATACGTTTTGGATCTAGAACAGTTTCATTTTTACGCCAATTTTTTCGAATGCTTGATGGTAAAAAAATTCCGAAATTTCCCTCATTAGAAAAAATTACTGTTTTCCAAAAATCCAATGATTTACTTCTGTATGCGAAAGCGAATACTATGCGTTTTTGCCTATTTGTTTCGCTGATGAATGGATTTTTCCTTGAGGTTCTTCCTTTTAAATCTGCATTGAGAAGAATATTTTTTATTGTTTGAGGTATTACTCTGATGCGAGAAGATGTCGCAAGGTCTCCAGCAAATTTTTTAACCGAACGCATAGAATTTTTTAAAGCTTTTTAACAACACTCTCTTTTTCCCTCATTGTTAGTTTGCTGTGAAGTCCTGGTTTTCATTGAATTTCGATGCTTTTAATTTATTCATAGTTCCTCCTATAAATCCAATAGTTGTAAATGGTAATTTAATAGTTTTAACAAATTCTTGTTGCGAATTTAAATTTTTATTATGCTCAATCATAGGATTTCATATATCTAGAGGTGCCTCTCTAGTTTATGTTCTAAACTCAATTATTTCAAGAGCAAATTAGATTAAATGTCAGACAAATATAATATGAAGTTAAAAATTATTAACAGCTTCTGTAAAAGTAGTCCTTTGAACCATAAACACTATAAAATACAGTACATATCCAGGATGGAGAAATGTACAAATACTTTTTTTGCAAGAAATTTTTAAACTTTTCCTATTAGAAAATTATTTTACATCTTTATCGAAATTTTCTGTTGTGTAGTTTAAAACGCACGGTAAACAGACTGTATTAAAACTATTTTTGACAAAATATGTGTTTTTATTTAGTTAAAAATCAAAAATTTTCGAGTGTACAAATACTTTTTTTGCCAACTGTATTATTTTTTCTCTTACTAGGCGAAAAAGAGAAAGAAGAAAATACATATAGATTTACAATAAAAATAATAAAAATAAAACTATCTTTTTTAATACCATAATAAATGCCTCAAAAATAACTAACTATCAAAAACATTAAAACAAATGTTGTAGAGCTTTTTACTTAACTGCTATTAGCGGTCCCGCAGACCGCTGAGTTTTTCAAGTTTCAGCTTAACTATACATACTGGTCAAATTTTGTTTCGTTTGGAATCCTACTACTATTGCTAGAGAGTTTTAAATAGCTGAGTTTTATTTCCTGTATATAAAGTTTTATAAAAAAAAATAGTATTCGGAGATTTACTTTAATATTTTATTCATCTTTAGATTAATCTGCCTGACAGACTACTCTCAGTAGTTTAGTCACAGCAGTTAAGGATTAAAGTTTTGAATAAAATGAACGCCTACAATTAAAATTTTTGTTGGATATTAAATGTCACAGTTCCGTTTAAATATTTTATCTTAGTAGTCAGAGGTAGAACTCAAAATTAATTAGGAGAAAACTAAGTTGTTTTAATCCCTTCAGTTAAAGCCTAGAATGAATGTACTGATTACCCCTCATCCTTCGAGGTCAACGTTATAGAAAATAGGTACACATTTATAGCCGAAAAACCACTATAAAAAAACATATCTTAGGATTATATATCTTATCCCAAAAGAACTGATTCTATCAAAACAAACATTGTCAAGACAGATGTCTTAGAATTTGAAATTAAAAATAAAACTAGTACCCATATTCATATTTTTGTCGAATTCTATTTCAAAATTTTGTCTTAATTGCTAACAAAATATTAATGCAAGGAAAGACCAAATTGTCATTCTGCCAAGCCTCTATTTGTTTTACATGTTTTAAATTGTTAAAGCCTTTACCATGTTGTTGTAATTATGATAGGGCTTTATTTTGTATATTTTGAGGATTATAATTTAGTAATTATCGATAAAGAGATGCATGAATGATAGGTGTTTTACACGTACAACTGATATCACCAATCTTAAACCATCGTTTTAATATTTTTACGTTAATACTACAATACTTTATTTCAATATTCCGAAGATTTTCCAATTTTATAAATTTAACCTGACAGAAATTGTCATATAATTAATGTGAAGCGGTCTCCATCGATTGATGACAAAAAAGGCGCGATAAACTTATAGGATGGAATTTTTGTATCAAACATCTTGTGTTCTTATAATAAAAATTCACCTATTCAAAAGTCTCTGATGATAGTATAAAAGTTTCAAATGAAAGAAAATTACAGTAGTGTTTGTAGTTAGACTGTGACAATTGAGGGAGGGGGGAGGGGCATCGGTTTGTGAGATAAGTAACGTCAGTTAAAGGTTAACTTAAAATGTGGTCGTATACTAATAGACAATCTTTTTTTTTAAACCATCTTTGTCCTTTAAAGAAAATATCGAAGGTTAGAATCGTGCTACTAATTGACTTTTAATTTCCTCTAGCGAAAAGTCTTCTGCACACTGATTTGTTTGCTCTCCCTCAATCCCCCCCCCCCAAAAAAAAACAATCTCGCACTTTAAAAAAAAATTTCTACTTATAATAGATATGCACTGTTATTCACTCTATATACACATATTTCAAATATACTACTAATAATAAATAATGATATAATAAACAACGATATAAAAAACAATGTTTACCCTCACTTATGAATCATTTTTGAAATATTTGAAAAATAATGAAAAATTCAAATTTTAAGATATTGACAAGCTCGTAGAAACAAGAACTCTTCTGGCAGTAGGAGGAAACTCACTACATTGCAAATTTATCTCGAATAGATTAAAACATATTCTAGCTTTTTCATAATTATTTGCGACATTGGACTTTTTTTTTCATAGCCCACTATTTGGCTATAACCCGTAATCATGAGGTTAACACATAAAAAATTCTTAATACATCCACCCTAAATAATAACTCAGTATCTTAAAAAAATACTTGTACATAAAATCAGAAGCACTCTGAACTGACAACCTCGTTTGCTGGGGTTTATAGCTCTTGCTTAATAATTTAGCTAAAACTTAGAAGTAGAATTGTAAAAATTCAACAAAAATATTGACTATCGGTGCTCATTTTATTCAGAATTTTAATCTCTATAACATTTGAATTGAGAATGCTTTTGATAAAAATAGTTTTTTTAGATATTTTTTATGATAATTAATAAAAGCGGGTTTTTTTTCGATTATAAATCTATACACATTTTTCTAACGCTAATCTAATAAGGAAGGGAAAAAACTTAGCATAATCATTCTAGACCTACAGGGATATAAACAATTTTCAACTTTCCCCTAATTGATTCAGATTTCGACCTCCCATCCCTCCTGGGCTCTAAGGAGTTTTATAGACTTTAAAATTCTATGCGTTTTTATGAGGAGCGCTTAGAATATATAGCATAGAGCGCAATATGAAGGGGTGAGGGAGGAATGGGGAAATGGAAATTTCGAGTTGTGAGAAAAATCTTATTTGGCAATTTATTGGGAAAATAAAATAACACATAGAGCAAATTTTATTATTTTAAATTAAAAAGTTTTACAGAGTTTTTAAACTTTAAGTTCTGTTGCCGTATGGGATGGAGAAAATTAAAAAACAAAATTTTGAAGGTGAAATTCAGATGAATTTTTTAATGAAATGAAAGTGATGTAATCCATTGCTAATGAAATTTAGGATTGATTATTCACTGTAAAGTAACAAATAGAGTAGAAAATAGTTTTAAACACTTTAATCTGTTGTATTTTGTAGAAGGAGGCAAAAAGGGTAAGGGAAATTTCAGAAAAAGAGAAGGGAAGTTTGATTTGTTACATTAAACATCAGAAATTTCACACTTGTAATAAACGCCCACGTATAGAATAGTTATCTGACAATGGTATATATATGTAATTAACAGAAAATAATAGAAAGATTTACTTGCTAGATCATGCTACATTATAACAAAAAATCAAACAATCTTATCCGAGTTTTCTATTTTTAGTTATTATGAATCAAGTAGAACGGAAATATCCTCCTCAGCCCTGAGACTAATATTACGAAGGACCACAAAATCCAATTTTAATTTTTTTTTATAAAAAATCTCCAAAGATGTATCACTCAATATATCAATGCTTATGATATGCACGTTTTCATTAAAAAAAAGTCTAAAAGTAATCTTAAATATTCTAGAAGCATTTTAATTAAGTTAAAGAGTGTTCATTAGTGTCTCCAGGGGGCGAAATCAGGACTGAAGAGGTTAAAACAAAATTTAACACATTAAGAATAAATATTTACTTACTTCCTAAATAGAAATTCTTCTCAATAAGGGATTCAAGATGGAAGTCTTTTGCGCTCCTGTGGTCGCGTAAACAATGACACGTCACATACTGAAGCCCTTTCTGATTGGCTGGCATGTGAAACTAAGATATTTCATGTATTTGTACAATGCGCTGGTAAATAAAATACCCCGGTTACAGATAAAATTTTAGTACACTTGCAGATTTCTGTAGCTTTACAAAAACTAGTTTTGTATGTTTCCAGATTTTTTTTTACAGTGTACTAAATTCACTATGGAACACACACAAAAAAAAAAAAAAAAAAAAAAAAAAAAAAAAAAACTGTAAAGGTACTAAACATTTTCTAGGAAACTGGGATTCCAAAAACTTTTCCTGTAACGGTAACAGCAGAAATTCAAGTTTCAGAATCGATTACATGAATTTTTCCTGTTATCGTTACATGAAAAGTTCTTGGAATCCCAGTTTCCTAGAAAATGTTTAGTACCTTTACAGATTTTTTTTTTTTTTTTTTTTTTTTTTTTTTTTACAGTGAAGATATTTCAAAATTTATTAAATGGAAATGAACGAAAAATAGCGATATAAAAGAAGATTTGAACTAGAAAGCTTATTAAGCTTAAGTAATTTTTATATAAAGAATCATGTTAGAGAAAGACATCCTGTACTTTTGAATGAATAAAGGGATTGTGATTTTGTCTTTACATTCAACAATTGTTTGATTTAATTTGTTCTACACTGTAAAAAAAATTCTGTAAAGGTACTAAACATTTTCTAGGAAACTGGGATTCCTAGAACTTTTCTTGTAACGGTTACAGCAAAAATTTAAGTTTCAGAATCGATTACATGAATTTTTCCTGTTATCGTTACATGGAAAGTTCTTGGAATCCCAGTTTCCTAGAACATGTTTAGTACCTTCACAGATTTTTTTTTACAGTGTACAAAATTTTAGCTGTTTGTACCCTTGAAAATTAAATACATTTCATTAATTTCATTTCAATACATTTCATACATTTCACATTTCATATGCATTTATGTATTCATGAATGCTTATATGTATGGATTGTGATTTTGTTTTCACATTCAACAATTGTTTGATTTAATTTGTTCTACAAGATTTTAGCAGTTTGAACCCTTGAAAATTAAATACATTTCATGTGCATTTATATATTCATGAATGCTTATATGTATGGATGGTGACATGTTTTTTTCAAATTTAATAACACATTCATACATGAACTTGTTAGGCGTAATGCTTTATTTTTTTTTTTCTTTTTAAATAAGCAGATTTTCTCAGCCAATGCCAATTACATATTCTCTTAAGTGTTTCAGAACTACAAAATATAGTTATATATAATAAGGGTGGAAACTGTATTTATTATTAAGTTTCACGTGAAAAAATTAATTATATTTTCTACGGAAAACCGATAAACTACAGGGAACCTACATGCATGTTCGTTAAAATTACCTCATATGGAGCCTCCTATCTTCATAAAATATTAATGCTTTAAATTTGGTTTTTACTGGCATGCATAACCATTTATAAAAATTCATAACTCAGATTTTCGTATTCTGGTATTCCTCCCCATTCTGATTTATTTCTTTTAAGATCTAAATCTGATGATGGCGTACCTGCTTAGAAGTCAAAATTAACTGAAACATTTTAGAGAATATGTCTCGCGAAAGCATATTTTACACTTAATTTTTATTGGATTTTTCAAATATGGCATGAGTTTATATCTTATAATCCATAACAATTTAAACATAGTAAATATTTGCATGATCCACTGACACTTGCACTTAATTCTTGTACTATTTACATTTCACACCTTGTATTTTATACTTCAAACGGAATTAGATATCTCTAAAGTATTTTTTAATAAAATTCATGAACCGGATTTTAGTTTTCTCTGTACTTTAAAAAAATGTAAAGTTACTAAAATTTTTCTAAAAAACTGTGATTTCCAGAGCTTTTTATGCAACGGTAACTGTAAGAATTCATGTAACTGAATCGATTACATGAATTTTTGCTGTTATCATTCCATAAAAAGTTCTAGGAATCCCAGTTTCCTAGATAAATTTTAGTAAGTTTATTTATTTATTTATTATTTAGTTAGTTTATTTCCTAGATAAAGTTTAGTACATATTTTTTTTGCTTCTATGTACCTTCCGTAATTCTTTAAATCACGACGGAGATTTTAATTAGTATTAAAGAATATTCAATAGAAAATGCACTTCTAGTAACAATAGATTACACAGTTCTTACAAAATAATTTACTCAGTCATATTTAGAAAGCACATTGAAACAGCCGAAGCTAAATACTTTTTTACGTGGTTATTTTCTCAAACATTTACTAAAGTGTAACTTTTATCCTATTAAAACTGTTAAAGGAAAAAATTACAACTACAAAACGATTCACTGTTACAGATAGAATCAGTACAGTTATTTACAGTTTCTTATAAAAAATGTGAGATTTTCATAACAATATTTCTTGTTAATTAATAATTAATTTAATTATTCTTGTAAATATTTTTCAAACCCAGCTCTAATTAACGATTTATGTTATCAATTTTTGTTTAAAAAACTATCTAAAAATTAAATTATTACTATTATGTGTATATTTTGGATATCTTAGACATTAACATAAATATTTTTTAGGTGAAGAAATTTTCTAATTAAAAGTTCAGGAAAATCAGGTATGGTTAATCTTTTTTTTTTTTTTTTTTTTTTTTTTTTTTTTTTCATACAAGTTCGATTTGTAATATTTAATGTTTTCGTCACATTATTTTATTTTTCATACAATGATTTTATGATAAATTTACCTTGTAAATAAACTTTTTTTTTAGTCTCTAACAGTAATTTATGGAAAATAATCTTTTTAACTCTATATACTCACCTGAACTTTAATTAAAGGTATAGTATATTTCATTCTCTATTATGTTTTTCTTCAGTTTTAGAGAGAGAGTACATTTATTTTCTTTTGGAAATGAAGAATTACATCCATATATATTAACCTGAAGTTTAAATAAATGGAATCGAGATTACAAGAAAATTCATTTTATTAATATGTGGAAAAGAAAATAAATGCCATTTTAAAAATTAATCACGATAAATATTGTGCAAAAGAAAGAAAAAATAAAAACATTTCATATATATTTCCTTAATGAAAAGAAATAATATAACTTATAGAAATTTCTTATTAAGAAACATGCGCGAAAAAAAAAAACCAACGAAAAAATATTTGAAGAGTTATCGTCATTGCAGTCTACAGAGATCTAATAACCATATACAAAAAACAAAAGAAATGGTGTAGATTTTTTCTGTTTTAAGATTAGCTTACGTCTACATATTTTTATTCCATCGCAATGAAATAAAATTTTTACATGTAAACATTGCGAAATAGTCAAAAAAGAAATTTATACAAATATACATTGTTGTAATATCAGGTGAACAGACGATATGTGACACGGTTCATATTTCGTCTAAGATATAGTGTCGCAAATGTATAGTCAGTTCTAAGAGTCAATTTAACACAAATTGCTGTCCTTGGAAAAAAAAGACAAAGGAAAAACTGTGTGATAATGGGACGCAGACGAGACGAAGGGATTTCATCGCTTTTTATAAAAACCTTTTGAATCAGCATGAAAAATAATTTCCAGGCAGAACATAACACTGTTTTATTCTATATAATTTTTTTTTTCAATCCTAGGCTATTTTTAAATTATGAAACAAAAGTAAATTCGTTAATACCAGACGTCTCGATTTTAAATTTCTTAGAAATAAAGGAATGTGTAAATTAATCTAAGACAAAATTATTTAGAGCACGCTTCTATTTACATATATAAATTTTATAGCGTGTAAAGAAAGATTAAATAAGCTGATTACAGGTGTTTCATCAAATGGGAGGCGTTGCAAAAAAGCTCTGAAAATTTAAAATTCACCAATTTCTTATCTGCAAAAAATATAAAGAAATTTCAATATACAAAACAATTTCAAGTATTTAATATTGTTCATAAATATTGTACACGACATTTTATATCTATTCAAATCTTAATCCATTGAAAATGCTATACTGCGTCAACCATGAGCATACTGAAAAAAACACTGAAAAAAAACTCTACAAAAGAAAATTAACAGAGATCTATATGTTTATTAAAACTTTATCTGTATGCTGTACAGGAAAATATGTAAATCTAGAAAATTAGTTTTAAAATTACTATAATTTCAGTAGATTGTTTTGTAAAGCTTCAGATTTATGGAGCTTTACATAAAAAAACTACAAAAACGATAGTAATATTAATAAAACATTGTCGGTAATCTAGGTTGCAATTACATCTCTTGATATCCCAGTTTTGCAAAAGAGTCCTAGTAACCATACAGCGTTTTTGTATTTCTGTGCAAATCTGTATCTATTACAATAATTTTTGCTGTTGCCGTTATATAAAAAGTTCTAGGAATCCCAGTTTCCTAGAAAATATTTTGTACATTTACAGATTTTTTTTCTACAGTGCACAGTAAAAAAGATCTGTAGCTCTTCAGTTGTAAAGCAACAGAAATCTGTATGCTTACGAAAATTTTATCCGCACACTATACAAAAAATGATGTAAATATACAAAATTAACTTTTGTATAGCTACAGATATCTGTGGCTTTACAAAAGAATCTACTGAAATTACAGTGATTTTACTAAAATTTTATCTGGAACCGGATTGCAGTTGCATAACATGTTCTAGACATCAAAGTTTTCTAAAAACCAGCATACTTAGTAATCCTTTTAAGTATTTTTGTTATATTTTAAGTATAAGTTTAAGTAATCTTTCATATTTTTTGATTTCCAGCGCAAACGTGCATCTTTTTCATGAATTTTTGTTGCCGTTGCATAAGAACTTCTAAGAATCCCAGTTTCTTGAAAAATTTTAGTAATTTTATAGATTTTTTTAAGTGGGGAATGCTTAATTTATACTTAAATATCTATTGCACGTGTCGCTAAAATAAGAGAGAAAAGAAATAATTTCTCTTAAAACGCTTCACCTATAGGGTTTATAGACGAAAAATTCATTCAGAATAGTCGTGCACTGCAAAAAACAATTATGTAATGTTACTAAACTTTTCCTAGGAAACTGAGATTCTTAGAGTTTTTCATTTAAGGGTAACACCAAAACTTCATGTTACTGCTTCTGTTACAGGAATTTTTCTGTTCCCGTTAAATAAGTGTTCTAGTTATCTAAGTTTCCAAGAAAAAAATGTCGTAACTTTACAGATTTTTTTTTTCAGTGTAGTGTACTCAGCTTGCGTTATTAACATCTTAACAATCTTAAATGAGACCTACACTGTAAAAAACTGTAAATTTATTAAAAGTTGTCTAGGAAACTGGGATTCCTAGAATTATTATGCAACTGCAACCCAGGTTACAGATAAAATTTTAGTAAGATAATTGTAATTTTACTAAATTCTTTCATAAAACTGCAGATTCTTGTAGCTTTAGAAAAATTAGTTTTGTTCACATAGAAAAAAGTTTTGTTGAATCAACAAAAAAATTAATTTGGTCCAACAAAACCTTTTGTTTAAATATATGTCAATGGAAATTTTGTTTGAATCAACAAAATATATATATACAGGGTGTTTCGCTACCAGACCGACAAACGTTGAGGGATGATAGTAGACACGAAGACAAACATTATTAAATAGGAAACCATGGGGCGCAAACGTCTTCTGTAGGAACTAAGGGCCATTAAAGTTTAAGGTCCAAAATTTCAAACGATGATAAAAAACGGAAAAAAGGGTCGATTCGTTTGCGGTTTTCACTGAAATTATTCTTTAAGTCACGATTTTTTTAGAATTTTTTTTTAAAGTTACGTTCAAAAATTGTCGACAGAGGGCGCTTTAGACTTTAGAGTAACGAACAACTACTTTTTACCGTTATTTTGTGCATGTGGTTGAAATTATTCTAAAGTTTAGACTTTAACTTAAATTTTAAGCGCATAATCGGAAACATTGGGATTGGTTAACTAGCGAAAATTTAACTGTGAACAGAGGGGGAAATTTTAAATGCTCATAAATATTGGACAAACAAATCGATTTTGTTGCGGTTTGCATGTAAGTCATTCCCTTGGTAATTATTTTATTCTAAATGACGTACAGTATTGGTGTCCCCATTTTTTGATAGAGGGCGCTTTCGACACATCTCCGAAATTTCAATGGCATTACTCCTGTATGTTTTACTACCAGACCAAGATACTTCCAGGAAGTGTTAGGGATGCAAAGATGACTCGGAATCATATCATAATGTAACGTCGAAAATGCCTTTTTTACGAGTTAGGGTTAAAAGAAGCAGAGAAAAAATCAACTTGATAATTCTACAACACGTTCTGTCGGAACTTCTGGTAAAAGCACATGTTCCTCTTTCGTTGCACCACTCTATAGCACGATGGAGCTCCTCCACATTTTACCAATGATGTTCGCAGACACCCCAACATAACATATGGACAGCGGTGGATATGTAGTGGTGGCCCGGTTCGTTGGCCTGCCAGATCGTCGCACCTACTTCATTATATCAATTACTTTTTTTACCTACCTTTATTTTATTAGTGTATAATTTTTCTGTATTTTTTAAATGAACGTTGATGGGTGGGGCTAGTTGAGCTCAAACCAATTGGTAACCCCCCCCCCACCTGGCTCAATCTGAATCTGTATGGACTTCTTCTGCTGGGGTCAAATGAAAAGTTGAATGTATGAGACTCCCGTACCGTCAGTGGAAGACCTCTCTCTCAGCTCGAATTTCTGTAGCTGCCAGAAAGGTGTCCGAGATGCCAGGAATTTTTCAAAGTGAGAGGAATTGCATGCATCGCTGCTGTCAAGCATGCCCGACTACTTCTGGTTGTAATTTCGGACACCTTTTGTAGTAAAACCCTTAACTAAATTGTTTTCTTCACATTAACGTGTTGCTGTTTCACTACCTGTTTCTGTTGCTTTTTTCCCTGCTTCTTTTAACCACAACTTGCTAAAAAGGCATTTTCAACGTTACATTCCTATGTGATTCCGAGTCGCTTTGCATCCCTAACACTTCCTGTTATTATGTTGGTCTGGTAGTTAAACACCTAGGAGTAATATCATTGAAATTTAGGTGATGTGTCGAAAACGCCCTCTATCAAAAAATGGGGACACAAGTGCTGTACGTCATTTTGAATAAAATAATTACCAAGGGAATGACTTACACGCAAACCGCAACAAAATCGATTTGTTTGTCCAATATTTATGAGCATTCAAAATTTCCCACTCTGTTCACAGTTAAATTTTCGCTAGTTAACCGATCCCAATGTTTCCGATTATGGGCTTAAAAATTAAGTTAAAATCTACACTTTAGAATAATTTCAACCACGTGCACAAAATAACGGTAAAAAGTAGTTGTTCGTTACTCTAAAGTCTAAAGCGCCCTCTATCGACAATTTTTGAACGTAACTTTTAAAAAAAATTTCTAAAAAAATCGTGATTTAAAGAATAATTTTAATGAAAACCGCAAACGAATCGACTCTTTTTTCCGTTTTTTATCATCGTTTGAAATATTGGACCTTAAATTTTAATGGCCCCTAACTCCTACAGAAGACGTTTGCGCCCCATGGTTTCCTATTTAATAATGTTTCTCTTCGTGTCTACTATCATTTCTCAAAGTTTGTCGGTCTGGTAGCGAAACACCCTGTATATGTATTGTTGATTTTTTTTTCAATGTTAACAAAAAAATTGTATCGTCTGCAAAAATAGTTTTGTTAATTTAAACAAAATGGTCCAATTTTGATTAGATCAACCAAATTATTCTGTTGACATTTTTTTGGAAATAAATGTAATTATCTGTTGTTTTATTTTTTTTTATTTCGACAACAAAAAATTTTGTTTAAAAAATAATTGTTTTGTGTTAATTTTAAGAATGTTCTTTATTTTATCAATAAAAGATTCTGTTAAATAAACAAATATAATATTTACTTTAAAATTATTTTTTTTTGTTTTGATAAAAAAGTATTTTTGTTACATAGATATATACCATGCCTCATTTTAACAATTTGTTTCCTCTTTCAACAAAATATATTTTGTTTTTTAAAATAATAAAGTATGTTATATTAAGAACTTGTTTCGTTTATACTTCAAAAACTTTTGTTAAATGAATCAATCCAATATATAACTTTAAGTAGTTTTTAGGTGTTGTTAATCAAAAACTTTGTTAAGTAGATATGTAGTATGTTTTATTTTGACAATGATTTCTTTTTTCTAACAATTTTTTTTTTTTGTTCATTGAAATATTTATTTGTTTCATGATTTTTTTTTCTAGAATAAAGTGATATTGTTGTATGAACAATTAGAATATAGTATTTTAAATTTTATTATTATTATTATTATTTGGTTACTTAAATTACTTTTTTTAAGTAGACAATTCATTTGAATCATAAAAATAAATAAATAAACAATTAAATAAATAAATAAATCTTATACTAAAGGAAGGGGGATGTAAGATTCTTTTTTCATAAGCTCTGAAAAATGTATTAATTCTGTGTTGTTTTATACCTGTTATATTTAAATTTTTCAATCTACAATGACATTATTTATACGAAAATCTAAAAATTTATCTTTTTTAAATGTCTTTTCTAAAAGCTACTTCCTTCAAAAACTTTCTAAATTTCTTTGACATCCCCCCCCCCCCGATGATTCGACTTATAAACATTCATATAAAAATAGATATTTTTCTCTTGAACTTATTCCAACAATTATTTATATTTTTATATGCAAATATTTTTAGTAGCTTCCTCAAATGATTAAAAAAAAAAAAAAAAAAAAAAAAAAAAAAAAAAAAAAAAAATTTCAGGACACAATAAAATAGTTATTTATAAAAAAAATTCAAACATTTGTTAGAATAAGTTTTAGAGAGATTTATCTATTTTCATAATAAAATAAAGAAAGAGGTCGAATACTTTTGGATAAATTAGGTCTCAAATTCCAAATAAATTATTTTAAGGATATCCTTTTAAAGGTAGCAAATCTACAGATTATTAAAATAAAATGCAATACACTTGAAACAATAAATAAATGGCATAGAACCACGCATAAATACAATTTAGAATCAAGAAAGTAACCCGGCTTCTCTCTGATCTAAATCCGTATAGAAAATAGCAGCAATGTTGCTACTTCCATGTTCCACTCATGTTTACTTTTTTTTTTTTTTTTTTTTTTTTTTTTTTTTTTTTTGAATAATTATAATCCTAGTTACAAAGTTTTCATCCATCATTTTCAACACTAGTTAGTGTTATTTTTTTAATTTATGTATATTTTTAAATCTTGTAAAAGAAAAGAATAAAATTCCTTTGAAGAGATTAAAACACATGACTCCATTTGGTTGGCCTCTACCTATAAGCTACACAATCGATCAAAGAGCCCCCCTAATACTGTTTATATCGCCTTCTTTATTTTCCCAAACAAATATCCTCTAAAGCTTGGTCTTTAAATTTTTTTTCATTTCATATTTTTATAATTATATAATACTTTCTTAATGTTTGAACCATCATTAATAACAATTGATTCTAGTGCCATTAGAAAATGGATATGTGCTTCAGAAAACCCCCGAACCCATGACCTCCCAACTTATCCTCAAGTTCTCTACTTCTAAGTTAAGGACTCGCGCGAGTTCACGTAATATTCTTCATAACTTTTTAGTTTCCCTAAATAGTATGAACATTTCTACCGTTGATAAATGAAAATTTTATAAACACCAGGAAATTACACAAACTCATGACAATTTATTTAGTTTGTACGAAATTCTTATACATTTTCTTGTCGATGAAAGGGTCATGCTAATTTATTTCAACCTAAAAAAATATTTGAATTTCTACATTGAGATCGATTTGTTATGGTGTAATGGATGGTTTCTTTAAAAAGGTTTCACTGTATTTTTATTTCTTAACAAGTAAAACAAATAAAAGGTGTTGTTATAATTATTTCATGTCATTTAACTCTTTTTTTCAAAAAATATATCCAACAGTTTTTTCCTAGATGCACTTGTAATAATTTTAATATCGAGATTGAAATTATACATATCAATGACTGAACTGAAAAAGTTGGGAAATGTTAATTTTCCTCAATTAAATGGGGGAAGGGAGATTCTTTATATTTAAGAAATTTTTGGCATAAAAGAAAAATGTTTTCGGTAATTTTCTTTGTAAGATATGGGTAGTGCATCAATTCGAAGCTATATATCATTTATTTGTAATTATTTTAAGTGTTCAATGCAAGTGCTTTTACATGAAAAGCTAAAATTTTTCTCGTTTAAACACCTTTTCTCAAAACTACTTTTCAAACAGGCAACGAAATTTTTCAGAAACTATTCAACCAATTTCCTTGATTCTCTTTTTACATGAAAAAAAAATTCTCTGGAGTTTATACCAATAATTAGTTTTGTTTATTTTTTTTTTCGGAAGAAGAAAGAGAACTTGAAAACATTTTTTGCTCTAAAAAACAGTTATTTATTAAAAATGAAACTAATTCTTAGCATAATCATCATAAATGAGGAAATTCATTGAATGCTTTGGAAAATTTTGGCCACAACTTCAAAAATAGCAATTTTGAGAAAAGATTAGATGTGAAATCTTTAAATAAAAGTTTAATTAAACACTTAATAAAACACTAAATAAACAAAATATAACTGCACATTGGCACATTCTTTGTAATTCATGGAAAACAAATCCCCTATAAAACATGTTTATTTTAAAGCCAACAATAAAAAATTACTTTTTGAATTTCTTTTGCGAAATTACTTTGTAAAAATTTACTTTTTTGAATTGCTTTGTATTTCACCCCCTTAGATTAGGCATAGCTTTCAAAATTATGCAATTTAAAAATGGATATAGATAGTCGAATTTATTTTATTCTGTCGACTCTTTCAGCAATTAAAACGTAATAAATTGCAATAATAGTGATTAATAAAATGAAATTATGAAACAGAAATGCAATATTCTTCACGGAGGTAGGTTAATTAAGAATATTCATTTTTATGATTGCATCATACATATGCCTGTGTAAGATAGGACAGATTCACTTACCCCATGAAGAGTTATTACATTTGTTTCATGATTTGATTTTATTAATCACTAATATTCCACATAATAAGTTATTAAAAATAAAAATTCTTTAAGGTATCAATTTATATTTATATCTTAATCTGATTTTTTCCCTTATTGTATTGGATATATAAACATTTATTCATCTTCAAAAAAATATATATATATATTGTAATCAGATATATACTTTTAACTGAATACATAATCTAGGAAGAATTTTTTGTAAAGAATCAAGCATAACTATTTCTACATAATTAGTATAATTTTTTTAATCCTTTCTCCCTTACCCAATATGAAGGTGGGGATGCAGGCCCTATTAAAAGAAACAGTAACATGTCTCTTGCATCTGAAAAGTTAAAAATACTTTTGAAAACTTAAATAATAGCAATTGTTTAAAATATTATGCTTGCATTCAAACATTTTTTTCTTATTTGAAATTCTAAAATTACACATATAAGAAATGTTACTGTTCAATAAAGGGATCAAAAAAGGTTTCTGTTCGAAGTTTTATAGTCCAGAATTGGTATACCAGTTATGCAAAATTGCCTTCAGAATTTGGGAAATCATCCCATCACTCAAGAAAATTGAATATATTTTTGGATGAAGCGAATTCAAAGTGCCAACATTCTTTTCTTTCAAAAATTCCTCTTTTTGCAGCTTGAAAATGTCTGAAACTGTCTGCTGCACTTCTTCGTACGTTAGGAAGTTATCCTTTCAAGGACAATTGGGATGATTAAATTTTATATTTACATTTAAAATCATCAAAGATAACAAAAATTCTCACAAAATTTTTTTAATTAAGGCAGAGGCAAAAGACCACTCCCCTGACACTCTCCTGCCACTAAACGTGATACTTGAGCATAAAACTTGGCAAGTTATTTCCAAACTTTCACAAATCAAACGAAAACGTACTGTCAAATTAGAATTTTTAGAAAAATTATCCTACATCTCAGAAGATTAGGAGAATGCAAACTCTACAGATATTAAAATAAGACTTTTTTCTTATAATCATATTTACGATCATTTTTAAACAAATCATCATAAAATTTAATATAAAAAGTTAACGATGACGCAATATTGATCTATTTGATTTTTTGTGTGTCGGGGGGGGGGGGGAAACACTTAAAATAAACATTATTTCTTTCCACATTATAAAGAGTTGTCCTTCTAAACACTCCATTTAAAATATGTTTAATTATAAAGATACTTCAGTTAACAAATATAATTAATTCTGGAATTATATATTTTAGACAAAATGTTCATTAATGGAAATTTTTTGCCGACAATTCTAATTCAACATTTAATTAAATATATAATTAAAATGTTGCATTAAAGACATTTTTGCAAGCAAAATCTACATTTCTTAGTCAAATAACTAAAGAGCAATGATTATTACCTTATGTATCATCGTAAATTCACGTAAAATATAATTTTCTACAAAAAGTCTAGTAGCGCACCCCCCCCCCCCCCCACACACACACAGACAGATATATTTTCTTTAATTCTTTATCGGATTTAATTATTAAGTAGAAAAAATTTATTTATTTTTAAATCATCCGAAAAAATTAGAAATCATCAAGGACAATTGAAGTAATAACCTTTTAAAATGCATGGATGGGGAGAAGCTCAATTTCCGTTGCCAAAGATCATGATACTTGCTGAGCATAAAATTTGACAAAAGATTTTCAAGTTTTCATAAATTAAAAGTTGCTGTTGAATTCGAATTTGAATTAAAACTATCCCAATTTTAAAAAGAAAAATATTAGCTTTTTAACTGAAAGAAAAAATTCTGAAATAAAAATACATTTGTGTTAATGTAATGTTATACAATTGTATGATTAACTAATTTAGTAAAACACATGAAATAGAATTTATAATTACCTCAGTAATTTAATTATGTTAAAAGTTCATCATTTATTGCTCAAAAATCTTCAGAGATATTACGGAGAATTGAAATAAATATCTCAATCAGTAGCTGATGGCATGGTAATGGTTTCATCACTACTGATGTCGCATATGCTCATAATTTTCAGAAATATTTGAAAGAATGTTTGCTTACGTATACACGATGCAAAAAACTAATACATAGAAAGCAATATCCATTCAGCCGATTAGAATCGCCTTTTGAAAAACTGCTTCTAGAAAATAAAATTAAATAAAATTTATTAAATTTTAATAATTTAAAATGTAAGCATTTTATGAAAGTTTAAAACACTAGGTACATACAGGGCCGAAACTAGAGGGGGGATGGGACATGCATCCCGGACAAAAGAGTAAAGGGCAAAGAAAGACCAAATGAAGATTTTATTCGTCGTTTAATACAAATATACATAGTAAGTAGAAAATTTTAATAAAAATATTTCGCAGCCGGAAAATCCAAACGGAAGACTAACAAAAAATAAAAGTATATTTAAAAAAAAAAAAATCTGCAATCACCATCGAAAAAGCAAACAATAAACCGGTTAGAATTAAACATGATCTATTCTAAGAAAAAAAAAAAAAAAAAAAAAAAAAATTGCAAGCAAGGAATTTTTTAAAGAATGCTCCCATATATTTACCATTAGCATTCCTGTTTATTTGCGTGACTAATGAAGTGTTATAGAAAAACACTAGCACACTAATGTTAAATCTATCAGAGCATTCTTTTAAGAAGTCATGTTTGAACTTTATTTATTTATTCTGTATCCGATACCTGTGAGCTATATCTAACATTTTATGCTTTTTCGATTTTAGTTGCATTTTTTAATATGAGGATACTTTAAATTTCAGAAACATTTCCAACCGTTTATTTTTTTAAAGAAAGTGTTGGAATATAAAAAAAATCATTTAACCAAATACTAAAAAAGAAATAAAAATGGCAAAGAATAACGAGTTGTCATTTCTTGACGTAGTGCTAATCAAAAATTTATCAAGCTTAACACTTGAGCGTACAGTTCACTGTAAAGTAAATAATAAGTCCAACAGCATTATTCCTTTTAACAGTTCATCACCTTTCAATTACAAAATTGCCCCATTCAGCCTTTATATAAGACGAGCATTTTGTGTTTGTTCTGTTAATTATCTTCAAAATGAATTAAATACCATTAGAAACATTGCAGTTGAGAACGTTTTTCCAATACGCATTATTGATAAGCTAATCAACTCACAGAAAAACTACATGGAAACACAAAAACCCTTCACCAAGTAGTATGCGATATCGCAAAATGAAGTACATACCAGGGCTTTTTGAAAAACTGTGACATGCGCTTTTTTGCTTTGGCGTAAATTTAGTCGCCACTCCTCCAATAGAATGGACTCTATTCTCCGTTTGAGTTCGAGGCTGTGATTTCGGCAATGTTTCCCCAAAACACGTGACCTCACTTCACAAAAATATGAACCGTTACTATTCTACGGTATACAACCACGAGATGGGGAACGAGTCGTTGCATAATTAATGGCTATGATGTGGGGGAATGTTTCCCCAAAACACGTGACTTTGACGTCACCAGAATAGAGTCCATTGAAAGATCTAATTAGTGCCAAAATAGACCCGATTCCGAAAGATGAAATTTTTAGAGTATATCTTATTCCTCTTAAAACAGAAAAGATTTATCTCGAATACATAGGAATGGCTTCTCGTAAACTTAAAGATCGTATCAAAAATCAATTGAGAAATTTAAAATACAATCGTCCAGAAACAGCCCTGTCAAGACTCAACCAGAAGCAAATTATTCAAGTTAATTTTTAAGATGCAAAATATATATGTCCCTTGAAGAATTACTGTGAATTAATCATAAGAGAATCAATAGTAATTATTATTAAAAGAAATAGTGTTTGTAACGTCGTTTTGTCCTACAACATACCGAGAATTTGGATCAGTTTACTTAATGAAATATAGTATAAGTATTATTCCATGTTTCTCAATATCTACATTTTATTTTCCGGATCTAAAAATTGACTTTAACTTTCACTCCATTCACGTAACATTTGAAAATTAAGATGTTAATATTTTTGTTTTTATTTAATATTCTCGGTTGATGGCTGTGTTTAAAGTTGAAAATGCTCAGGATTAAAAGTAATTTAACACCTTTTAAAGTATTTTTGTCAGATTCTTTTCTTTTACTTTACATTCATTTATCATCAACTTTTTTTGTTTGTCTTAGTATTTTTATTCACAAAAGAGGTAAAGTAATCGAAATCACATTTTGAAATTTTATTAAAATGAAAAATGTTTTAAATAAGTGTCTTAAAGAGGGCACGATGGAGAAAGAATATCTCATGCAGCGAGTTCTCCCGGGTTAAGTAATTTACACATAGTGTACTTTTAAGTTCTAAATAGGCTCAAAAAGCAAATTGGAATATTATTTGGGATTTTCTTATATTTATTAAAATATTTTGTAATTGCACGCGCTTACGAACAACTCTCAAACTCTTGCCATGAATTTTAATCTATGTTTATTAAAACGGTTAACTTAATACATTGAATCGAGTGATTTAGTTTACAGAATATCTACCTGGAGTAGTTTCTAATTCTTGGTTCATTATTATTTTATATTCTCCACAATACAAACTTCCCACTCATTGACAGCTTTATATATTTACTTGAAGCTCCCTTTAATGTTTACTTTGCATTGATTACTGTTAGGATTCACGTGTTCGAGTTCTTATGATATTCAGATAGAAGATTTATGAAACATTAATTAAATTCAAAGCTAGTAACTAAGCCTCTTGTGTCAGTAAGTGTATTACATAATTCTTATGTAATCATTCGTGATGTATTCTATGAACCTTTCAATGTAGCAGAGAAATATTAGTCATAATGATTTATATATTTCTTAAATTGTTTGCGCAACCACCTGTAAGTTTATCTAAAAGTTAATTGAGTTATAGCTGCAAAATAGTTATAATTGTATTGCTTCAATTTGCATACATCAATCCATATGAGATTTTTTAAAATTTAAACTTCAATTGCAATTTATTTACCTTTTATTTAACTAAAATTCAGCTGAAAGATAATGAAGACAAGAATGATAATGAATCCATTTGAAGTAGTTTTATAATTTTCTGAAACTTCTTTTTCAAGTAATAGTCTTGAATAAAATTTGAAATTGGTACATTTCTGCCACAATTTCAAATATGTTGGGATTTTTTACGCAATTTATTGTATAAGGTAGCACAACGTGTGCTTTGAATGTGTTCTACAATGGTTAATGGAGAGAGCGATTTATGGTAATTTTCTTCTAATATTCAAGATGCTAAAAAAAGTAAACAATGGTCAAGCAATACATTGTGAGTCATTATAATTATATAAAATTTAAGTTTTTTCTACCTTTGGTTTGAAACGCACCTTCGAAACTCGATGAAAAACCTATAAATCAATCGAAATTTTGGACCAGAGATTAAAAGCCTTTTTGTATTCTAAACTGTGTGAAAATATCAATGCCGTTAGTAGAAACTAAAGCCATTGGTTTAAAGTGCCGATGCTTTACGATCTGAACAATTCTAGACGATTCAGGTAAAAATTATTTACTCATGTTATCTGTCTTATAGATTTGTTATCTTAAATTTCATGCGTCTACATAAAAGTGCTGCTAAGATGGACGATTCTCGAAAATTTACCAATCGAAAAAAAGTCTTCATAAAAAACACAATCGAGAATTCTTTCGAATTTTTGAAGAGTCTACAAATAAAATGACTTACAATCGATTGATAAAATAATCGTTTTTATATGTTTATAAATTATTTTAGAAAATACATGGCAACACAAAAAGGATGGAATTAAAAAATAACACACCGAAGACAGGCTAAAAAGAAGCCATAATAGTCAATAAGACATGTGATGGTATCCTCTGATTGCAAAATTTGAAAAGCCGCCAGTAAGTATGAACAGATAAGGAAATTTAAGTATCAAAAATTTAAATGTTTCGAAAACGTCTAAAAAAGAATTAAAGGCACACCTGGTCGCAAAAACTGGAATTAAATGGATGGTAAATGGAATCAACCTTTTTTTTCTACGGCATTGAGATCAGTTCGATGTTTCCCCATTATTAGAAAACCTCTTGATGGAATACGATAACTGCACATCCTGAGAAGAGCAAATCAGCGGGAAGAACAATGGAAGTGCATAACATGAACATGTGGTCACAAAGTTTTCAAAATATATCATAGGAGGGGTGTCGGCTAAATTTAAAAACGTGCCCTCCCCCAGCTGAGGGAAAGTGGGGCAGAGGCGCTGGAGGCGTATAATTTAAAATAATAGTCAGGGAGCTTACCAAAGATATATCACGTGAGGGATGTAGGCCAAATTTAGAATATTCCCCCCCCACCAGAGTTCCAACTATCACGCCTCCCTGGTATAAACCCTCCCTTTCTCTTTGAAATTTTTATATATTATAAATAATTCCCATAAAAAAGTCACATAATAAAATCACAGAGTTCCATAAAAAAATCCGTTCTGTAATGATAAAACGTTATAACTTCAAAAAATTTCGAAATCTGGCCCTAGGAGGATGACAATTTGATGTGCAAGAAGAAAGCTTCAGAATACGAAAGAGCGGTCCAAAAGGCTTTCAGATGATATGTCGCGAGATGTATCCAAATAAAGTTTGGAATTTTCAACCCCCATTTTATATACATTATCTAGGTGTGTGGAATTATTTTTTAGCTAAAATGTTATATCTAAAAGCATTGCATAAATCATCACGTATTTATTTATTATAAACTATTTTATTTTTATTTCTTAAAATTTAAGCTTTTAATATGCTGTAAAACTATATTTAGAACATCTTTTTTCCATTAGAAATATAACAATAATACTAAATGTTTTAAAATTAGTTTTTGTTGCGCATGAAAGATGAGATATTTCGAAACAAGATATTTATAAAACATTTTATCTTAAATTCAAACGTAAAAAAGAAAAAATTAACGAGTTTTCTCACTTTTTTATGATGATTTGAAGTATCTACTTATCCAAGCTTTTAGACGACAGATTATCTACAAAAATTTCCATTTAAACTTGAATCGTCGAACGTGGCCGTTTATTACAAAAATAACTAATTTAGTTTCCTCACAGCTACAAAAAAATAAAATATATACTTTCATATCCAGCCGTTATATTAAATACTGAATATTCTCGACCCTTTAAAGATTTTGGGCAAACAGGACGTGATTAAGAAATTCTTAACTGAATTAAAGTTAGCCGACACAGGAAAATAATCTATTCAACTAGAAAAACATTTAATGTGTGATCAGCAGTAGAAAATGCTTTGTTTGAGAATAATTTTCGGAGAAAAGAAGTGCGTAAAAATACTGAAACTTTTAACTTATTTTTTACAACCATTATTTTTACTTCATTTTATTTTAAAGGTCATTTTCTCTTAAATAATCTAAAATTTCCGTGAATGTGGAACTTTTTGAAACTGTTAGCATTTATTTACTACACTGCTCAAAACAATTAAAGGATATTTGAAGTTTTATATAAAATAAAGATATAAACGAAATTTTTTTTGCTGAAAATAGAAGAAGAGAATCACAAATGCAACTTTTTCTGGTTTTCAAACTGTGGAGTATGCAAATTTTGAGTTCGACGTCAAAAACGTCCCTTCAGCGGCAGCGAATGAAATTTGACTTTCAACTGGATAAAAGAGAATGAAGACAAGGATGATCGGCATTCAGTGATTGCTTTGTTTCGATGAGTACGATGTCTCAGCGAAGTCATTTGACAGATTCAGAAGCTTGGAGAATTGTTGGTAGGTTAGAAGGGGGCCAAACTCAATCCGAAGTAGCGCAAGCCATTGGGGTGTCACAAAGTGTCATTTCCAGGATCTGGAACCGTTTTTTGGAGAGTGGATGTGCAGGCCGAAGACCAGGGAAAGGTCGTAGACGGGCAACAACGCCCAATGAAGATCGGTATTTAGCGTTAACAGCTCGGAGACACCGAAACATGAACGCTACTCTTCTCCAACAACACCTTTGCTCGGCTACAGGCACCACGATTTCAACTCAGACTGTCCGAAACCGGTTCCATGCTGTAGGTCTGTATGCTCGCCGACCGATGGTATGTGTTAGATTAACATCAAGGCATCGTCGCGACCGCAGGGAGTGGGCAACCGAGCATGTCAACTGGAGGATAAATGAATGGAGTAATATTCTGTTTTCTGACGAGTCCCGTTTTTCTGTGCATCCGGATAATAGGCGTATTTTCATCTGGAGGGACCGTGGCAGTAGGAATAAGCCTGCGTTCGTGCACGAAAGTGTCAGATTTGGCGGTGGAGGAGTGTTGGTGTATTGTGGCATCTCCATTGACGGGCGCACTGACCTCTACATCATTCGAGATGGAGCTCTGACTGGTCGCCGATATAGGGATGAGATCCTCAGACCTATTGTAGTCCCTTACGCTGCAGTAATCGGAGATAACTTCATTTTAATGGACGATAACTGCAGGCCACATCGTGCAAATCTGGTGGAGGATTTCCTTTTCGAGGAAGGAATCGTTCGAATGGAATGCCCAGCGTGTTCTCCAGACATGAATCCAATCGAGCACGTTTGGGACGCTCTAGGAAGACGAGTTTCTGGCTGCCAACAACCCCCACAAACTCTCCAAGAACTGGAAAGAGCTCTTCTGGAAGAGTGGGGCAAAATACCCCAACTCGTCATTAATAGCCTCATTGAGTCTATGCCTCAAAGGTGTTCAACGTTGCTGGCCGCACGTAGAAACCATACCCCCTACTGAAAATGATTTTCTTTGAAGAAAACACTTTTTCTTATTCTTTTTTTCTCATATGCACAAATTGTGTTATTTTCCTTTTGTATACAAACGCGCAATAAAATGCATTTTTTTTTCTGCCAAACATGTGTAATTTATTCTCATATAACCTACTATGTCTGTCCACCATGTATCAATCAGCTAAAAAGTTTCCCAGATACAAAATCCACCTAAAACTGCAATATCCTTTGATTGTTTTGAGCAGTGTATTTCAACTTTGACATTTATTATTGATTTTTCTAACCAGATATTTTTGAATGGCACGCTGCATTATTTTGGGTCAAATAATCTAGGCAAAAAAAATGGTGTTTTTTTTTTTTTTTTTTTTTTTTTTTTTTTTTTTTTACATTATTGTTAATGTAATATTTAAATATCTCATCCAAATATCTATCAACCTTTTCTATTTTTTTTTTAATTAACTTTTCCTTTTTATTTTGATACTTTTTTTAATCACAAATTCTATTACTTCAATGTATTTCCGAATAAATGTTTGGATATTTTAACACTTACACTATAAGGCCAAAGGTGACTGGCCACTTGTTATTTTAGACATTTTGTCAAAATTCCAGAAAATTACATGAGGAATTATCCAGAACCTCTACTTGTGTAAACATAAGTTCAGGTCATACATTTCAATGAAGATTTTTTCCCCGAAACTCCATAGGGGACCGTCAATAAATTGAAAGAGAACAAATATCTTTTGGATTAACTCTGTCAAAACTAATGTAGCTCTATACATTTAGCTAACACAATATGCAAATTAAATTTTTATTACCTTTACGCATGGGCAGTGAAAAATAATTTAATAAACCTCCTCATTTTTCATACATTTTTTTTATATTTTTTAATTCTCATTATAGGGTATTGTGTACAATTGTGTTGTTTGTCATATTTTCAGAAAAGAACATCATTTTATATAAAGAACTCAGTAAATTATAAGCAAAAATCTTGGAAAAAGTTTGGACTGTTTTTATAAAAACCTTAATTTCTCTACGTGTATGCATGCTATTCGCATAAAAATGAACACAGTTTATTACAATAAGTCACTTAATCATAATCTACAGTTTGAACGCTTTGGCTACATTAGTTTTGACAGGGTTCTCCAAAAGATGTTCGATATTTTTCCATTTGTTGACGACCTCTACGAAATTTTTGAAAAAAAATTCTCGGAAATGTGTGACCAGTACTATTATGTTTACACGCCTTGAGATTCCGGATAATTCCTCATGTATTTTTCTAAATATTTAACAAAATGTCTAATATCGCAAGTGGCTGGTCACCTTTGGGCATATAATGTACACAAAGTTTAAATTTTGACAAATATTTTTAAATTTACGAAATGAGAAATTTTAAAGCAGAGGACTATAAAATCTTGAGAAAAATATGCCGTGAAATGATTATTTCTTTTCAAAGTAGAATTAATGTAAATATTAAATTATTTTACTTATTGTTTATACTTTTTATACAGGATTTTTTGATAACACGTTTTAAAGCTTTAAGCGGAGAGAAAGGGGAAGTTAACAACAAACACTTCTTGTATAGGAAAATTGGGTCTACTTATTTTAAAAAAATACAGGATGGTTCAATTCACTCTTAGAATAGATTTTTGGTCAAAAGTATAATAATTATGGAGATATATTTACGATTTTTATGGACACGGTGCCTAAAAGTGACGATCCGTAAATGCGACAATTTTCTTTTGTTAAAAATGTTAACGCAATAATCGCATATCAATGATATATAAAGAAATATCCGCACTTCACATACAAAAAAAGAAAAGAAGTACACGAAACATTTCACTGAATTTTCATATATTTTATTAAATTGTACTTAATTAAGCTTTGTAGAGTTAATATATTAGGAATTTCTACCATAATCATGATATATTATTTCTTTTGATCGCATATTTAAAAATGTGTGTCACTGAGGCTATATCTAAAATCACTGCATTGAACACTTTTAAGCTAAAAATATTTTGAATACCTAAAAGTGGTAGTACCTACCTTATGAAAGTAATAATATCCCAAATGAGCATTATAGAAGATAATATGTTAAAATCTTATGACTCTGGTGCAGGTGTCATACATAGTCGATTAAGTATACTTTATGATTTAATTTTAAACTTAAAAAACACTTTATGGGTGATTCTCCAATAAGTGGGTAATTTCACTCATTGATTTGGTGAAAAATAAAAATCAAATTTTAAGCAATATTTTTTAATAATTAGATACAGCATGTCCTACTGAGTAATAAACAACACTCCGGCATAAACTTTAAGCTTTATATATTTTTGTAAAAATTATTTTATAAATTATTGGATTGTTCGGAAAGTCTTTTCCGTTTGGGAAATTCAATTCGCACCGGAAAATTCTGTTATTTAATTATTAGATATTGTTTCCGATATCTAATACTTAGATATTAATGAACAAAATTTTCCGGTGCGAATTGATTTTCCCAAACGTAAAGGACTTTCCAAACGACCCAATAATTTTCTAATCAATGTCACTACTGTCCCCAAGATAGTTGTTAACTTTATAAACCAGGATTTTAATAAAATTTAGATTAATAGATTTGGAATAGATGGTATCACTGTATCCTTTGTCTTCAAGTCATATATGGCATTAATATCTGCTTCGGAGATTAAATCCTCAAATAAATAATTTGAAAGGGGACAGAAGTGACAGGGACAGTAGTGACAAAATTAAGAAAATTGCTTCTGTGTACAATAGTAAGTTAGGCTTAGTAAGACTGCAATATGATATTTTGTACTATGCAAAAGTATGTTATATCATGACAAAATAATAAATAAATAAAAACATCAACAAGGACAGTTTAAGTAGGGGACAGTAGTGACAAGTAATAAACATATTCTTATCTTTCTATCCATTTTGTAGCATGTAACTATTGTTGAAGTCCTTAGAATTGCGCCATGTCTTTTTCTGGGCAATTAAGATGGCTCCTTCTACTAAATTCACCTATTCACCAAATTTTATCTGGCGACCTGGTGGTCATTTTCGATGTTTTATACAAAGGGACAGTAGTGACATTAAAACTAGGGAACAGCGTTTCTTTGACTCAGAACAAATGTAAAACTATTTTTAATTTACAATAAAAATACTTTATTATGAACTTTGGTGTATAGATTTTTATTTTTGGTGGTAAAATTGTTAAAAATAGTCTGTCATTACACTTAAAATTGTTCCGGAAGATCAGTACATGAGGTGAGGGACAAGGGACAGAAGTGACAAATTGAATGTTTAAAATAATATTGCAGTAAAATTTAGTTATTTTCTCGAAAATACTTTTTGAAATTGTAGCAATACATTACAAAATACATTTTATGCTAAAAAACAACTATATGAATGACAAAAAGCAGCATGTAACCCTAAGGGATAGAAATTACCCACTTATCAGAGAATCACCCTTATGCTAAATATAATCGAGAAATGAAAGTTCGATTGATTATTGTGGCGCTAAGGGAAATTGGATAATTAAAGATGATAATCCAAAAATGCTCCTTTTATATATTAGAGTATTTTTCAAAGATATTTTTATCTAAGTCTTTTTTTAAGTTCTTAATAAAGTATTATGATCAATCATGGAAAACATTACATGTGAGAGTCTCGTTTTAAATAATAAGAATTAAAAGTCATATACTCTTAATTATAGGGATGCTTAGATGGGCGTGGTTAAGAATGTTTAGGAATCACTGATCTCGATCCACAATAACAAAATAAATAAATAAATAAATAAAAATTAAATCAACTGTTTCATTTTTATTTATTTCAAATCTTTATTATTTAAAAAATTTATAGCTATTAAAGAGTTTTTAATATGAACTGATATGCTGAAAATGCATTGTCACATTAAGATAATTTGGATGCCTCAGTTAGATTTTAACTGCTATAATTATGACAGAACTGACCATAATGCGACAATTATTCACTTTATTTATATTACAGTTAATTGTTCAATTTCTACAAATTAAATTGCTTTACAACTAAAGGCAGAGAATTTATTTTTTTATATAAATAAAATACATGTTTATTTCGTAATATGCCTAATATATCATAAATGCAACAAAACTATCAGGAATCGCGTCTCATTTGGGCACAGTCACTGCCCCCTCTACAATGCCTATTCACTGAGCAGACGACAAGCGTGAAACGTCATGAAGTGGAGGCGAAATCACTAACCCTACTGGTTTCACAATCGCCACGCAGCTCAGAGCGCGATCGTTGTCAGGGAAACGGCCTCCACTATGTCACAAGCGAGAAGGCATTGTAGAGGAGGCAGTGGCACAGTGCCTTTACACCAGAATTCGTTTGCTGTAGCAAAATGAAATAAAAATTGTGTCATATATATGCACGAATTCAGTTTGCGCATCACATGTAATGTTTACTACATTTTGTAAACGAATTCGTCGTATTTAGCTTTAATTGGAGTGCATGGTGGACACTTCCGCCACATTTTCTGATATTGTCTCATTAAAGATGCATTATGTCGCTACGTTATTGATAATTTTATGTTGTTCAAATTCCACTTTGAGTACAGTCCTGTGTCAAAGTTTAGTTAATAACAAAAATATAGCTCACTAAACTACTAATAGCCACGAATTTTCATTTTATTTGAATGACCATTTTTATGTATTTCCGTACATAGATGTATGCTAAATTATGACAAATTTTTTTTCGCTATCATTTAGTCATGCAGAATTAAAATCTGTTTCATATAAATGGTTATATTTAACAGAATTTTTATTATTAGGTAGATTTCGTAAGAAATACTACCTTCTACATTCTCCTTCATGTTAGAATTTTTTAAAATATTTTGCATATATCCGCCGTTTATGACCCTTGTAACCTTTAGTTAAAATAGTTACATATCTATCATCTATCTAGCTAGTTATATGTATACATATATACATACATAAACTACCTGGACATTGATGAACGTCCACTTGCAATTTTAGACATTTTGTTAAATATCTAGAAAAATTCATGACGAATCATCCCGAAACTCTTAGTATACAAATATAATAGTATAAGTCATACATTTCCATGAAGATTTTTTTCCCCTAACTCCATAGGGGACCGTCAACAAATTAAAAAAGAATGAATATCTTTTGAATAACCCTGTCAAAATTAATGTAGAAAAAGCGCTCAAACTCTATATTATGATTAAGTGCTTTGTTGTACTAAACTGTGTTCATTTTTATACAAATAGGATGCATACTCGCAGAGAAATTAAGGTTTTTATAAAAATGGTCCAAAATTTTTCCAAGTTTTTTGTATATAATTTTCAGAGTTCTTAATATAAAATAGTATTTTTTTTTCTGAAAATATGACAAACAACATTGCACACAATACCCTGTCATCAGGATTAAAAAATAATAAAAATTGTATGAAAAATGAGTAAGTTTACTAAATAATTTTTCACTGCGCATGCGTCAATGCTATCAAAATTTCATTTGCATATTATGTTAGCTAAATGTATAGAGCAACTTTTGTGAAAGTCTCAAATCATAGCTTAAAAATTCCAAAAGTAATCGTCTATAGAAAAAGGACAAAATCCGTTGTTCCCAAAATGAAGCAAAAAGATGAGGGATTGAATCCAAATGTAGTAGTACGTCCCCTATTGTGTATTTCATATTGACACTAATCAATGAATGTATGGATACAACCCCTCTTGTTTTTGCTTCATTTTGGGAATAACGGATTTTCAACTTATTTAATTGATGACTATTTAGAGTGATGATTATTATGAGTGAGCGCTTTTGCTACATTAGTTTTGACAGGGTTACTCAAAAGATATTCATTCTTTTTTAATTTGTTGACGGTCCCCTATTGAGTTTCGGGAAAATTCTTCACGGAAATGTATGACTTATTCTATTATATTTATACACTAAGAGTTTCAGTATGATTCCTCATGTATTTTTCTAGATATTTAACAAAATGTCTAAAATCGCAAGTGGACGCTCATCAATGGCCAGGTCGTGTATGTGTGTGTATGTATATATGTATCACTTTCTTAATGGACACGATAACTTCCAAAATACTGCACTAATATATTCCAAACTCATACATAAAAGGAAAGGGCAGAAATTCTCAGATCGTTAATAGGCGGAATCAGACAAAGGGGGTTAAAATGGTTTAATGCCTGTTCCGCAACTTTTCCCCTATTTCTTATCTACCACTTCCAATGATTTTAAAAGTCAAACTACATAACTCCCCATCTTTATTGAAGTATATCTCTAAAAGCATCAAAAGAGCAGACCAATATCCCACTTCTATGTTTCGCTGTTGGGGGTAACAAGAGGTCAATTTGAGGGTCAGTTGGAACTTTTCTTATGTCAAACGTGTAATCAATCACTTTGGGTTAACTTCTTTCAGAAAATGAAAGTGTGAAACACTGGGCTCTTTGCTGGCTTATATTGAGAAAAAAAAATGCACTGAATAACTTGAAGCAAACCGATTTTAAATCGAGGAATAATAAAGATAAAATAGATTGATTAAAAAAGTTTTGTAGTAAATTTAGAAACTTTATTATAGAAACTTTAGTATTTTAGCAACCTTTTTCAGGCACATTTTTCGCATTTTTTAAGTTTATATTTTCAATTTTCTTTTTTAAATTTTTAATTCATTTAAAAATCTCGATTCATTTTACTCCCTATTTCAAAAAAGCAATTTAGTTACCAATTTTTTCATAATTTTTAAAAACCACTAATAATATTTCCATTCCATAAACAAATATATTTACACTTAAATACTAAAAACATATATATATATATATATATATATAAAACTATATTCTAATATTAGAATAACGTTATATGTGAAGAAATTACGTCATTAAAAAATTATAACATTGAACTGCTATCAGAAGCACACCTTTGTACTTTTTCTTAAATAAATATAATATAATATAATATATATATATGTAGGGGAAACTGGAGCACATGTGAACAGTTCACATAAACATAGCTTTTTCTCATGACTGGATTAATTTCTATGAACAAAACAAGTGAACATAGTTAACAGAATTTTTTTTACACATGTTAATTTTTTTAATCCATTATAGCTCTTCTTGCTTTTTTTAATAATTTTATAAATTATAAATATTGTCCACGTGCGCTTCAATAGCGGGGTAGATGTGAACACACATGGGACACATGTCAACACAAGGGAAAATATTCCTTAACATGTGTTTTATTTTGTTATTCATTTATTGTCATCATTAGTTATATTATGTTTTAAATTCACTATAAAGAAAAAAATATGCATAATTTTTTCTAGTGTCTGGGTGATATGTTTAAGCATAACATTGTAAAATGAATGTAAGTAGATTGGAGGAGGAGGGGATCGAGAATTACATGACTCATTTATTGGTAAAATAAAATAACAAACAAAGAGGTAATTTTTTAAAAAAAAAGGTAAAAATTTTAAATTTTGTTTCGGGTAGATTTTAGAGAGGGGACATTTAGATAATATTTATCGGAAATCTGCCGAAATGCGAAAGATTCTTACCCTTGTACTTGCCTTATTTATTCCTAAATTAATAATAAAGATGACTATTTTAATGATTTTTTAAAACATCTCCATTGTAAGGTCTCCACCTTCCTAGTTTAACTTCTTTTGCTTCCGAACGATGAGAAGGGGGAGGGGGGTTACTTACAATTGAGATTTTGTGTTATGCAAACCTTCTTAAGATATCATGTATATCTCTATTCAGCTTGTTGCTCTTTATGTACTTGTTGGCTGATGTTTTTGTGAAAGTTTCAATAATCAAATGTAGTATGGCGAAAAGTCTTCTATTTCAGGAAAATTATAGATATTGAAACTGATATTTTTTTCTCATTAAGTTAACTAAAAGAAACAAAATTGCAGAATGATGAATGTTCACATGTGCCCCAGTCTCCACTATATATATATATATATATATATATATATATATATATATACATATAAAACCAACAATTGTAAAAAAAATATATATCAACAAAAAATGAAAAAATGAATTAAAACGAATATTTGGAATTTGCTCGTGAATATATATTTGGAATATATAGTAGACTCGTCGGATACATATATAATTCTATAGTGTATCCGGATGCGATTAAAAAAATATATATTAAAAATTCTCATTTTTACACACACAAATCAAGTTCAGTTAAAAAAAAAAAAAAAAAAAAAAAAAAAAAAAAAAAAAATGTAATTAGGATTGTTTGTTCTCATTTTCATACTGTGAAGTATATATATTCAATGCATGAAAGGATTCTAAATAAAACTGAAGCAAAAAATAAATTGTAGTAAAAATAAAATGTAGTATTTCACTTGTTCAGTGGAAGTGGGGGAATCAGAATTAAACCTCCTTCCAGAGCTAAAATAAATGCAGAAATTAGCTTTCATATGAATGACCAGTTAATGAAATTAGCCACTTTTATGACTTAAAACTAATGTCAGTATTAGTACTTTAAGCCTACTCGGAGTACACCGGTTAGTTGAATCAAAATCTATTACACAACGTGGTTTATTTAAACTACAATTATTGTACTATGTGTTTTATTCTGCAAAATTTCGATGAATAAAGCGTTTTTTCGGTGGAGAGGGGAGGGGGTGCCGTATAAATTTCTATTTTCTCCATACTCTGTATCTTAAAAATTATTTATTCCTTTCTTAAAAGCTGTTCAGTAAGTGAGGGTCGGACAATGTCATTTTGTATGTTTATGCAAAAAAATTTTAAAATCTTAAACATTTATTGAATTAATAAAATAAACAAAAATGCCACAAACGTTTTTTTTCCATTATCATCACGTAATTGTAGTGAATTTATCAGCATTTTGTAAAACATTATTTAAACATTAGTCAAAATATCAGTTTTTAGAATTTGTCACAAGAAGAAATTATGTATTTTTATGAGTGCTCCCTAAAATGTCAGTAAAAAAAGAAAAAAAGAAAAAAGTTGTTGTATATCTAATTTTGTTCTTAATTTTTGGCGTTGAAAAAAATTAAAAAATCATCAGCTTTCAAAGTTTGCAATCAAAACAAAGGGGAGGGCGATTTTCATCTGAGATTTAGCAAGGTAAACATATATTGTCTATCACATGAAGAAAGGACCAAACATAGAGGGACTCAGACGGGGCATGTTGCCTGCGTGCCAGAATTTCTAGCATAGGCAGGTTTCCGTTTCGGGAAGGGGGGGGGTGCCAATTTTTATTTTATGTTATATATATAGTAAAACCAGTCAAGATAAAAGCACTAATATTTGTGAAAAAATCTGTTTCCACAGATTTTCGTCTTAGCAGATGTAATTTTATAGTCTTCTTTTTGAAAGCATGATCTAACATTTCTCTTTAAAACAGAATTCCGTTAAAGCCAGGCTCCATTTTTACAAGTTCTGTGTGTTTGTATAAATTTACTCACTTATGTTATATGAATTAGCAGTCTGCACGGACTGAAATTTCCAGGCCGAGCCCGGCCGATCTAAAGAAAAAAATATCGGCCCGGCCCTGCCCGAATGAAAAAATATCGACCCGAACCGGCCCGATATAATAGCTATAAATGCTGTCCGAGTCGGGTCCGGTCTGGCACGCCCCGAAAAAAGTTAAAATTTTGGCCCCGGCTTCATTAGAGTGAATTTCTACAGAACATTGATTTTTACTTATACGGTTGAATTCTGACCAAAAAAACTTATATTAATCTTTTTCTTTTCATATTTACAATTTTTATTTATATAAAAGTGCCGTAGACTGCGATATTTATGTTTTTAATCTACCTCTAATTGTTGTATGCAAATGTTTCAGTTATCATTAATATACAATAATTAATCCATATTCCATGTAATGGAGACATAAAATTCTAAAAAATGGTATATGGTAAAAGTAAAATCTTCTAAGACGGAATGGCATTGGAAAGAAAAGGTACGTTATAGGCAAGTTTCCTTCTCAGCAGTTGTAAATGCATAATATAATTTTTTCAAACGTATTATTGTATCCATTTTGCATGGATGAACATTTTAAAAGAAGTTTAAAAGAAATTTCCAGTTTTCAGTTCAAAAGAAGATTCCGTCATGTGCAGGAGGCAGGTTCTTCTTTTATACGTTTAACTCTATTTAATAAGCCTAGAAATATACGATTCTTTAAAAAGAATAATTTTTAATATTTGATTGTAAAATAATGGTTATTTGAAAGTATATGTCTTTTTTGCAAAAATTTTTGGACAAGCCAAATTTTACTAATTTTTGAACAGACTTGGCCACTTCCAGAAAATGATTTAATCTTAGAAAATACATTTCTTGGTAATTCTTAAATTCACTTCTCAACAACGTGAAAATTTGATACATTTTCTGACTAACTTTTAACTGTAAAGGTAAAGAATTGACAAGCCTGACTACTGCACTGTAAAAAAAAAAAGGTCGATCTACTAAAAAAACTTTAGTGATCCTTGTAATTACTAAAAAATTTTTAGTAATCTTAGTCGGTTACAAGAAAATCTGTAAGAATTACTAGAAAAAAGTTAGCAACGAAGAGAGTTAATAGTTTTATATTTATAATAGCTATTACTAAAACGCACTTGATGTGGCCTTGATAGCATAGTGGTTATAGTAACGGACTCCAGACTAAAAGGTCCCGAGTTCAACACTGGCAGCCGCCAAATACACCCCGAATGTATGTAGTGTAAGTGCTCGTTAGTAAAGGGATTATGAAAATCCTGTCGGAGCAGATAGCAATTTTGGTGCTGCCATCTATTGCAGTTTTGCCGAAAATCTTCCGTTTCAGAAGTCTGGATGCTGCTGAAAGGAACCTCCTGCCCTTCGGGCGCACGTTATGGTTATTAAAAATAATTTTGGAGCTATTACTAAAATTTGCTTGGTGGCTCATACTAAAAATTTTTAAGTTAGTTATACAAAAAATTCTTTTGTTCAGTTTACAAAAGAAATGCTTGTTTTACTTGCAAAAAAAAAGTTTGTAATGGTTACTAAAAAACTCTGTGGAATACAAATTTACTAAAAAATTTTTAGTAACCTCTTGAAATTTTTTTTACAGGTGAAAGGATTTGGAATCGAATAACTTTTTCCATTTTTGGTAAATAAGATATTTGGTAAATAAGATATGTATATTTGTTGATACATAAGATATTCTTGTCACGTGGTTGCACATTTATCTTTTTCCCTTACTGTTGCCTCCAGATATTCGTTTCAAAACGCTAACTTGGACAGTATTTTCTTAAGTTGCTTTTATCAAAAAATGGATATAACGCCATTCGATTACATAGTTTCTGAATAAAAACACCTGCTAATCTCATGAGTTTCCGAAAAGAAATGAATTCAGAAAGTAGTTTCTGAGAAAATCTTTAATAATATGATATAGGAATATTTTCATAAATCTACTTTACATTATATAGCTCGAAAAGTTATGGTGTTTTTAACTTTCTTTTTTTTTCTTTTATTCTAAACCATATTAATTTGTTAATAAATCTTCATTTGAATTTTGAAAGTCTAAGAAACTAAGTAATCATTAATATTATGCTGTTGTGCATTTTCTGCAAAATATACTGTAAAATCATTTTATAACTATGCATGCAGTATTCCTTAATCTTCTCATGGCCGCGAACTGATATATCCGTTCAGTAAGCTACTGGTTTCCCTGCAACAGTAGCATTATTTAAATTAATATAATTCTACTGATATAATCCAGTTTTAATAAATTAGTTTATGATTATTAATCTAGATGTTTTTAGGCCTATATCTAATAAAAAAATGTATATCATGTTGGAGAAAACATATTCTTTTTACCTTTTAAAACATTTACAGAGAAAACAACATTACAATTTTGTCTTTTTGCTCGGTTGTCAAATTATTAAAGGGATCTTAATTATATGATAAAAATTTCATTTTTTTCGAATTAGTAAAAATTGTGTCAGGCCAGATCAGGCAGGGCAAGTTTTTAATGATTTCTGTACGGACCGGGCTTAGAAATCTAAACATATAAACGGACCGGAAAATTCCAGCCCCTGCAGACCTGTAACCACAGGTCACTTTATTGCGGTTATGATAGTTTTTTCTACATTAAAAGTGCCTAAAAATTCGCACTTTGACATTAAAATTAAATCACCTATTACATTTTCGAAACGTTCGGGCGAACAGAGAAATAATTTTTTCAAAATAAATGTGAAAATTTCGACCAAAAAAAAAAAAAAATCGCATTGACGTTCGTGGAAATTTTGCCTGAAAATGCATTTTCAACTGTTTTACGCGTTTTCCCGCTTTACCATATTTGACTGTATTTTTTATATATTGATACACTATCATCTATAAATAGTAATTCCATCGAAAAACCTTTTTAATTGTTTTATGATTTCATTGAATGAAAGAATGAATTTTCTTAGCAGTATTCTAATAATGTTGGAAAATATTTCAATATTACATATTCTCTGGTTTTCGTTCTTGTTTTTCTTCACTTGAAACAATGTTAAGTAGTGAAGTTATTATATATATATATTTATTTATTTCATGACAATAATAATTTTTACATTCTTTGCTTAAAATTAATAGAAAAGATTATTCCGTGTATCCTATAAGTCGTAACAACAAAATTTCTGAGTCATCCCAATCAGAACGGTAGCTAAAAATTTTTTTAAAAATAAATTTTTGTCATTTGTTGCCGGTTTGAATTGCAGTGTTTAAACATATTCAACTCAACTCCTATTCAATTCAACTCAACCTATTTCACTTACCAACATTTAATAACATATTCGAAGACAGAGGGATGGGCTTTTCCCGAGGCCTATACGCGGCTCGGCCCACGGACTGGACCGGCAAATCAAATCGAACAGGCCAACCAGGCTGAGCTGAGCAGAGAAAAAAAAATCGGGCCACTGACTGGATATTAAAGTTTAAGCCAGAGCACTAAAATTTCAGCTACTTTCAATGAATATGACTTTTGAAAGAATAAATACAAATATGCGTCACGAGCCGATGGTAGTTCGACAACATCAATTCAGAAAAACAACATGTCCACCGTAAAGGCCGGCATCTAACATGGTGTCAGAGACAATTTATTTTATTTTTATTTTTATTTATTTATTTATCTTCAGCAGACTCGTGCCGTGCTAACAGCTAAACTGTACCAGATCTAAACTTAGTTATTCTTGGAAGTATAGAAGAAACAACATGTTTTGTAAAAAAAATGTAATCAATAATGAACTTCTGTTAACGTAATCTTTGGAAGTATACCTTAAGATGGCTCTCAAATTTACTGTTTTATCACGCATAGACACATTTTCTGACTAATTTCTAGCTGTAAAAGTTTAACATTGAGAAGCTTGACCTTTGGAGGGATTTAGAATGAATTGGCGTTTTCCATTTTTTTTTTTTTTTTTTTTTTTTTTTTTTTTTTTTTAAATAAATAAATTATTTGTCATCATATAAGAGATTCTTGTTACGGCTTCAAACTTTTAACCCTTCCTGTAATGTCGCTTCTGGAAATTAGACTGAAAACGCTGTCTTTAACAGTAATATCTCTATAAGATACGTTGTCTTTATCGAAAAATGGATAACGCCATTCGATTACATAATTTCTGAATAAGAACACCTGCCAATCTTATGAGCTTCCGAAAAGAAATGAATTCAGAAATGAAAGCTCTTTTGGATTTTGAATTTATTTATTTTTGGAATAGCCCTAATAAATGAAATATTTTCACAAATCAAAGAAATATTTTCATAAATCTACTTTTTATTATATAGCTTCAAAAATTAAGATCTTTCTAACTCTACTTTTGTTCTTTTATTCTAAACAACAATATTTTTTTAATGAATCCGTATTTAAATGTAGAAATGCTTAAGAATTCAAGTCGTTATTGTTGCTATTGTGTAATTGTCTGTCTTGCATATAGTAATTTTAAAATTTATCGTCAGTTTATCCTATAAATACGTATGCAGTACTCTTTAGAAGAATCTTTATTGTATCTATATTATAAAGGCCAAACGTATGTGTGCGTAACGCATACGTCAATTTGCGAATGGCAACACTTTCAAATTTTAAATGAAATTTCGGAATGCAATCTTTGCTGCTACAAAATTTTATACTTCTAAATATCGCAGATTTTCTATTTTTACACCACCATATAAAGAAAAATGTGTACTTTTAAATGAAATTTTTTTGAAAATTGTATCTTCATTTATTTTTGAAATATTGAATTTTTTGTAGTTTTTCATACCGCTTTTCTAATGGTGGCAACAGGAACACTTCATTTCAATTAAAAGCTATGAAAAAAAAGGAAAAAAAATGAAATAATTACTGTATCTTTATGTTGCCAATTTCTCATAAAATTTTGAGGTGGTAAAAATGATGTCGGGTTTAGATTTCACGGGGCCAAAATTCTATGATTGGGTCAAAGTTGAATAAATTTTGGTTTTTTCCATTTTGGAATACTAGCATAAGAGTCTTAATTGGTAACTTTATCATAATAACAGATCTGTATTATTTTTTACTGCTTACATGTACGATTAAAGTTTAATTTTAACAATTTCTAGAACTGAGTTTTATAGTATTTTGTTAACTTTAGGTTAATTATGATTTGTTTAAAAGTTAGACTTACCAATATACGGTGCATTTTTTACTATAACTATTTTTGTAGGCTTGCTATAAGTCAATGAAACAGTTCCTTCTTAAACATTTTCTTCCATCAAAATTTGACGGGTTCTAACTTGTGTTAAGTAAAATCGGAAATTTTTGTAGAAATTGAGTCGGAATATTTTTCGAGATTTCTGAGTAAAAGTACTTCTGAGTGTGTGTATGTGTGTGTGGGGGGGGGGAAGTGATCTGAAAAACAGGGGCGCAAAAATGTGACACGAAAAAAAGTGACCAGAAAAAAGTGACAAGGAATTGATAAATAATGAACTTGTCGATAAATAAGTCATAAAAACTAAAGTGGTAACAAATATCTCATTTATAAATTCTCGTAGGCCAACGGTAACGGTACAGCCAGGGGTACGGTAGATGATAAATATATTTAGAGAAATAATGACAAATTCTATTTACAACTTTAAAGGATAAATATATATATATAAATAAAAGGATTCGACGGATATACATTAGAGTGGAGTAAAAAAGACCAAAAAAATTTTTTTTCGGAATTTTTTCTTTGGATAGGTCTAAAAGGTTGTCTTTTGGCACAATGAATATAAGGTAAAAATTTCATTTCGTTTGGAATTCCTCTTTAGTCCCCTACCAGCTCTTAAAGATTATGCTCTTTATATGTGAAAATCAAGATTTCACTATGTAGTGTAAATAACCAAGAAAAAAAAATTTCGCAATTTTTTCTTTAGATAGGTCTAAAATGTTGCTTTTTGGCACACTGAATATATGGTTAAAATTTCATTTCATTTGGAATTCATTTTAGTTCCCTACCAGCTCTTAAAGATCACGTTCTTTTTATGTGAAAATTAAAATTTCACAATGTAGTGTAAATTAATCAACTTTTTTTAAAACTAAATTTCTGATTTCAATAAAATAACCCACAAAAATGACTTCTTAAAGTATTACTTGTGAACGATCTAAGTATTATCGTTACGTTTTAACTCTTTCAATCGCGAATAAAACCCTAAAATGTGAATCGTATTGTCGCAGAAAAGAGAAAACACAATAATCAGACATGCATTTCACTTTTATTTTTCTAATGCACATGAAAGATATTTCTCTAAATATAAATGAAATGCAGTTTTCTGAATATATAGTAATGAAATGAAAATATATACGATGTATTGTAAAACGATCTTGCATTTCACTCTAGTTTATATTGGTCTTTGTTATCAAAATTAGGTATTACCTTTCGTGATTTGATTTTTGCTTATATATATCCGGTTCTTACTTCTACTACTACACCCGCTAATAGAGCTTCAACAACTAAGTTTACGCATCTTTTGAATACTTGAATCTAACAGGAAAATTTTTCAATTGAAAAGATGGGACTTTTGATTTTTTTTTTCTGAGAATTTCCAGTTTCTCTCTTGATACTCTTTTTAAGAATGCTGGGTGATTTCACATTCTTGCCAGTTAATATTGTTTATATAGTTTGTAACATTATTAGTGATAAACCCTGTTTAACAATTTTAGTTGGCCGCTTTTGAAGAACTTTTAATCTCATTTTTCTGTAAAAGCTAGTTTTATCAGAATCATCTTAAGAGCTCTTCGACACAAAGGCCCACTTTTACTGCATTTTTTGAAATATATTCTGACTTTAAGGAAAAACTTGTCAGTAAAACTTGTAGATATTATTGAGAAGATGTATGATAAATTTAACTGGATATGATATCTTAAGTATCGATGAAGTTATGGATTTCGTTCTTCTTCTACCCCCTTTTTTATTTTTGTTTTTATTTTTTTCTTGCAATAAGAATTGTTCCTACCAAAAACTTGTCAATACAAAAGTTTAAGTAAAGAAGAAGAGATCTGAGCAGAATCAAAAGAGCTATCGTGTCCATAAAAAAGTATTTGATGCGATAAATCATGGTTTTCCTAAGAAATTCATTTACTCTTCATCATAAATATTATTTTTTTATTACTTATAATTTGCAGTAGGATGTTTATTGTCAGTTACTGTTAGCATTTTGCGCATTAAAAAAATATAAATAAAAAAATATAAAACATAAAAATTACACAAAAAACTATAAAATGTTAAAAAAAAAACATTAATTAATAGGTAGGCTGGGTAGGAAGAAGTTAGAGTATGGAGGTTGGGTGGAGCTGCTGGGAAATATATGCGCATATGTTAATATATGTATATGTATGTATATATATATATATATATATATATATATATATATACATATAGGGGTAGGAAATGGTGCAGTGAAAGAATAGTAAAAGGGTAAAATTATTGTTTATGGTAATGTGTTGTTATAGCGTTCCTTGTTTATTCCTCTGGCTTTAATATGCAATGTAGTTTGAGGCTGGTTAATAATTAGTAATGTATTATTAGTTTATATTATATTTATATATTTTTAAATTTAACAAGTTAGTTATCAAAATAAGCTATCCTTTGCTAGTGTATTTTTAAATGATATAATAAATTATTATTTCCCAGATTTTTGCTTTAAACAAATAAGTAGCGTAATTGAAAGTAAAATTGAGCAATTATGGCATTAATTAATCCTATTTGCATTAATTAATCCTATTTAAAAACTAAAGATAGCGCTACTGCTCCTTTTTTCTGTTATTAACTATATTATAATAACATAGAACCATTACTTTTTAGGATTTTGTTAAAATATCCTTATTAATAAGGTTTTTTAATCTATTTTATTTTATTTTATCCTATATATATATATATATATATATATATATATATATATATATATATATATATATATATATATATATACAGGGTGTTTCGCTACCAGACCGACAAACTTTGAGAGATGATAGTAGACATGAAAACAAACATTATTAAATACGGAACCATGGGGCGCAAATGTCTTCTATAGGAGCTAGCGGCCATTAAAGTTTGAGGTCCAAAATTTCAAACGATGATAAAAAACGGGAAAAAGGGTCGATTCGTTTGCGGTTTTCACTAAAACATTCTTTATATCACGTTTTTCTTAGAAAAAAATTTCAAAGGTTATGTTCAAAAATTGTCGATAGAGGGCGCTTTAGACTTTAGAGTAACGAACAGTTACTTTTTACCGCTATTTTGTGTATGGGGTTGAAATTATTCTAATGTTTAGACTTTAACTTAAATTTTAAGTCCAAAATCGGAAACATTGGGATTAGGTAACTAGCGAAAATTAAACTGTGAACAGAGTGGGAACTTTTAAATGCTCATAAATATTGGACAAACAAATCGATTTTGTTTAAGTTTGCGTGTAAGTCATTCCCTTGGTAATTATTTTATTCAAAATGATGTACAGCTTTGGTGCCCTCATATTTTGATAGAGGGCGCTTCCGACACATCTCTGACATTTCAGTGGCATTACTCCTGCGTGTTTTACTACCAGACCATCATACTTCCAAGAAGTGTTAGGGATACAAAGACGACTTGGAATCATATAGGAATGTAACGTTGGAAATGCATTTTTTGCAAGTTACGGTTAAAGGAAGCAAAGAAAAAGTAACAGAAACAGCAGAGAAAGAACGACACGTTAATGTGACAAAAAACAGTTTATTTAAAGGTTTTACGAGAAAAGGTGTTCAAAATTACAACCAGAAGTAGTTCGGTATGCTTGACAGCGGCTTCACGTGAATTCCTCACGCTTTGAAAGTTTTCTGGCATCTCTGATAGTTTTCTGGCAGCTACAGAAATACCAGCTGCAAGGTCTTCAACTGATGGTACGGGAGTCTCATACACCCAATTTTCTATTTGACCCCAGCAAAAGAAGTCCATACATGATAGATCCGGCGATCTGGCAGGCCAATGAACTGGGCTACCACGACCTATCCACCACTGTCCATATGTTACTTTGAACTGTCGGTAAACGGCATTGGTAAAATGTGGAGGAGCCCTATCGTGCTGTTCATCGTTCAAATACTTCATTCTGCTACCTTTGGAACCGGTTCGCGAATGATCACTTCAAAGTGATCTTTGCGCAGGCGCATTACCGTTTAGCGTCATCTACCGTCGCTGTCAAACTTGCCGAACTACTTCTGGTCGTAATTTCAAACACCTTTTCTAGTAAAACTTTTAAATAAACTAGTTTCTGTGACATTAACGTGTCGCTCTTCTCGCACTAACGTGTCTCTCTGTTTCTGTTACTTTTTTCTCTGCTTCCTTTAACCGTAATATGCAAAAAATGCATTTCCAACGTTACATTTCTATGCGATTCCAAGTCATCTTTGTATCCCTAACACTTCCTGGAAGTATGATGGTCTGGTAGTAAAACACCCAGGAGTAATGCCTTTGAAATGTCAGAGATGTATCGGAAGCGCCCTCTATCAAAAAATGAGGGCACCGAAAATGTACATCATTTTGAATAAAATAATTACCAAGTTAATGACTTACACGCAAACTGCAACAAAATCGATTTGTTTGTCCAATATTTATGAGCGTTTAAACTTTTCCCCTCTGTTCACAGTTTAATATTTGCTAGTTACCCGATCCCAATGTTTCCGATTTTGGGTTTAAAATTTAAGTTAAAGTCTAAACTTTAGAATAATTTCAACCCCATACACAAAATAGCGGTAAAAAGTAACTGTTCGTTACTCTAAAGTCTAAAGCGCCCTCTATCGACAATTTTTGAACATAACCTTTGAAATTTTTTTCTAAGAAAAACGTGATATAAAGAATGTTTTAGTGAAAACCGCAAACGAATCGACCCTTTTTTCCGTTTTTTATCATCGTTTGAAATTTTGGACCTCAAACTTTAATGGCCACTAGCTCCTACAGAAGACGTTTGCGCCCCATGGTTCCGTATTTAATAATGTTTGTTTTCATGTCTACTATCATCCCTCAAAGTTTGTCGGTCTGGTAGCGAAACACCCTGTATATGTATGTATGTATGTATTTATATGGAATTATCTAAAATACATTTCTAATTTTCCTTTTTTTAGATTAAGATCTAAATGTCATTACTTATTTCTTACTTTTTAATAAAAACTAATTACTAACGATTGTGTGCCAATAGATGGCGCACTGTATAGTATATTCGTATTTTTTTTTTTTTTTCTTATAGCAAATTTTCAACGATGTTAATCGTTTTTAAAGTAAATTTTCATCGATATTAATTAAAATTTGTTATTAGTATAAAATAATTTAACTATTTTCATTAAGTTTATGACATTGTTGTTTACTAATGTTTTATAATTAATTATTTTTAACAAAAGTTGTTTTAATTATTTATTACTAATTATATCTTTTTGGTTTCTGATATAAATTTCTCTGTTAACTATCAACTATAACTGTTGGCAAAGTAAGATTGCAAATTTGAAATTATTTCACATGGTGGCGATTTATCGTGTATGTTTATCTTTTGGATAATTCAATTATTGCTTTATTATTTGTCTAGTATTTTTCTTTGAACTGCGTTTTGAAATGGCGATTAATTGGGCAATTTAGAAATCATATCAGATTTATCCTGATTTCTAATCAGAAATTAATCGCAATTAATGTGTCTATTTAGCATTGTCCTAGAGAACGAGCTAAATACCACATTTCCAATATTGTTCCAATTTTTGCCAACTCCTATGTTTGATATAGTTTGTTATTTAATGAGTTATTCGATATTTTGATGTTGAATTGTAGTATTATCTAATGGTTCTATAGATAGATAGATAAACTTTTTACTAATGGTAGTTTTGGGATCTGAAAGTCGTGATCAGCGTAGATTTGCAAAACTTTTTCAGAAATTCCAACATGGGAGCGATCGCAATAGGTAGTATTTCATACGAAAATAACCTGATAGTGCTTTGAATAAGTAAATAAATTAAACAATCCCAATGCAACAGGCGCAAAGCAGCTCATATATGCATAAAGTCTAGATAAATTATTTTTTCGAAAGAAATTATATATAAATACACTGCTCAAAACAATTAAAGGATATTTGAAATTTTATATAAAATAAAGATATAAACGAAATTTTTTTGCCGAAAATGGAAGAAGAGAATCACAAATGCAAATTTTTCTGGTTTTCAAACTGTGGAGTATGCAAATTTTGAGTTCGACGTCAAAAACGTCGCTTCAGCGGCAGCGAATGAAATTTGACTTTCAACTGGATAAAAGAGAATGAAGACAATGATGATCGGCATTCAGTGATTGCTTTGTTTCGATGAGTACGATGTCTCAGCGAAGTCATTTGACAGATTCAGAAGCTTGGAGAATTGTTGGTAGGTTAGAAGGGAGCCAAACTCAAGCCGAAGTAGCGCAAGACATTGGAGTGTCACAAAGTGTCATTTCCAGGATTTGGAACCGTTTTTTGGAGAGTGGATGTGCAGGCCGAAGACCAGGGCAAGGTCGTAGACGGGCAACAACGCCCAATGAAGATCAGTATTTAGCGTTAACAGCTCGGAGACACCGAAACATGAACGCTACTCTTCTCCAACAACGCCTTCGCTCGGCTACAGGCACCACGATTTCAACTCAGACTGTCCGAAACCGGCTCCATGCTGTAGGTCTGTATGCTCGCCGACCGATGGTATGTGTTAGATTAACATCAAGGCATCGTCGCGACCGCAGGGAGTGGGCAACCGAGCATGTCAACTGGAGGAGAAATGAATGGAGCAATATTCTGTTTTCTGACGAGTCCCGTTTTTCTGTGCATCCGAATAATAGGCGTATTTTCATCTGGAGGGACCGTGGCAGTAGGAATAATCCTGCGTTCGTGCACGAAAGTGTCAGATTTGGCGGTGGAGGAGTGTTGGTGTATGGTGGCATCTCCATTGACGGGCGCACTGACCTCTACATCATTCGAGATGGAGCTCTGACTGGTCGCCGATATAGGGATGAGATCCTCAGACCTATTGTAGTCCCTTACTCTGCAGCAATCGGAGATAACTTCATTTTAATGGACGATAACTGCAGGCCACATCGTGCAAACCTGGTGGAGGATTTCCTTTTCGAGGAAGGAATCGTTCGAATGGAATGGCCAGCGTGTTCTCCAGACATGAATCCAATCGAGCACGTTTGGGACGCTCTAGGAAGACGAGTTTCTGACCGCCAACAACCCCCACAAACTCTCCAAGAATTGGAAAGATCTCTTCTGGAAGAGTGGGGCAGAATACCCCTACTCGTCATTAATAGCCTCATTGAGTCTATGCCTCAAATGTGTTCAACGTTGCTGGCCAAACGTGGAAACCATACCCCCTACTGAAAATGATTTTCTTTGAAGAAAACACCTTTTCTTATTCTTTTTTTCTCATATGCACAAATTGTGTTTTTTTCCTTTTGTACACAAATGCGCAATAAAATGCATTTTTTTCTGCCAAACATGTGTAATTTATTCTCATATAACCTTTATGTCTGTCGACCATGTATCAATCAGCTAAAAAGTTTCCCAGATACAAAATCCACCTAAAACTGCAATATCCTTTAATTGTTTTGAGCAGTGTATTTTGTTTCGAAAAAAGTGGAAAATAAAGATGTGCCTCAAACAATTATCAAACGTAGATTGTAATGCATACACATTCCTTTGTGTGTCTTAGTTAAAGATAAATAAATATTAACAAGCTATTACACGTCAATGAATGTTTCCTGGTTCGAGCTATAATTGAGTTTTTGTTGTTCTTTTATCTTGTTCATGAAGAAAAAAAAAGAAAAAAAAAAGATAAAATAGGGGTTCTGGACATCTATAACTAATCAGCAGATCTGGATGAAATTTGGTACAGTTTGAGGTCTGGAAAAGGAAACTCTGACTTTTTTTAAATTTTGTTGCGTTCCGATGATTGGATCCAAAGTTATTAGGAGGCAAATTTTGGGCATTAAGGGTGTATTCGAAAAAATGCTTTTTCACCTTCAACAGCTCGAGTTTTTCCGATACAATTTCAGACACATTTTTAAAAGTAGAAACATGGAACTTGCTGAAGAGATGTATAAGGTGCCGTGTGATGTCTTTTTGCGCTCAATTCATTAGAATTTGAGTTATAAACAATTACCTTATCAGTATGACCTTTTTTTTCGTTCACAGATCTCTCGCTTCGGAAAAATCTGTTCAAAATGCCGTTTTTGATCGCTTTTTTTACGATAGTTTTTACATTTATCAAAGGATTGGCAATCACGGCACCTTGTGTACTTTCTAAATAAGAGAATCTGCAAGTTTGATAAGTTTGAGAGCAAAAGTGCATTCAAAAATAAATCGGAAAATAACCAGTTTGAGTCGAAATACATCCTTAACGTAAGAGATGCATCTGAGTTCTACTATACAGCATTATCGTGCTGTATGATACTTATTTTTATGCTTCACCAGCACGTATTAAAATAAAAACATATATTCTATTCCATTGTAATGAAAAGAGTTTGCATCAATAAAATTAAAATGCATAAAAATAAAATAAGCCCAACTAGCAATATTCTTGTGACGCCAGAGTAAGTATGAATTTTTATTCGCTTATCAATATAAAATACATGTGCATGAATATTTCGCACAAAAATTTAACTCGCAAATTTAAAAAAACATTCAAAAAGCCACGTGTCTGAACATTTTTCGGTATTTTTTTTTTTTTTTTTTTTTTTTTTTTTTTGTACACCCAATAGACATAATGTGATTGCCCCGTTTTCAAGAAATTTCATGAAAAAGCTTTTAAAATTAAAAATAAAGTGTAAAAATGGAAATAAATTAAAAAATAGCTAGAATAGGCACAACTACATATGAATAGCTTTCATTAATATATATATCAAAATCGGTTCAGAAGAAAGCTCAAGGTTAATAACTAAAAACACAGCTTGATCTTTTAAATATATACAGTCGAGTCTCCATATAACGAAATCCATCGTTCCAGTAAAAAAATTCGTTATATAGAGAATGTATAGAGATCGATGTATAGAGAATGATGTTAAAAATCGTATTTAATGTGTAAATTTTGAACAAATATTATTTTTGATCTTTTTAATTAAGAATTTGAAATGTTTAAAAGTAAATATTAACCTAACATTTTATTTCTTAATTATTAAAGTTGTTTCAAAAAATGAGAACAGACATTTATTTGAAAGCTTATTAAAAATCAAATAAGGAAGACTTGCATTAATTTCAGACAAATATATCTGTAATTTTCTGTTGTTTTGATTTTAAAATTCTTATGCTCTCAAAAATGGCTCAAATATTAACAAGGAATGAAAAATTATAGTTAACATTTTCCTCCATTTGAAGGCATTTCTTATGTACCTCTCATTGATTCCTCTCTTGTATGTGTAACAATCCAATTGACTCGGTTTTGAGAAGGATGTGGAAAGGTGTGTGAGAGGTGGGATAAATTCATTGGATTTAAAGAACGAGGAGAAAAGTAAAAAAAAAAAAAAAAAAAAAAAAAAAACTCAGCACTGAATGATAAATTAAAAATAATTGGTGGAAAACTGATTCCATATGATTTCGAAGCTTTTTTAAAACTGAATAAATTAAGACCAATTTATGAAAAAATTCGTTATATGGAGATACATATTTCGTTATATAGAGACTGTTTTTAATGCAATCATGCGAAAAGGAGACCGTTCCAACTAAAAATTCGTTATATAGAGAAATTCGATGTATGGAGTTTCGTTATAGAGACTCGACTGTAGATTACACAATTCTTAATAAAAAACCGCATTGCACTAAATATCTATAATATGTATACAATTCATTGTAGTCGAAACATATGAACGATAATACGTGGGAAAACTTGATACAGAGATATACATAACCAAAATTATATAACTGCTTTAGGAAATTAAAAAAATTATAAAATAAAAAATACAATGAGGATTTTTTGTAAAATTTACTGTCTTAAAATTTAAAATTATAAGAAAATTAAGAAATAAGAAAAATATAAATTTGTGTGTATATTTTGAAAAGGAAAATTTAATTTTTTCATCCCACTTTAGAAATATAAAAAACAAGCAACTTACTGTTAATTCGGTTCTTTTTAATTTGAATTTTATGAAGTGAATAAAACGTTATAATCAATCAAAATTTAGAATTATTAAAAAGTTTCATTGTAAAAAAAAAAAAAAAAAAAAAAAAAAAAAAAAAAAAAAAACTTATAAAATTAAAATTCGGACAAAGGAAAACAATGTATTTCGGTCCTTTGTGTTCTTGATGCAGTAGCGTATTCATTGAAGGTATTGATAGGGCTATAGCCACCTCCGAAATTTGTAGAAAATATGTAATTATAGCATTAAAAGTTTAATTAAAAAAATAGCAAAATGTAAGGAACCGACTAAGTTGAAATTATAAAGGAATCCGGAAAATATTCCGTTTTATACTGAATTTATGTTATTTTGCAGAGACCACGAAATTTCCCATTGAAGTCAAGTTTCCTTTATACACATGTTCTTTTCACACCACATTTTATTCTGTAAAACATATGTGGTAGTTGAAAAGGCATTATTAATTTTAATTATTTTAAAAACACTAATAAAAGCTTATACCTGCTATTTATAACTTGAAATTTTGTGATTTAAGGTAATACATAGATTGAGATATCTTGTCAGTATATAAACTGCAAAGCCTTGAACTTTTTTTTTAATTTACCTAAATGTTTGGTACGTTATAGATTTGTTATTTAGTTCATTAAAGCAATGTGATGTGTATTTTATTTTGATAATATTACAAAATATTGACAAAAAAGGTGATTCTAAAAAGGTTGTATAACTTTTTTGACAAGAAATAAATTTTATTTACATTTAAAATACAAAATAAATATAACTGACAAGGAAGGTCTCCATACGGGCATACCCTGAAAAATCTGAAAAAATTACAGAATGTTCTTCTCGTATGGATATATAGGTTTATAAAAAAAAAATTCGGCGGAACCTCTATTCAGTAACCGTAAAAAAATAATGAAAATTTCGTTATTTGGCGATTTATCGCCGGTTGCCAATGGAACGTTATTTCAAAAAAAAAATACTTTATGTCAAATACTTTTCAAGAAGAAAAAAGTGTCATGTTGAACTTTTTTTAATAAGTTTAATTTAAATAACTTTAGTTTTGTAAGTTTTAGTTTGTTTTAAGTATAATTTTGTTATATCGAAATTTATATGTATTTATATTAAAATTTAATCATCAAAATTTGAGATTTAAAACGAAATTCATAATTTAAATTTAATTAAATTTGTTTCAAGCTCAAAGTCCAATTGAGAAGTGTCGATTAGATTTTGTTGCTATGGAAACCACTGGCTTTTATTTTTTTAATACGCTTAAATATATAAAGATAATTTTTCTTTTTCTTTTTTTTTTTTTTTTTTTTTTTTTTTTTTTTTTTTTGATCTATGAAAACATTTTCCATTGATTAATTAAATAACTATTTCAACAAATAATATATATATGTAATACAATAAATATATTTATGTATATAATATATTAAAGCCTCTCATTGTTTATGTTTAAATTCATTAAATACTATTTACACGCATTCTAAATATATAATAGTTTTGAGTTGCATTATAATCGTTTGCTTTTGGCGAGGAAAAGGGCTGCTCGCCAAATCGAGTGACTCTTTCGTCTTTTCACGCCAAATATTTGAAAATATTTTATTTTTTTACACATTTTCTTCTGTGATTCCGCCGCTAATTTTGACTGATCCTTTATTACAAACATAAGTACTTCAGTATTTTTTTCGTAAAATTCTGAGTATGCCCAGAATGGAGACCTTCCTTGTGAGTGATTCTGAATCTCGAATGTACAAGGAGCTCTCAAACAACCACAATTTATGATTGAAACTGATTCAGAAAATGCTTTCAAATTTGGCAGATTAACCAAATTTTTGGCAGATGAAGTCTTGGAGCTGCATCATCAGAGAGCTGCAATTCCAAATGTACCCCATTTATGAAAAAAGTAAAACGGTGTTCGATACATTAGTATTGCAAATGCCATGCCCATATACTCCAAAATGAGCCTCGGAATGCGTTGAAGGAGGGGTTTTTTTTAAAGGGGGGGGGGGAGGAGAGTAGATTGAGAGCTTTCTTAAATAATTTTAAGTATGCTGCCTAGGTCGGTTTCATTTTTTCTAAGACTCAAAATTTCAGGCATAATATGAAGTGCATAGCATTTACAGGCACACACAAAATATTTCAAATTGTATATTTTATCCGAAGTATGTATATATATGTAGGATGATATATATATGTATCCGATGATATATATATGTATCATCGATGGTAGCTGATGGATGGATGAAATGCATTTTGAATTGCGATATTCGCTTTTAAGTTTTACTAAATGTCTGCATATTATATGGTGTGTATAAATGCTATAGTTGATATACAGGATTACACAAAAGAGCTCGCAAACCTTACTGAATATGAGGGTAATTAACTTAAAAGTGGTTTTTTAATAAGTTATGTTTTTACGTTGAACTGCTTGGATTTTACTAAGAAATGTTTGTAGAGTATAAATAAAAGTTATATACAGGGTCACCCAAAGGATTATTTACATATGATCACCCATCTAATTTCAATCTGGCGTTATCTTGCTAAACTAAACTTTCGCATTATAAAGGATATATATCAACCGGCCGATCAAATACAAGTCTGTTCAAAAGTATCGAAATACATATTTGGCTATCGATAGTAACACCTTATTTATCTAAATAACTAAGTTTTGTTCAAAATTTGAGGAAGTGTTTCATAATCTATGCTTAACGCATGATTTTCCTTATTTGTTAATATATATTTTAAGATGTGCTATAATTAAAATTTTTTTTTTTTTTTCAATTTCTAAAAGGAATTGAGTTTATATTATTATATGCAGTTGTATTACATAATTATAGCGTGATCTTTTATATTAAAATGCATTTAATCCCCCTCTAAATAATAGGTTGTTTGTTAACTTCAATTGTTATGTTGTTATTTTAGAATAGTCAAACTAGTAAAAATACGATTTTGTGTTAAATGTGTTCTTTGAAAAGGCTTGTTTATGAGAGAAAGTATTTTCTAATGGGTTCTGGTTTTATGTGAATTTTTTCCTAAACAATCCGTTAAGGCTGTTCTGAGAAATGTATTTTTCTTCACTCAAGAACACGAAACTTTCTGACACTTTATTAAATAAAACATAACAAACAAACAAAATAACACGTGTTGGCATTATTTTTAAAGGATATTTTACTGAACTTTTTATTTAAAAAAGTTTAGAAACCGATAAAGTTGATTAAACTTTCTGTAAGGCGGCGTTACATTATGTGTTTATAAATAAACATGAATTGGGAAATTTGACAGAAATAACCAGTTCAGATTTCAAGCAGTTTTATAATTAATGAAGTAATTAATTAAATATGAATATTAATTAAATATGTATATTTAATTAATGTATATATAGAATAAAGAAAGAGTAAGAAATATGTATATACATTAAACAAATCCAAAATTTCTATTATATTATAAAAAAACAGCGTATGCATTTATTGATAATTTCTTAAAATAGACATACTTGTATGTTCCTTCTTTTTACTGATCTAGTGGTTCTTAATGTGTGTGCAGCAGAATGAAATTTAATATGATAATGATTTATTATTTAAAAGTTTATATACTTTTTGGGATACAAAATAATGAAAATGATCTTAAATCTTCAGATAAATTTTTCTCTTTCAGAGAAAACTTTTGTAGCAGTATAATGTGCTGTACAAATTATCTATGACAAATAAAAAAATATTTTAGAATAATTACTACCCAAAAATTTCATCTCACAGAAAAATATTTTAGTTTAAAAAGTAAAAAATCAATCCCAATCGATCTCAGACAGCTCTTTAAAAGTTAGTTCATATTTTTTACAAGTTCATTAAATTCTGTTAGGCGGACTCTGTGTATTATGGAAATTCATTATTAATTTTGGAAAGATTCTCAAGTCCCTGCAAATCCATAGACATAGAGTAAAATTTGTCTAAGGCGGAAAGTTGTCTACTACGGAAATTTTTCTCGGTATCGATTGATTCCGCTTTAAACAGAGTTTACTGTATTCGCAAAATCTTTTTAAGGATATTAACATTACTTGAAATGTAAATATAGTAAATGAAGTAAAAACTAATGTAAATAAACTTATTAGAATTTTAACATTTCATAAAACAATCAACAGAAAATTATATAATTATTTCATTTTTCTTTTACCTGTGATAAATCAATTTGTTTCTGTAAGTAAATAAATTTAAAAAAAGGCATACATTTTTTTTTTTTTTTTTTTCGCAAACTACTTTCAATAATTATAAGCTTAGAATTGCGAAGAAATAAAGTACAGGGTGTCCAGCAAAAAGCACCCTGATTTCAAAATTAAATTTTTCAAAAACAAAGATCGATAGTAATATGCGGTGAACGGTTTTTTTCATTAGGTAAGCTGTAAAAATATTATACAGAAATTTCAAACAGTGAATATTTTGAAAAAATTGCGTTCTGATTGCATAGAATGCTTTGATTTGACAGTTTTCTTGTTTTAGATTGCCTGCAGAGAAATAATTTTTCAGCTTACAGTGCAAATTTTTATAGATTTTTCGAAGTAAATTCTTAGAATTTCGAAATTTCAAAAATTTAATTTAAAAAAACTATGAAAGCTATTTTAAGCCGAAAAACACATTCTCTGGCAGCAATCTAAAGCAAGAAAAATGTCAAATCAAAGCATTCTTTGCAACCAGAACACATTCTTTTCAAAATATTTACCGTTCGAAACTTTTGTATAAGAATTTTACAGCTTACCTGATAAACAAACCGTTTACTGCATAATTCTATTGATCTTTGTTTTTGAGAAATTTAATTTTGCAATCAGGGTGTTAAGTAAATAAATTTAAAAAAAGGCATACATTTTTTTTTTTTTTTTCGTAAACTTCTTTCAATAATTATAAGTTTAGAATTGCGAAGAAGTAAAAACGAAATAAATCAGAAAGTAAAAAAGAAGTCAATCCCACCCCACTGCTTATCGTAAACCGATCTGGGAAGCAATTAAGGTCTAGACGAACAGCACTAGTTTTTATTACACTAAAAGAGCAATCAATCAATCATTGTTTTCGAACTGAACACGGGTGAAACCTCATTAAATGGTTTTTGACGCACTGACCCTACCAATTTGACAAAGGAAGGGGAACTTTTATCTACTCCATCTTCGGTCGTAAACCTGTCAACTGATATTGCTCTCTTGAAGTTCAGATTCAGTGCACTAGAAGTGCAATTTATACATCAAAGCGCCGAAACGAAAGATCAAAGATAGCGCAAGAAGTTAGTGCGAAAAACTGTGTGTGTGCCCGCAGCCTTAGTTGTAAAGTTCCCCCCCGCGCCTCACACTACAATAAAAATCTTTTTGACTTCAATGGTACTAAAGTAGAAACGAAATGGTTGCCTTTCATAGTTCGTTATCAGTATCTTAGAGGCTTTCCCTAACTATCCCTAAAATTTCTCCCCTCTCGGTTGCGAAAGCACTATAACACCGGTTAAAATAGGGAGCGGTTTGTGAAAACCGAAAAAAATCCATAACTTTTTGAAATTGGAACTATATGTCTATGACTAATGGTTTAAAAATTAGCCATTGGCCACCGTTGAGAGTGGAAGCCTGTATAATCTTGAGAGAGCTGTAGTTTTCTTTTCCTATTGTATTTGATGTCTGTTACGCTATAGTGCTTTCGCAACTGAGAGGGGAGAAATTTTAGGGATAGTTAGGGAAAACCTCTAAGATACTGATAACGAACTATGAACGGTCACCATTTCGTTTCTACTTCAGTACCATTGAGGTCAAAAAGATTTTTACTGTAGTGTGAGGCGCGGGGGGGAACTTTACAAGTAATTGCTTCCCAGATCGGTTTACGATAAGCAGTGGGGTGGGATTGACTTCTTTTTTACTTTCTGATTTATTTCGTTTTTACTTCTTCGCAATCCTAAACTTATAATTATTGAAAGAAGTTTACGAAAAAAAAAAAAAATGTATGCCTTTTTTAAAATTTATTTACTTACAGGGTGTCCAGCAAATGACACCCTGATTTCAAAATTAAATTTCTCAAAAACAAAGATCAATAGAATTATGCAGTAAACGGTTTGTTTATCAGGTAAGCTGTAAAAATCTTATACAAAAGTTTCGAACGGTAAATATTTTGAAAAGAATGTGTTCTGATTGCAAAGAATGCTTTGATTTGACATTTTTCTTGCTTTAGATTGCTGCCAGAGAATGTGTTTTTCGGCTTAAAATGCCATATTTCATAGTTTTTTTAAATTAAATTTTTGAAATTTCGAAATTCTAAAAATTTACTTCGAAAAATCTATAAAAATTTGCACTGTAAGCTGAAAAATTATTTCTCTGCAGGCAATCTAAAACAAGAAAAATGTCAAATCAAAGCATTCTATGCAATCAGAACGCAATTTTTTCAAAATATTCACTGTTTGAAATTTCTACAGCTTGAGATTTTTACAGCTTACCTAATGAAAAAACCGTTTACCGCATTACTATCGATCTTTGTTTTTTGAGAAATTTAATTTTGAAATCAAGGTGTTATTTGCTGGACAACCTGTATTTTACTTCTTCGCAATTCTAAACTTATTACTATTGAAAGAAGTTTACGAAAAAAAAATGTATGCCTTTTTAAAAATTTATTTACTTACAGAAACAAATTGATTTATCACAGGTAAAAGAAAAATGAAATAATTATATAATTTTCTGTTGACTGTTTTATGGAATGTTAAAATTCTAATAAGTTTATTTTAAATTAGTTTTCACTTCATTTACTATATTTACATTTCAAGTAATGTTAATATTCTTAAAAAGATTTTGCGAATACAATAAACTCTGTTTAAAGCGGAATCAATCGATACCGAGAAAAATTTCCGTAGTAGACAACATTCCGCCTTAGACAAATTTTATTCTATCTCTATGGATTTGCAGGGACTTGAGAATCTTTCCAAAATTAATAATGAATTTCCATAATACACAGAGTCCGCCTAACAGAATTTAATGAACTTATAAAAAATATGCACTAACTTTTAAAGAGCTGTCTGAGATTGATTGAGATTGATTTTTTACTTTTTAAACAAAAATATTTTTCTGTGAGATAAAATTTTTGGGTAGTAATTATTCTAAAATATTTTTTTTATTTGTCATAGATAATTTGTACAGCACATTATACTGCTACAAAAGTTTTCTCTGAAAGAGAAAAATTTATCTGAAAATTTAAGATCATTTTCATTATTTTGTATCCCAAAAAGTATATGAACTTTTAAATAATAAATCATTATCGTATTAAATTTCATTACGCTGCACACACATTGAGAAACACTAGATCAGTAAAAAGGAGGAACACACAAGTATGTATATTTTAAGAAATATCAATAAATGCATACGCTGTGTTTTTTTTTTTTTTTTTTTTTTTTTTTTTTTGTGATATAATAGAAATTTTGTATTTGTTTAATGTATATACATATTTAATTTATATTCATATTTAATTAATTACTTTATTAATTATAAAACTGCTTGAAATCTAAACTGGTTGTTTCTGTCACATTTCCCAATTCATGTTTATTTATAAACACATAATGTAACGCCGCCTTACAGAAAGTTTAATCAACTTTATCGGTTTCTAAACATTTTTAAATAAAAAGTTCAGTAAAATATCTCTTAAAAAATAATGCCAACAAATGTTATTTTGTTTGTTATGTTTTATTTAATAAAGTGTTAGAAAGTTTCGTGTTCTTGAGTGAAGAAAAATACACTTCTCAGAACAGCCTTAACGGATTGTTTAGGAAAAAATTCACATTAAAGCAGAACCCATTAGAAAATACTTTCTCTTATAAACAAGCCTTTTTAAAGAACACACTTAACACAAAGTCGAATTTTTATTAGTTTAACTATTCTAAAATAACAACATGACACTTGAAGTTAACTATCGACCTATTATTTAGCTGCGAATAAATATATTTTAATATAAAAGATTTTAATATAAAAAGGTCATGATATAATTATGTAATAGAACTGCATATAATAATATAAGGTCAATTCCTTTTAGAAATTGAAAAAATAATAATAATAGCACATCTTAAAATATACATTAACAAGTATGAAAAATCATCCGTTAAGCATAGATTATGAAACACTTTCAACACTTCCTGGAATCTTGAACAAATCTTCGTTATTTAAATAAATAAAGTTTTACTATCGATCCCAAATATGTATTTCGATACTTTTGAACAGACCTGTATTTGATCTGCCGGTTGATATATATCCTATATAATGCGAAAGTTTAGTTTAGCAGGAAAACGCCTAATAGATTGAAATTTCTCTTTCAGCAATTTATACTAATGTATGAAAAATACTTCAATACTTTTGTCCAGCCCTGTAGTTTATCTAGAACTTTTTATTTATTTTTCACTCTTCAGTATTTTTTGAAGTCGGTTCAATTTTTGTTAGAAAAGTTTATTTTTCTCTTTTTAGACAGTTAACGATTTTCTGAAGTCGGTTAATAAAAATTATAATACAGGAAATATTATTGTAAAGCATACACGTTTGTCAGGAGTGGGGTTCGAACACGCGATCTCTTTCTTCAAGAAGTTGAGCTTAAATCTAGCGCTTTAGACCGCTCGGACATTCCGTCCGCCCTCTATTCATCGAACTTATTCAATACTTTTAATTAGCGAAAAATCACTAACTATTAGTTTTTGCCTAATTACGAAAAAAGTACTGAATCAATTTCGACGAAATGTGAATCTAAACCATTCTCGAATCATCCACTGGAACGAACACACAAAATTTCATTAAAGTCGGTCCAGTCGTTTAGAAGGAGTTTAGTGACATACACAAGCACAGAAGATATATATATATATATATATATATATATATATAAAATATGTCCACTCTCAACGGTGGCCAATGGCTAGTTCCTAAACCGTTAGTGATAGACATAGATTTCCAAGTACGAAAATGTTTTAAATGAGGTAAAGAAATACTTCAAAAGCAATTTGGGTCAATAAAATAATTTCTTAAAAAAATACGAAATTTAAATTTTATACGATCTCATGAACCTATAACTTATAGATAGTATAGTTTTCCTGTTAACTGACAACTAAGAGAAAAAAAAGGCCCATTATTCTACGATTAAAATTTTCCGTGTAATAGCTCTTTATAGTAGGATCATATTTTTTGTTGCTAATTAAGGGTTTAGTAGAAATATAATTTCGTCATTTAAATAAGTAAGAAAAATCATGCGTTAAGCACAGATTATGAAAAAAATTCCAACACTTCTTGAAATTTTAACAATACTTCGTTATTTTAGGAAATAATTTATACTGTCCATAACCAAATATATATTCCAAATGAACAGCCCTGTATTTGACCTGTGGGTTTATATACAAATTATATAATAGGAAAATTTATTTTAGCAAAAAACTCCAAACTGGTTGAAATTTCTCTTTCATCAATTTATACTATAGTATTAATTGATAAATGAAGCATACTTATATAATTTTGTTCACCCTGTATTTTTTCTAGTATTTTTATAACACGCCAGTATTTTGCTAAAATTTAATTCAAACAAAAACATTCTTAAATTAATTAAATTACATTTACAGAAATTATTATCCATATTTGTCCAGAAATTTGGGAAAAATTCTCTGGACTATTCGAAAGCCATTCCAAAAGCAACTTATCAATGCAAAGTGACTTTGCAAATTTGAAACTCTCCTTATGGTAGCAATTGATATTTGTAAGTTTATCTTTTGATAATTTAATTGTAGTCTAATTATTTTTCTTTTAAATAATTTTTCCATTGCAATTAATCTACTGATAATTCAATTATTGTCTTATTATTTTTCTAATGTTTTTCTTTGAATTATGTTTTCAATTGCGATTAATTGGGCAATATAGAAATCATTTTTAGGTTTATCCTGATTTCTATTCAGAAATTAATCCAATTAATGCGTCTATTTAGCACTGCCCTTGATAATGAGCTAAAGACCACATCTCCCATATATATATATATATATATATATATATATATATATATACTATAACAAAGTACGACTAAAAATGAAATGATGTTTTTTTATTGTTGTTTTATTACTATTATAATATACTATTAGCTTAAATTTTTTAAGTAGAATTTTATATCTATCATTTTACACTATCAATAATAAATAAATGTCATTCTGGTACAATTTATCACATTATCTCAAACTTTTATGAAGAAACATTTAGACCAGAAATTGGTATACGGATATATTGCAGGAATTTGTAATTAATTGGGAAAATATATTTGGCAACTAAAGCTTCACAGAAACTTCCACATTATATTTTTTATGATTTGACAATTTTGTTGCAAAATACTACTTATTTTGAAAACTGCAGATTTTTTTTTCAATTCGTACTAGTTCACACTCTCCCTATATATATTTATATATCTTGTTAAATTTTTCATTCGTTAATAAAATACCTTTTATTCATTCAACCAAGCTCAAATGCATTTTTAAAACTTTTAGCGGATGACATTTGATGTTACAGTTTTTTTTTAATATTAACTTATTAATTTAATTTAATTAATTTTATTTTTGTATGTGAAAAGAAACTGCAACAAAACACAAGCGACCATTAAAGAAAGAAAAATAAAAAATAACTAAAATAAAAATTTTCTTTTTTGATCTAATTAGGAATTAACTTTAAAAAAAAATTAATATTACTTTTTTTTACGGTTTATGTGAGTCGAATCATTCTGATTTATTGCTGTTAATTTTATTGCTAATTATTGTTGTTCAATAAATTTATGATTTATATAATTCTCATTCCATTTATACCCAATGGTTTATATAAAATAATTTTCTGAAGATGGAAGAAAGGGCAATAAAGAGCTGAATGACGTTTTGATATAAAGGCTAACAATATTGCTAGCTCACTTGCATATATACACAAACATGATTTAAGCATTGAATGCACACACACACATACATACACACACACACACATATATATATATATATATATATATATATACTTGGGAACATTCTAATATATGTAAGGTTTATGTAGAAGAATAAAAATATAGATGCAATATGCATAGCTGTCAACGTTCCCTTTTTTTTTTTTTTTTTTAATTTTCATATTTTCAACCAAAAAATTTAAGAAATATTTAAAAAATGTATTCTTGTTTTATTTCACAATCATTACGCAAAATTTCTGATTAAAAATAGATTATTTGATTTTTAAATTATCAAAAAAATGGACAATTATGCATTTACAGTATAAAATTTATTTTACATTCCTTTAAAGTATATAATTAAGATACACATCATAGTATGTGGGTGATAATTCTATAAAGCATATTTCAATTGTATTATTTTTATTAGTATAAGTGTATTTTAATAGTTTTATTTCCTTAGTATACGTGTATTTTAATAGTTTTATTTTATTAGTATATTTTAAGAGTATTATTTTATTATTATAAGTGCATTTAATAGTGTTGTTTTATTAGTATGCGTATATTTTAATAGTATAAATACACGTGTCTTAATGAAATTAAAATAAGTTATTGGGCTGCACCGTAACATATTTAGAATAGAAAATGTATATACATAAAGTATACAGTAAGTATATATTATTCAAAAGACTTTATGAATTATGATTAGTAATTGGATAAAATGCTGCTTATATTTGTTCTGAAATTCAGTATAGCCACTTCATAACACATTCCTCTTCTTTTTTTTTTTTTTTTTTTTTTTTTTTTTTTTTTTTTGTGTGTGTGTGTGTGTGTGTGTGTGTGTGTGTGTGTGTATGTGTGTTTGCTTGTGTGTATAATTTTTCAACGCACGAATTTTAATTAGTACATTTACATCTAGAAACAACGTAACTGAAAATGATTTTCGATTTTGAGATATTGTTAAATAATTTTTCAGAAAACGCCGTTTCAAACTGAGGGCCTAGGCGCTACAGCCAGATGAACGTCGTCATGAGGCATCAATAATTTGTAACTGAAGACGTAGTACATTTACTAAAAAAGAAAGGGTTATTACATTTTAATCAATCCAATAGTGACATCTATTGATAGCATGGTTTTACGTGTAAAAAATGAGTTCGTAAATGTGCCTGAAAATTCTGCATGCTTGAGCAGGGAAACATTAAATGAAAATAGCATGCAGCATTTAAACATTAAAAGGTAATAATACTGATTAACAATTTTCTGACATAAAGGTACAATTTACTTCTAACAAAAAAAATTTTTTAATCATTTCAAAATTAACAAAGATGAAAATTAAATAAAAATGCGTACGAATTGGCAGCTCTGAAATATCTTGGCAAATCATAAAGAGACTACGATTGATTGGCTACATATTTATATATATATGTAAAATAGATTTATCTATATCGTTTAAATTGGATCAATAAATAACTGAAATTTATTTTCATAATATATATATATATATGTATGTATGTATGTATGTATTTAAAATCAACAAATCAGTGATAAAAATGTCAAATTTAAATTTAGATTTTTCATCTCGGCCTACCTACAGCCTTTGTTTAATCTTGAATGGATATTAGTAGTTTTTATTTTAAATTATTTTAAAATTACTGCTGAAGTTTACTTTTTCCCTATAAATGAAGTGAATGCTAAAAAAGAAAAAAAAATTATACTCATTAGTTACGTTCGACCTGAATATAGTTTATCACATAAACTACTCCTTATCAGTTCGATAAGAGGAAAGTTAATTTTTTTTATCGTATTCACTGCACTTCTAAATAAAATAACAGAATATTAGGAATTCAGAAGCAATGCATCAAAAATCAGGAGTATGCGTATTCAAGTAAAAATCAGATGTCTCCCATTAAAATAAAGGAACTTGGAAAGTGTGGATTTAAAAAATATAGACATATGTGATCTGTTTTTCATTAATGTAAATAACAAACCTAAATTCATTTAAAGATTAATTTGAAGTAGTTGACATTTTAGTTGTTTTATAAATTTCTCTTTTACATCATTTTTATATCTTTCAACTGAACATAACAGCAAAAAAGTGTATTTTCTCGATTGAAGCATAATTAACAGGTTATAGACGTACAAGAAAAAAAACTGCAAAAAGTGTATTTTATTTTTCATTTCAAAATAATAAAAACATATCAATTAAACATTTCAATTTTCAGCATGCAGGAGTTTACCAACTTCATCAAGGTAATTTGTTAACAAAATTCTATTTTGATTTAAGTTTTCTTTTAAATCACTCAGTTTTTCATTAATTTTTCTGTATTTAGCTTGGGATTTTGGTGGCTGTATCTTTCCTAACGCGAGCATCTCCATTGTGACCTTATTTTCTTGTTGTATATCTTTTATTATTTATATGAAGGAAAACAAATTCAGATGTGGCTGGCATCTCTTATTCAACATGGAATGGAATCCTTCTACGTTATTATTTGTCCTCTCAGAATTGTTTTCGAAGTAATTCCAAACTGTACTGGAAAAAAAATATATATATCTATCGTTATTACATCCACATACAATAGATACACACAAAGAAAAAACACAGTACATTTCTTATCTGAAAAAAAAAAAAAAAATGCGAAGGAAAATTTTATGAAACATACATAACAATGACAATATATGAAATATCTTAAAATTTATTAAAAAAATAATAATAATTAGAAATAAAAAATATATATAGAAAAAAGCTTAAAATAAATGAGTAAAGTTGAAAAAGTATTGATTTTTTTAAAACGTTTATAAAATAAAACCAATTTATAATATTTAGAATTAAGTAGGTAGTTAAGTAGGTAGTTAAGTAGTATTTAGAATTAAGTAGGATGATTTTTTGATAATATATCCTTCTAGTAGTTACCAATATGTGAAACATTTATGAAAAAAGATAATGTAAAATACATACAAAATCCCACTGCCATTTTTTTTATTTATTTATTAATATGTATATATTGACTATATACATATATGTATATATCTCGACAGTTATCATTAGAATATGACTTAATATTAAATAAAAGATATAAATACATAAAGTAATTAAGAAATTAGGAACAAACACAAAGGAAGATGGGGTGGAGGTGTCATTGATGGATAGACGGGGCACTAAAATTGCGGATATCAAATTTATGGGCGGTATATACCAAGTGCCCCAAAAATGATTGATGGATTTTCAAATTCAATAACTTGCAAACGGTGACAGCTATTTAAAAAATTTTTGCAGGAGGTTTATGTATAATGTCAGGAGTTTTTTTACTGTAATTTTTTACCACCAATTCAATATATATGAGGTTTTAAACCCTTTTTTGAGTATTTCCTACCTGAACTCTCCATAATGATATTCTTCTTTTATAATTTTTTTGATGAAAGTTCATAATGTAGTTTATTAATCATACACGCACATCCTTTTTATTTACTTATTTATATATTTTTTATTTCATAAAAAAATAATGCTTTTATAATTTTTTAGCAATTTGCAACCCACTCTTCATTATACTGTTTTCGATTTTTTTTTTATTCTTTTACGTATATTATATACTCATAGTTGTAAAAAGTGAGAAAAAAAAAGAATTTTAAGATTTGATTCAAGCTATATTACAGGAAACAGGGATATTTATAAGGTATTTCTAATTACTTTAATTTAAATATAGAAATTGATAGGCGCATAAACATTTGATACAGTGAGTATAATTAAGTAGAATATATCTATAAAGTGAGGTATGTAAATAGAAATTGAAATTTGTAAAATTAATCACATTAACTGAAAAGTCATTTGTTTATCATGCATGATGAATGTTAAGGTTTTAATAGAAAAATTATATTTTATCATCCATAAAATTATTAGTAGAATTGTTTAATAAGTAGTACTAAGTTGTAGATTAAAAGTATACATTACAGGAAGAGATATAGAATTATTATCATTAACAGAAATAAAAATTATATCATATTTGTATAGCAATATTTTGCTGCTAATAAAATTTGTTTCTGAATAATATAAATCTGAATACTAGCTTAATGAAGCAGTTCCCTGAGGTACGCCCTGAATTGTATAAAAAAAGCACAAAATGTAATTATGAATTGTATTTGTATTTGAAAAATGTAATTATGAAATAATAGAAAACTAATCAAAATATTGAAGTAATCAGTATAAATATTAACTGGCAAATTTAATAAAGGGAAATATTATATAAATATAGCAATAATAGTAGAATATAAATCTGTGAGAATGATATTATTAAAAAGGTCTTTGAAATCTAATTCATTGTTAATATTTGTTGACGGTTTATTATGTCCACCAATTCAAAACTATTTATAATACAATGATTGTTGTCTTTTTAAACAAATAACTCATAAATTTGTATAAGAATATTTAAAAATTACTTATTTGCACGAGTATTATAGGTATTGTATCTAATTATGATAGTGCTAGAATTTAAGACTTTTTTTTTCTGAAGCTTTGGTATCATTACCACACAAGGATAATTATAAGTTGTTATTTTTTATGCTAAATAATTTATTATTGCTTAATATAGGTTTATTATTTTCTTCTAAGATAACATGATTGAGTTAAATTACTATAAGAAGTAACTGCAGTATTGAGAAGGTAATGACAGTAATATTTGCACATGATAGTATAATTGTTTTCAGCTTTATCTACACATTTAACGGTGGAGTTATTTTGATGTTCTTGAATGCGTGGTTTACGAAAATAGAAAGACTCTGAACTTTTAGCAATGTTTAGTATATATATATATATAGATAGATAGATTATTATTATTATTATTATAAAAAAAAAAGAATAATGACATTATGCTTACAATCAGCAAAATATTCAATGGGTTTATTATAGCTAATGGCTATTTTGTAAATAAAGAAATCTAAATCCTAAATGAATTGTTTAATGATGGACTTAATATTAGACTGTGATGATATACGATATATAGCGTCAGGACTCAAAGATTTTATGTATATATTATTGATAATGTCTAAATTATCAGTTATAACATGTCCATAGTGTGTATTAAAATATTTAGTTAGATGAGGATCTCTGCATTTAAATGTAAGAGTATAATTTATTTTTTTTAATTTTTTATAATTTAGAAATTTTTGAAAACTATTATAATTGAAAATTTTGAGACCTAAATTAGTAGCATTCTTATAAAGTATTTTTACATTAACACTAAGAAGCGGAAATTTACATTGTTCATTATAAAACAGATAATTAAGTTTTATTTTATTAAAAGCAGGATTGGTAAAGATAACGATTAAAAACGAATTACTTTTAATTTTTTTTGCTACTATATTCATTAAGAGAAGTTAACCTGTAATCAAATAATTCAAAAAGTGCATCACAAAAATGAGTATTAAACGTATTTGAAGTGAAACTTTTAAACCTTTATGATATTGACTTAAGGGTGTATTCGAAAAAATGCTTTTCCACCTTCAACAGCTTGAAATTTTCATATACATTTTCAGACTCATTTTTAAAAGTAGAAACATGAAATTTGCTGAGGTGATTTTTGAAGAGATGTATAAGGTGCCGTGTGATTTTTTTTTTTTTTTTTGCTCAATTCATTAGAATTTGATTTATAAACAATTATTTTCCCAGTATGATCCCTTTTTTCGTTCGCAAATCTCCCGCTTAGGAAAAATTGGTCCAAAATGTCGTTTTTAATTGCGCTTTTTTTTTCCATATTTTCTGCATTTAACAAAGAAACGACAATCACGGCACCTTGTCTACTTTCTAAATAAGATAATTTGCCAGTTTGATGCGTTTGAGAGCAAAAATGAATTCATAAATAAATATGAAAATAAGCAGTTTTAATCGAAATGCACCCTTAAGGATGTTCTTAAATCAAAAAGGGCAACTTTGTGATACATGCTTTAATTTATTTTTGTTCAGAAATGCATCAAAATAGCAGATGTTATTATTCAGAAACTCTCTAATTGCATTGCTTTTTTTTTTTTTTTTTTTTTTTTTTTTAAACACAATAGATTTTTCATAACAAGCCTTCAAAGTTGACACTTTTCAGCACATTTCCCGACGAAAGCAGAAAAACTGGCCGAAAAGCAGGAGAAAAACAGGTGATCATATCACCGAAATAAGCTTAGAACTGAATAGGTAATTTAATGATCATAAAATGGAAAAATAAGTTCGATTGGAAATCGCTCCCATAGTCAGGCATTCCATTTTTATATATTTCTGTCAAAAATTGAATTTGTAAATGTGTCAAAACTTTTTGAGCTTGTTGAGCGAAGCAGTTAAGAACCCCCTTAAATGAAACTTAGTAATTGCAAATATGTTTACGAAGTTACTTCCAGTTGCAATCATTGAAGAAAACAAAGTAAAAGTTTAATGATTTTTTATTTTTAATGTTATTGATGTATTTATAAAGGTATATATATATCATCATATATATATATATATATATATATAACATTCTCTGTTAACTATCAACTATAACTGTTGGCAAGTTGAGATTGCAAATTTGAAATTATTTTTTTTCTCTCTCACATGGTGGAGATTTATCGTGAAAGTTTATCCTTTTGATAATTCAATTATTGTTTTATTATTTGTCTAATAATTTTTATTGAACTATGTTTTGCATGGCGAATAATCAGGCAATTTAGAAATAATTTTAAGTTTATCCTAATTTCTAATCAGAAATTAATCGCAATTAATGTGTCTATTTAGCATTACCCTTGAAAACGAGCTAAATATCACATTTCCAATTTTGTTCCAATTTTTGCCAATTGCTCTGCTTGATATAGTTTGTTAATTAACGTGTTATTCCACATTTTGGTGTTGAATTGTAGTCTAACAGTTCTATATATATATATATATATGTATGTGTGTATATATATAGATATATATATATATATATATTAAACATTACAATTTTGATTTCTCAAAATGTTTATTTATTACGAAAAGCTTCATTATTTTCACATTATAATTTTTCATAAATATTTCACATATTGAAACTTCAAACGAAATTTTATTAAACTACCTTAAAATAAGCCTTATTAATTTTTATGTATGCTTCACCTGCTCATTTATTATTATTGCTATTTTTATGATTGTTTTAAAATAATCAGTATAATCAATGATTTTTTTCCGATTTTACTACGCTATTTATTTTAAGCCTTTTTTTTATATTTTTCTTCCTTTCTTTATTAAATATTTATTGATGTCTTATTTTTCATTCAATTTTTAATATTTATCAATTAGTGTTCGTTACTGTATCTTCAAGCTTCTTTAGTTTCCCATTTCTATAAATGTAGATGACAACACTATTTTTTTTCTACAATATTGTTTATTGTTTTTCACACCAGAGGTCAGAAATATGTTTTTTTAATTAAATATCTGTTTATTTAATATAATGATATCCCCATATTATAACAATCTAAAATCTGCTACCATATTTGCACATTGCACTTATACCTTATGTATAATATTTCAATAGTTGTTTTAGTTTGGAAAGGTTTGACACGATATAAGAAACTAAATGTCGTCGTTCCAGGTCTAATGCCGACAAAATTTAATGAAATAACTTATCTTTACTATGAATTAAATCTGCGAGCTGTTCTGACAATTCTGTAGGTTATTCATAGTTTCTTATTATACATTTCATCATTTCATCACATATATATATATATATATATATATATATATATACAATAAAATGAAATAAAGTTTATTAATGAGGAAAAAATTCTAAAGATGAACAAACTATGAACATTGGAAACCAGAAATGTATAGTAAGAAACTATGAATAACCTACACAATCAGCAGAGGAGCTTATAGGTTTAATTCATAGAGAAGGTACTTTACTGCATCTAATTTTGTCGCATTAGGCCTGAAATGACAAAATTATCAAAGCTTCTTATAATGTATGAAACATTTTCAAAATAAATTAAAAATTGAAATATTAAATATTAAAAGATAAATGAATTAAAAATAATGCTTTAATGATAGATAAATACCTAAAATATATATATATATATATATATATATATATATATATATATATATATATATATATATATATATATATATATATATATTGTGCGTGAAAATTGCATGCGTCAGTGCAACATGGGAAGTTAGATTTGATCTCCGTAGTATGTTTGATGATAGAAATGTTCCATTAGTTAAAAATATTTAATGTAGAATTATAAGAAACTAATTAATTAAATCTCCATAAACAAATCAACAAAATTAAAAGAAAGTAAAATGAGGAAACTTTTCGATTCCAACAAAAAGATTTAAACTTACGGATTATCAGTTTTTTACTACGTATTATTAAATTTATGTATGGTTCATATAAAAATCTGCAATGTGAAACTAATCAATTTGAAAGTAATATTTTATTCTGCTCAAATTTTCTAAATCAGAAACTTTATCGTTCTAATCTAAATTTCAAGTTTCTTTCATAGTGTTAAATATTGCTTCATGGATATATAAATCTTAATTTAAAAAATAATTAAATAAAATTGGATGAAAAGAAGAAAAAATGGGTAGAAAACTTACATATTAAACACTGGCTTATTTTCATCCAGCCAAGTTTTCATCATATATTTGTGCATTTTTTCAGCTTGAGAAAGATTTTGTGGAGAATTATTTTTCACGTAGCGAAATGCTTCTAGAACTTGACGAGGAGGCACAAGAGGCAGAGCCATAATCCTTCTCACCCATCTCCGCACATTCTCATCATTTTGATATAGTGTTTTAAGGCCAAAATTTTGGACCTGGGAAAAAAAGAAAAAAAACCTGCATCAAGTTTTTTTTAATTGCATTATTATTTCCATGATTTTTTGTGTAAACTGTTGGAATAAGATAACAAATAGTTTACAGAAAGTAGTCTTAAAGTAACATACAGTCAGAATACTGGCAACATTATCAAAAATTAAATTTCATACCAGAATTTTTTTAATTCTTTGTAAATGCAATACAGTAAATATTTACCTTCCTCAAAATACACTGAGTATAGTGGAAAAAGCAGCCTTTTAACGCCGTTTGCGGGAAGACTTTTTCATAAGTTTTCATGGCTGCAGACTCGAAGTCCATCATGGCATTTTTCATTTGGAAATTCATTCCTTGACTGTTGGCAATATTTTTTAAGTTCGTAAAAAGCCTCTGGTACGTGGCTTGGCTTTTGTCTGGCAGAAGACAGAATATCAAAGGAAATATCTGTCCACAGTATTTCCCGTGAATAGTATAAAGCTGTTTGAACATTCTTGGATTTGCTTTGAAGGTCCCATCCAGAAATATCTTATCTGATGAGCACATCAGTTTTAAATTTTCCAGAGTAGCAAATGCCTAGAAAAATATATAAATTAGTAAAAAATAAAATTTACATGAATCTTGCAAAATAATGAATAATACTAAAAATATATAGCTTTTAGTGGCAGATTTCGTCGTAGTGCAAAAGTGTAGTTTAAGTAACATTAAGCTGTGGTTAATTTTACGCAATTAGCTGCATAGCCAGATGGAGTATTTTAAAGAATGTAATTTTGCCTAAGAATGTTTATAACTTTTAATGATATTCACTTTTACCTTTAAAAACATTGTATCAATGATAGCAGTGATGGAAGTAGACACAATTATGAAAAATCAGTTGAATGTGAAATAAAAATATTAAACGCAAGAAAGTACTTTATTCTTGTCAATATACAGTACATCTGCCCTTATGAGAGAAGAACGGGAACATAATATTTTTTAAAAACACGTTGGAGTTATTTATTCTCATCCTCTTCAATGTTTTTACCCCCCTGTGCGATGAGTGACTACATAGCAGGTTAAAATATTAACAGTGTATTAGAAATATAATAATTAGAAACATAATAATACTTTTTTTATTTTTCTAACAGTCATCCTACTAATGAACTAATCTAACTAACGTCCTAAATAACTATTCTACACATTTCTGACGACGACGAAAAAGTCCATTCTTAAAGTAGTAGTACATTTTCAACAATAAATAATAGTCCAGGCATTTGGTAAAAAATAAATGCAAGTTTTGGTGTAGTTTTGATTTTTGGCTCTCTTTATGTTTTTTGGGTCGCTGAACACGAATCTGGCATTATCCAACAAAATTTCTCCCCGGAAATACGTTTTTTTGGCATAAAACGTGAAAAAAAACGTGGCTTTTTTTCGTTTTTTCTAAAAAACTTCAAAATTATACATTTTACATAAAAGTCATCAATACATAAATTAAAGTGCACAAAATTTCCTATATTTTATATATTTAAAGTTTTTTTCTCTGATCAATGGTTTAGCCGTGAGAGAGCCGCAAAAATAGGTGTGGAAAGCAAAAAATTCTGAAAAACGTGAATTACAGCATCGTACATCGATGAAACTTGAAAAACAACCATTTTACGCAAATTTTCCCCCACTTAATAATACTAAATATATTATTATTGACTACATTTTATTAATCTGATGTTCATTGTTTCTTTCATAACTAAAAAATAAATAAAAATGAGCATATCTGTGAGCAAAATGTTCATTTGTTATTGCAAAATAATAATAGTAATAATTTCTTAATTTGACTTTTAAATAATGTAAATAAAATAACTAAAACAGGCTTTAACTGATCCCATCTGCATTTTCCCCCTTGATTGAAGGGGTGCAAGTATGAAATAACGTTGGTCAAGCGCCCACCCCCGCATCCCATGTCCACGTTCAGTGGAATACTAATCCCCCCCCCCCCTTTTCCACCAGTCTCACCTCTGTTAGAAATATGCGTCGCACAGATCACTAGCTTATCAGGAGGACACGTTCCTCTCAGTTTCTATATATGCAACTGCTTATTTATAATTTAGTAATTCACTGTTTGAGTCTTCGTGAATATAGTGAACATCTAAAATGATTTTGCGCGATATCGCTGAGTTTTATTTGTGACTTTCCTTTAGAAGAGGGGTCAGTGAAAGTTAGTCGAGGTATTGCAGCGTTAATCAAAGCAAATACAGAAAGGAAGGATGGAAAGGCAGTTTTCCTAAAGGGGAAAATCTCAGTAGATGTGCATGTTAAGTGTAGAAAAGCATACGTAAATGAACGGATGATTACTGCTTATCTGAAAAAGATTGAAGAACAAAGTGCTAGCACTTCTCAAATTTTAAGATCATCAATTCCTCAGTTTAATTTTCGAACTAATTGTTTTATATGTGGACTTGTCCATTTCGGAAGAGTTCATCGCAACACAAGCGAAAAATCCACCAAGCGAATGCAATGTTGTATACAGTGTGCGACACATGGAATTCAAAAGTACAATTCTGAAAGCAGCAAGAGCTCGCAATGATGATTATGGGCAGGCTATAATACAGCGCATCGAACCAGTGAATGATTTGATCGCAGCAAATGCTCAATACCACATCAAATGTTTAAAAAATATATATTTATGGGAGGCCGAAGGTCCAAGAACAGTAGAAACGTGGTCCATTTGCCGAGGCAATCGACAAAGCAATGCAAAGCATATTACGATTATTTTGAAAATCATGATGACGAGTGTCAATTCTCCATGGAAGAGCTTATGAAACAGGTTACAGGGAGTTATCAACCTGATATGAGAACTGTAAAGTTTAACCTCATTGAGAGATATGGAGACGACATACTGATCACAAAGAATCAGAAAAAAAAGTCCGTTGTGTGTTTCAAGAATATAGGAGGGAAGATACTGACTAATGCATGGTATCAGCAAACATGTAAATCTGATAGAGATGAGAGGCTGCGAGTGGTTGAAACAGCAGCAAAAATTATTTGCGAAGATATCAGATAGAAGATTTGCTTTGGGAAACTGCAACAACATCGCAGTTGTGAGTCAAGACGAAGAGGATGGGCTAGACTTTGAAACCGATCTCGAAATGGATTGCCCACACAATGAATCAGAGGTCCCAATGGAAGGGGACATAGTCATGCTGCAAGGTATCAAATATTTACTATTAAAAAAACTTTTATTTATAATATTAATAGTTATAAAAACACCCACTAATTCCATTCGTCTATTTTCTATTTTGTAAATGTCGGTGAAAAGCAAGGAACCTTCAAATAAAAGAAAGCGGAAACAGTACTTTGTTTTTTTTTAAGTAAATGTACTTACTAATGTACATAATTATTTATAATTAAATAATAATTCATAATGAGTCGTCATTTTTATTGTTAGCAACTTCATTGTAAAATATAGTCCATCATAATATCTTCAATATTATTTAAAGTCAATCTTTGCGAAAAATGGTCAGTTTTCATGTTAAATCTAATGTACAGAGCCATAATTCCTATTTTCCGGATTTTTTTTATTGTCACACCCACATTTTGAACATCGAGAACTTTAAGAACTAAAATCCATTCAGCTTTTATATGTTAAAGCCTGCGTTAGTTATTTTATTTACATTATTTAAAAGTCAAATTAAGAAATTATTACTATTATTATTTTGTAATAGCAAATGAACATTTTGATCACAAAAATGCTCATTTTTATTTATTTTTTTGTTATAAAAGAAACAATGACCATCATATTAATAAAATATAGTCAATAATAATATATTTAGTATTATTAAGTGGGGAAAATTTGCGTAAAATGGTTGTTTTTCATGTTTCATCGATGTACGATGCTGTAATTCACGTTTTTCAGAATTTTTTGCTTTCCACACCTATTTTTGCGGCTCTCTCACGGCTAAACCATTGATCAGAGAAAAAAACTTTAGGTACATAAAATGTAGGAAATTTTGTGCTCTTAAATTTATGTATTGATGACTTTTATGTAAAATGCATAATTTTGAAGTTATTTAGAAAAAACGAAAAAAAGCCACGTTTTTTGCACGTTTTATGCCAAAAAAACGTGTTTCCGGGGAGAAATTTTGTTGGATAATGCCAGATTCGTGTTCAGCGATCCAAAAAACATAAAGGGAGCCAAAAATCAAAACTACACCAAAACTTGCATTTATTTGTCCTTTTTGAGCACGTAATGCCTGGACTATAAATGCAAACTTTCACTATAATCTAATCTTAAATATTTATTTCATTACGTTGAAAAGCTGTTGTCCCTTTGCCTGAAATAGCTCAATGTGGAAACATTTTAACAGTTTAAGATTATGTACTTTTCTGTTAATATTGCCTACACGTAGCTATATCATATAAAAATGATTGATCCATACAATATTCAAATTATGGAATGCATATAAAACAGTTAATTCGTAAGATCTAAGAACAGCTTTTAGTTATGAAAATAGTATGGATTACAAGAAGCATTCATTACTTGAAGCAAAATATAAAGGGGAAATAAAATTACAATTAAAAAACAATGAAATCAATACTGTTCATGAATAAAAGGAAAATTCATTTGAAGAATTTCTAAACAGATAAACACGCAATAATTAAAATAGAACATATACAGTTATACTTTTACTGCCAAATGTTGTATTTTAAAATTAATTAAAGTAAATAATTTTGATATCGAAGTAATTTTAAGTCAAAAGATGTTACAAAACAATGTATTCCGCAAAATTTTTAAAACAATTAGACGAAATCTTCACTTAATTAAAATTATTTGTTTTTGTTTGAAGCCATTTGGTTCGGAAGTAATTGCGAATTATTTTTTTTTCTGATGAAATTGTGTGTAAATTTTTAATCTATTATACAGGGTGTTTCGCTACCAGACCGACAAACTTTGAGGGATGATAGTACACATGAAGACGAACATTATTAAATAGGAAACCATGGGCCGCAAACGTCTTCTGTAGGAGCTAGGGGCCATTAAAGTTTAGGGTCCAAAACTTTAAACGATGATAAAAAAAAAGAAAAAGGAGTCGATTCGTTTGCGGTTTTCACTAAAATCATTCTTTATATTAAGATTTCTTTAAGAAAAATTTTTAAAGGTTACTTACAAAAATTATCGATAGAGGGCGCTTTAGACTTCAGAGTAACGAACAACTACTTTTTACTGTTATTTTCTGCATGGGGTTGAAATTATTCTAAAGTTTAGAACTTAAATTTTAAGTTCAAAATCGGAAACATTCGGATCGGGTAACTAGAAAAAATTTAACTGTGAACAAAGGGATATATTTTAAACGCTCATAAACATTCGAAAAACAAATCGATTTTATTGCGGTTTGCGTGTAGATCATTCCCTTGGTAACTATTTTATTCAAAACAACGTACAGCTTTGGTGTCATTTTTTGATAGAGGGCGCTTCCGACACATCTCCGACTTTTCAATGGTATTACTCCTGGGTGTTTTACTACCAGACCAATATACTTCCAGGAAGTGTTAGGGGTGCAAGGATGATTCGGAATTACATAGGAATGTAACGTTGAAAATGTCTCTTTTGCGAGTTACGGTTAAAGTAAGCAAAGAAAAAAGGCAACAGAAACATCAGAGAAAGAGCAACACGTTAATGTGACAGAAAGAAGTTTATTTAAATGTTTTATAACATTAGGTGTTCGAAATTACGACCAGAAGTAGTTCGGCATGCTTGTCAGCGTCGTCGCATGGAATTCTTCGATCTTTGAAAGATTCCTGGCATCTCTGATAGCTTTCTGGCAAGCTACAAAAATACCAGATTCGAGGTCTTTAACTCATGGTACGGGAGTCTCATACACCTAACTTTTCATTTGACCCCAGCAGAAGAAGTCGATACATGATAGGTCCGGCGATCCGGCAGGCCACCACGACCTATTCACCGTTACCCAGATGTTACTTTGAAGTGTCGGCAAACGTCATTGGTAAAATGTGGAGGAGCCCCATCGGGCTGCTCATCTTTCAAGTACTTAATTCTGCTGCCTTTGGAGTCGGTTCGCGAATGATCACTTCAAAGTGATCGCTGTTCACATGCATTACTCGTTTAGAGCCATCTACCTCAAGGAAACCGCAGCACCATCTACCGTTACTGTTAAACTTGCCGGACTACTTCTGGTCGTAATTTCGAACACATTTTGTGGTAAAACCTTTAAATAAACTGTTTTCTGTCACATTAACGTGTTGCTCTTTCTCAGCTGTCACTATTGCTATCTTTTCTGCTTTCTTTAACCTTAACTCTGAAAAAAGGTATTTCCAACGTTACATTCCTATGTGATTCCGAGTTATCTTTGTGTCCTAACACTTCCTGGAAGTAAGTTGCTCTGGTAGTAAAACACCCAGGAGTAATGCCATTGAAATGTTGGATATGTGTCGGAAGCGCCCTCTATCAAAAAATGAGGACACCAAAGCTGTACATCATTTTGAATAAAATAATTACCAAGCAAATGATTTTCACGCAAACCGCAATAAAATCGATTAGTTTGTCTAATGTTTATGAGCTCTTAAAATCTCCCCCTCTATTCACAGCTCAATTTTCCTAAGTTACCCCACCCCAATGTTTTCGATTTTGGGCTTAAAATTTAAGTTAAAGTCTAAACTTTAGAATAATTTCAACCCAATGCAAAAAATAACGGAAAAAGTAGTTGTTCTTTACTCTAAAGTCTAAAGCGCCCTCTATCGATAATTTCTGAAAGTAACTTTTAAAATTTTTTTCTAAAGAAATCGTAATAGAAAGAATGATTTTAGTGAAAACCGCAAACAAATCGACCCTTTTTTCCGTTTTCTATCATCGTTTGTAGTTTTGGACCCTAAACTTTAATGGCCCCTAGCTCCTACAGAAGACGTTTGCGCCCCATGGTTTCCCATTTAATAATGTTTGTCCTCATGTGTACTATCACCCTTCAAAGTTTGTCGGTCTGGTAGCGAAACACCCTGTATAAATAAGTGTACTAGAAAATTTTAAATAACTTTTTGTAAATTAAAAAATACATAAAACAAAAGAAGAAATAATTTCTTTTTATTCTTTTTGCTCTTCCTCCAGTAATGTAGTACATATATCAATCCTTATTCATGGCAAATCTTTTTCTTTCTTAATTAAATTATAGAGGCAAATAGATATCTAGTTTAAAATACAAGGTTGTCGGCCGCAACTTGGCACAGCTGTGCAATGCTAAAAGTTTCTACCAGTTATTCATTATATTATTTTATGCCTAATGTAACATGATATTGTACAAACAATAGAATATAAACGGAAATATTTTTGGATTATTTAAAAACTATGTGAAAAAAAATATTTCAATAAATATTTAACTAGTACAAATAGGGACCGATTTATAAATATGGGGGTCCTGGGCACAGATCTTACGGGGGCCTCCCTTTCACCGATATTTAGAGGTGATAGACTAAAAAAAAATGAAAAAAGATAATTACTAAAGTAACCATTATTGACTTTAAAATATCCGTTAAAAATTAAATATGATAATAAGTAACTTATTATTAAACAATTATTTCACAATTATGAAATTTACATAATTGGAGAAATTTATAACATAGCATAAGAGTTATCTTTAGGTGAGAGACTGTATGTGAAAGCAATTAAAGATGACAGATTTTCTTAGATAAATTTTAAAACGTAGCACTAGATAACTTACCAAACTCTTGTCATCATCTCCATCATTCATGAGCAAAAAATCTTTATTGTACAGTGTTAGAACCCAATTTCCGTCTAATGTAATATCTTTTAAAGTTTCGGCCATGGGAGGTCTTCCTTCTTTCAAAGACTTGTAAACAACTTTTTTTGCTGTATCATAACTCGGTAAGTAAGATGAAGCTCCTTCATCATCTAGTCGTGCTTTCGCCGAATGTGTCCTAAACAATTATTTAAAATATATATATATATATATAATTAGTAATTGTCAAGATCTGAAAAAAAGAATTCGCTACAATCGAAAGAAACAAAGAAAAAGAGTACAAATTCTTAAAATCTATATTTTTAATATAGTACAAAATTATTCGAAACTTGCAACTATCCTTCGAACGTTTACTTTTTATTTCTTTTTTGTTAAGTATTATTTAAAATCCATATTTAGGGGGAACTGGGGCACATTGATACACCTTTTTTCTAAGAATTTTTTTGGTGTTCAGAAAGCAAAAATTTCAAGTTATTTTTCCATGTGGTGTCAGCAAAACTTGTGTAGTGTGTTATAAAAATGTACAATTGTTGTTTTATACATTATTTTTACATGTAATTTACAAAAAAAATCAAAAAAATCATTTGTATCAATGCGCTTTATCCCCGGGGCAGATTGATACACCTCATGGGGCACTTTGATACGTCTAGAATAAATGGAGACAAAATTACACCAATGCATATTTTTCATAGAAAAATAGTTAGCAAACCATTTTATATTTATTTATAGAAATTCAAATCATCCACAATTTATTTGTAAGTAATATTAAAGCAATCGAAATTAAATTAATAATGACTTGATGTTCTGGCTGCTCCTTGTCTGATTGTTAGCTGTGGTAACATTGTCATATCTGGCGCTTAAACCCCAACATTATCTTCTTTCTTAGAAAAGATGAAAAAAATACCAGGTTTTCTGTTCGTAAGTTGGTTTATAAACAGAAAATAAAGGATAATTATACTAAAAATTCTGTTTATAATATAATTATCCTTTGCTGTTCTGCAGCTTTTTTCTCTTACTTAACATTTCTCATCTCGAAAATACTTTTTTCTCTGGAAAATCGATATAAATTCGAGATTTGCCAGTCTGCCGTCCTTTTCTTTTGTTAGTTCTACTAGCACTATATGTTGGGTAAATACGTAGGTCTTCTGTTTGCAAAAATACTATAAAATGTTCTAATATAAAAAACAGAGCTATTTCAGTTCAATAAAAACTAATATTAGAAATTTTTGGCAAAAAATGTTTGGATTAAGGAGTGTATGGTAAAAAATAAATAAAAAGTAAATAAAAATATGAACTAGAAAAGGATTTATGTTGTATCAATGTGCCCCGACATAGACTGTATAAATGTGCCCCATACAGGCATTTTGAATAAAATGAATCTCAAATCCAACACTTCATAATTTATCTAACAATAAAGAATGAGGAATTGATAAAGAGTAGCTTTACTTGCCATGGAGAGTGTTCTTTTCGGTTGAAAATACTAGAGCAGTTGTATAATACCATTTCAATTGTACAACTCAAATTTACTTTTGACCTACAAAAACAGTAAATCACCCGTCCCATTTCATCAAACTACTGAATAATCCCAAGACTTTCTGTGTGTAGTTGAATGCATTAGCATCACCTTTTGGAGCTGTTGTGAAATTTCCTGTAATGACTCTGTGAGCAGTAGAGGGGTGTATCAATATGCCCCAGTTCCCCTTTATCCGTGTTTTAGTTTAAATAAATTAGGCATGAAAGTGTGAAATAAACAGAAAAGTGTAAATATATCTATCTTTACAACAATACTGTAATTAAGATGAATCTAGGGAAAAAAAGGACCAGAAAAAAGTTACCGAAAAAAGTGACAGAAAAAGCAAGAGCGGAAAAAAGTGAGGCGGAATAAAGGTAACCGGAAAAAAGTGACAAGGAAAAAAAGTTATCTGAAAGAAAGTGACAAGAAATTGATATATATTGAACCTGTCGACAAATACAAATGTCTAATTTATATAATTCTCATACGCCAGCGGTTCCCAACCAGAGGTACACGGACCCTTGGGGATACTTTGCGGGTCGGCTAAAAGTACTTGACAATAATGTCTTAAATAAGTAATGGCTTAGAAAAAAAAATGTTAGAAATTACAAAGTAATTTTTATCGATTTATTATATGGTTCAGATAAGATAATTACGAATGAAAAAAATTACATAATTATTATTTATTATAATTTATTAGTAGTAGTAGTATTAGATATTTTTATTATATTAAGTTAAAGCTAACTTTTAACAAATTGGTTTCCTAAAATAATATTTTTAAGTGTAAATGCATATATTAATTATCTATTTATATTTCTTATTTCATCTTATATTAAGATATTTAATTTAGGTTAGCACAGTCAAATTAAATGATTTTATTTATGTATCAATGCATTGTATATTTTTTCTGTTAACACATTACAATTGCGATTTTATTTTTGTATTTTATTTTTTATTTATTTTTTATTACTATTTTTCTCTTTCTATTTTTCTTTCCTGTTTAGTAATTCTGTTGTGTTTCGTTTTTGATGGTTTTTCTTCATTTAATTTTGTTTTTATGTGTGTTGGTAGTTCTTATTTTGCTTTTTCATGAATAATACGAAGATGAAATCACACGCTTCATTTGTAGTTCCAAAGTATTTGGGGCTTGACAATTCTGCTTTGGTTCTGCAGACTCCATTTGTATTCATTTTATTTATTTTTTTTTTCCACCTGTTTTCTATTAAATCCAATTGTTCATTTATTGTAATACAATTAATGGATTAGCATTCAAATTATTATGCTGCGTTAGCGCAAGTAATTATGAATATACGTAAATTTTGACATTTGATAACATGATATCTGATCATTTTGATATTCACTATGAATTTTTTTCTTATTTATGGTATCTTATATATGTGTTTTAATATATGACATAATATATAAAAATCAATAATAACGTTTTATTTTTTGACGTTCTCATTATTTATTCTATTAATAACTGAATATACTAATCCCGCTGATCACAACATATAAAATACAAAAAAAAAAAAAAAATAAAAAAAAAAATACATAAAAAAAATAAAAAATTGTTACATAAATTAAATTGTTTAAAAAAGATATTCATTAAATTTTGTTTTGAAAATTCAAAGTTCGTTTGCAAAACTAATTAAACTTTCTAAATTATGAATTTCCAAACTAACAAATCAAAATCAATTAAAACTTGTATAGAACAAACTTTCTTTTATATCATTCCATAATAGATTGGTGTATACTAATCTACTACAGAATCAGCAATTATGAATGCAACAAAACAACATAGAATACAAAAAAAAGGGGGAGGGCGGGTGATGGTATTTAAAGTTAAAATTAGATGAGCATAAATATTTTTAATTCTCGATATTAAATGTAAAAGTTGGTGCATTTTCAAACAATGGAAAATAACAAAGTTATAATGATCATCGCATAAGCCATGTGGTTAACATCCATAATCGGTATCACGTCAAAACGGAAGGAGTGTAGCAATAATATCATGAAAAATGTATAGAAATTACAAAAATAGAGTAAATAATACGGAAAATTATACTTTTGGAATCCAATTGATTATGATAATGATTAGAAATCTTTTGCAGAAAACAAAGGATAGCAGAGTCCACAATTGAATGATTAAATTCGAAATTGAGAATGATATCTATTTTCAGAATCAAATGTAATTTTAAATAAACATGAATTAATTTCACTTAAAATACGTATGTATACAAAAAGATAAAAAAAGAAAGAGGCGTTTTACGCACATATTAGAATTAAAATTATAACACTTGGGAAAAACATCAAGAAATATATAGCAGTATAAAAATAAGAAATACTTTGTATGCATTATGAAAATTTTGATATTTTCAATATGCAACAGAAAAAGAAAAACAATATGAATGGTCTTAAATTCGTAAAAAGAAAATACTGATAATATATACAAAAAGATTAGGATTAATTATGATTTACAGTTTCCAAATTCATAAATTTCTATTTCCAAAAGTCTCTTTAAACGTTCATTGTAATAACATTTAAAAATTTATTATTGTCTAATGTATTTTTAACATATTTCATATAATGAATCAGAAAGATTAATTTTTTGCTATCCTATTAACTTGTTAATAACGGTTCGAGTTTGTCGACTATTTTGCACTTGTCAGTGGAAAATGCCCCCTTGTTTTGTTGGTAATAGGGAACTCCACACTACACCTATGCAACTTTGAAAGATCTTTCTTGTCACCCACACTACTTTTTTTCGTAATTCACATAGCAGCATAACTTATAAAAGTTATTTATGTAACCAATCAGCAAGAAGAAATTTTCTGAAGCTAGACAGTCATTAACATTCTTAAAATTCCGATAATCAAAAAGTGTATTTATATGTATATTAACTTCCCAAAAAGAATTTGAAAACTAGAAAAGACAGATAGGCATCTACTTCTTTGTTTTGAAAAAAAGATACTCTCTGCATTTTAAATATGGCAGCAGTTTGAAATTTGGAAAAGTCTTTTTTGTATATTTTGAAAATATAAAATACTTGGTTATATTAGAAAATATATCATAAATACATACTTTGGTTTTATCGATTAAAAATACCAGATATAAAATACAAATTTAGAATTCATAGGATATCAATTTTAAAATAAATAAATAAATGGATATATACGAAAAAAATGTACTTACTTGTATAGCGTAGGCGAATCTAGGAAAAAAACTGACCGGAAAAAAAGTGACATAAACTACAAAAGCGGAAAAAAGTGACACGGAAAAAAGTGACAAGGAAAAAAGTGACAAAGAATTGATTTTGGGGATTTATTATTGATTTTGCGGATTCATTGCTTAAGTATAAAAGGGGGATCGGGGAGGGGGCTCATAGTTTATAGGTAAATGGGTTTTTCATTGTGAATTAACTGTTTTGGTTCAATTTTTGGATATACGTTCATCCTGAAAAGACGCTTGCCTGATTAGTTTATGGAAGGTACGATTACTCCCCCCCCCCCCTTCCGTCCTCAATTAGATGAATGGGTTTTTATGCAGAATTGTCCAACGTGTGCATATAGGTTCTTTTATATAAGGCTTATATATAGTATATAATGCCTGAAGAGATTTAAGAGTTCTAATGGTTAAGTATAGAGAGGGGACTGGGGATAACCTTTCTAAAATTAAATTAATGACTTTTTACGCATAATTATCCGATTTGCTTAGAATTTTGGACATAGGTTCATTATGATAAGACGTATCTCTAATTAGTTATGGGGTTCTTCTGCTTATTATAAAGGGGGGCGAGCAATTATATCCACCTTAAACTAGAAAAATAGGTTTTTATGCAGAATTATCCCATGTATTTCAAATTTTAAATATAGGTTCTTTCTGATAAGGTGGATCTCTGAATAGTTTTAAGGATTTAATATCTAAGTATAGAAGGGGAATAGAATATAACCCACCTTAAATTAAATTACTTTTTACGCAGAATTATCAGATTTGCTTCAAATTTTGGATTATAGAACCATTATGAAAAGGCGTATCCCTGATTACATATGGGGTTATTTGCGAATTAAAAATTTGGGCGGGTGATTATTCCCCCCCCCCCTTAAATTAGATAAATTGTTTTTTATGCTCACTTATCCGATATATTTCATATTTTGGATATATGTTCTTTCTCATAAAGTGAATCCCAGAATAATTTTAAAGATTTAATGGCTAAGTAAACACTGGGGGAACGGACGATACCCCCCCTTAAATTAATAAATGGCTTTTTACGCAGAATTATCTGATTTGATTCAAATTTTGATTGGGCGTTTATTATTGTCAGGTTCTGAGACCACACCTGCTACAGATTGGAATTTTCGTTATTTCTCTATCTTAATCTTTTGTATTGTACTGGCTGTGTACTAGAATTTTCAAGGTGACATTCTTTCTTTGTTGAAGGGAGATTTGACAGGTAATCTTCTACAGGTGGTGTGTGAGAAAAAGTAGATTGCTGAGAGGCGTGTTCATCTGTCTGTGATGTAGGTGAATGATGAGCAGACAAGCAACATGCCACTAATCAAGAAATGAATATAGAATGTGTCCAATGGATAAGCTCCAAAGGGGGTTGACATTGGGGAAACACAGTGATTTGAGAAGAGCAAGTCTTGTCTCAGTTTAGTTCAGTTCGTATCTGGGCTCGTACCTAGAGAGTAGTGTAGGACCGAGGTCCTGGCACATGCGCCTTCAGTTAGTTACAGCTGGAGCCAAATTTATGTTCCCACTCTTTTTTTTCTTTTTTCTTGTAGTAGCAGAATTTTGTATATTATATTTCTAATTAAATTATTTCTAGTTCAAGCTAGAATGAATATTGAATGGCATGAAATTATTATTTTTAAGGATACAGACTTAAATATATAAACATGCAATCGAATTTAATACAAAATGAATCGAAAGTTTCTTTTTTATTGTTATAATAATACCTTCATAAATCTGCAAAAGTGAAGAAAAATTTACACTAAATAGCAACAAATAGGAAATAAAATCTTGATTTAAGAGTGTATTCGAAAAATTGCTTTTCCCCCTTCAACAGCTCGAAATTCTCTGATACAATTTCAGACGCATTTTTTAAAGTAGAAACATGAAACTTGCTGAGGGGATTCTTGAAGTGACGTATAAGGTGCATTATGAAGTCATTTTGCGCTCAACTCATGATAATTTGAATTATAAACAATTATCTTCTCAGTATGACGCTTTTTTTCGTTCCCAGATCTCCCGCTTTGAAAAATTCGGATCAAAAGGCTAAGTTTGACTGCATTTTTTATAATATTTTCTGCATTTATCAAAAAATTAACAAACACGGCACATTATAAAGTTTTTAAATAAGAGAATTTGCGAGTTTAATGCGTTTGAGAGCAAAAACGAATTAAAAAATAAATTGGAAAATAAGCAGTTTGAATCGTAATACACCCTTAAGGGTGTATTTCAATTCAAACTGCTTATTTTCCGATTTATTTTTTAATTCATTTTTGCTCTCAAATATACCAAACTTTCAAAATCTCTTATTTGGAAAGTACATAAGGTGCCGTAATGGTCGATTCTTTGATAAATGCAGAAAATATTGCAAAAAAAAAGCAATCAAAAACAACATTTCGAACCGATTTTTCCCAAGCAGGAGATCTGGGAACGAAAAAAGGTTCATACTGATAAGGTTATTTTTTTCTAACTCAAAATCTAATGAATTGAGCGTAAAAAGACATCACACGGCACCTCATACGTCCCTTCAAGAATCCGCTCAGCAAGTTTCATGTTTCTACTTTTAAAAATGTGCCTGAAATTGTATCAGAAAATTTCGCCTCGCTCCCGCAGAGGCCAAAATTTTAAAAATGCAACAGTTTCTCTACGAGAGTATTTTTTTTTTAATTTTTAATCATTTACCATAATTTTTTTAACCAGAAAATTTTCTGTAATCGTGTAAATGCTCCGATTAAATAAGATAAAATTTACATTTGAAAATATCTAGTAGGAATAATGAAGAATTCTGAGCGGTTTAAGTGACACGTATACCGGTCGCTCGTTCCCAAGGGGTGAGCGACCGGTACATTTTTTACATTTAGCGTCACATTTAGCAAAAGTTTAAAGTGTATATTTATATTTTCGCAATTTTTCAAAAAAAAAAAAAAAAAAAAAAAATTGAATTAAAAAGAATACAGTAAAACATCAAATACTGAACAAGTTGGGGGCAGCTTTAGTTCGGATAAATAGACAGACAATTTAAGGAATGTTCCTGAATGTACTACAACCTTCACAAGTTATTCAAGCTTAGGACTAGTAGCATCAGTTACTGTTCGCATGCTTAAAAATTGTTTAGTCTTATTAATTTGTTTTCTTTTGTTATCATTTTCTGAACTCCAGAAATTATAATTTAAGCAAAAAAAGTTTGATTGCTGCTTGCTTCAACGAAGACATTCTTTTCAACACAACCATAGCTCTAATTCTTCTTAAATACGTTGAATAATATCAATGTTCTTCTACCGTTCCAGCCATTTCATAGCTGTTTCCAAACATTCAAAGGCTTCGTTATGTGATAGACATGAGTTATTTTCAGAGCATTCGTTTTCATTTTCTTCAGTTTATTTTTCCTCATAATTATCATCTACAATCTTGTCATCATTTAAAATATTATTTCCAGGTTGTTGTACTTCACTATTTAACCACCCAAGAACTTCTTCATAGCTTAAGATTCTTTGAATCTGCATTATAAACAATTATCTTCTCAGTATGACGCTTTTTTTCGTTCCCAGATCCCCCGCTTTGAAAAATTCGAATCCTTTATTTTCAAATTTACTTTCAGTTTTTTTTTTTTTTTAATTACTATTACAAGCCAATAAATAAATTGAAGCTCTTTTTTTTTCGGAAGGTGGGGGTAGGGAAGAAGTAGGCTGTTTAAATAACTGGAAGTTTTTTTTTTTTTTTTCTTTCCGAGAGAAATAGGTTGATCTGATAATTGGAGTTCCGATAATTGGCTCTATACTGTAATTGATCAAATATTTTTCATCAAATTTTGATCTAACCACTTAACTGGTTCTTTTTTTTTACGTACAATAAAGTGAAAATATGTGATAAATAGCACTTTTTTTTAAACTAAAAAAATCGTAACATTAGTCTAAACATTTTTGCCATTAAATAGCTTGAAATTTACTTGTAAAAATTAGGTGGTGTCAAAAAGCCTCAAGTGATGGCTGAGCAAAATCTACTTGCCCTTGTGTCTTACGTTCAAATCAGTTAAATAATTAAAATGACAAAAAGGAAAAAAAAAAAGTTAGAATTGTTAAATTTATTCTGGGCTGAAATTTTTAAATTCCCATGCCCAGCTTTAAAAATTTTTTGAATAGCAAACAAATGGGCTACCACTGAGCCACCTAATCTGATCGATGAAAGCGGAAATTAAGGTTCTGTTTTAAAATCTAAATCACAGAAATGGTCGGATGGGATTAAATTAATCCATTTAATTAAGATTATGTAAGAAATTTTCGAAATTTTATGATTTGCTTCACATCGGAGATATTCAACTAAAAGTATGCAAAATTTTAAGTCTTTAACTTACACAGTTTCCGAGAACGAACTCTGAACGATAAACAGAGAAGTGAGACTAAAAGAGTTTATTCAGGTAAACGAAACCCCCCAAAATTAATAGAAACCTGAACCGATTCGATATAAGACTCTAGAAGAAAAAAAGGCCTTGTAAAAGTTCTCGCATCCGACCTTGCCTTCGCTAGGGACGGCTCTATTTAAAAGAATAAAGACAAGAGATTCAATGCACTGAAAAAAAAAAAAAAAAATCTGTCACTGGTATCTAGAAAATAAATTGTGGCTCTAGAAAAAATAGTTCCATGTCATCCTTATAAATTCTAATTCCTTTGGCTTGAGAGTTGTAGTTAATATTCTTAGAATATTACTGGACTGAGTAGTCCAGAACTTTCCCTGAACTAGAAAAAAAAAATGGGTTTCAAGCTAAATTTTCAAAATAACTAAATTTCATAACTGTTCCCTGAACTAGAAAAAAAAATGAGTTTCAAGCTAAATTTTCAAAATAACTAAATTTCATAACTATAAATTGTACTTTCAAAAATCAGAATTTCCTGCTCCCTGACTTTCCAACACAGATATTAGAACTAGAGTTTAGAGACATCTTGACTACAAAATATTGTTTCCTGAAATAGAAAGCAATGTCCCAACTGGAAATTCTGGTTTTACGAAAAAAAAAAAAAAAAAAAAAAAAGGACTTTAGGCTAGATTTATAAAAAGATCTAAACACTAAAACTGTAAATTTATGTTTACCGAACTAGAAAATATGGTTTTTAGACTAGATTTTTATAATGGCCTAAATTTCATTGCTGTAAGTTCTGGATTCCTGAGCTACAAAGAAATGGGCTTGAGGCGATATTTTGAAAATGGCCCAATCTGCATAACTGTAAATTATGGTTTGTAAACCAGAGTAGCAGGGAATAGGAAGTTAAGGTTTATTAAACCAGAACTTATTATTCCCCGCCCTTCAAAAGCAGATTTTAGAACTAGTAATAAAATAACAAAATATTAAATCCTCAAAATACTAAAATAACAGCAGTATTATCTCTCAGTGGGGGATCACTTGCTTTGCTTAACCGATAAAGTTAAATTTTTTGTACCGATAAAGTTACAATTTGTTTATTTCAATTTGTTCAACATTTCAACAATTCAATTTCAACAGCAGTATTATCTCTCAGTGAGGGATCACTTGCTTTGCTTAACCGATAAAGTTACAATATGTTTATTACAATTTGTTTCCTTCATTATCGTTTGGCGACATTAGCACACCCACGGTGGGAGCTAAGGGAGCTGAAAGCCCTCCCAGACCGCAAAATTAAACTAACTATTTAAAATTTTCTAAAATTACGAAAATTTACTTTTACTACTTTTAATATATTCTGAAAAATAGAAATTTTGAAAAACAGTATTCTTTTCACAATTTTTCCTTATTTTTAAATTTTCTAGTGAAATTTGCAATATCAGCATTTTTAATATTTATCAATTAAAACAATATTTTCTTTTTATTTATCAAAGAGGTTCAAGCCTTCAGAATTAGCCCCTCTCTCAGATTTCCCTGATTGCTCCACCTTCCAATAATTAGTCTTCGTTCTATATCAAGTCATAGAAAAAAATGTATGTCCAGGAACGACACATCTCGTCCATTTTAATCTCTATAAATAAAAGGAATTCCGAGGATAATTAATTAATTAATTAATTGAGGCACAGGGGAAAGCAAATCTTGGCAATGCGCCAACTCGGTCCAGAGGAAGCAAATCTTGGCAATGCGCCAACTCGGTCCAGAGGTATAAAAGCAAGATAGAAAAAAACGCGCAGGTCTGTGCATTCAAGTACAACCACCCATATGTATATGCTGAAAGTTTGTTCTGACGCTCACCCGACGCACGTGGAGTGCCGATGGTCCGGGAAGCGTACCATACACATAAATTATTAAATAAACCTTCAAATTAAGCCCGGCGAAGCGGGCTGGGTATGCTAGTAAAATGTTAAAAAAAAATATCGGCCCGAGCTCGTCTGACATTCCAATAGCTGCTGACTCTCGCTCTTTTTTCTTGGCGGGAGGGCGAAAATATTTAATAGAAATATTTACTTTATTTAATCGGCGGATTATGGCGATTTGAAATGTTAAAATTTACTATAAAACTTTATCGGGCCAAAAAAAGGGAGATGTTGGCAGCTATGCATTTCGGGCTAGATCAGGAAAATATAGACATCTAAAATATGCTAGCGCCCTCTAAAGCATAATTCTGGCTGCGCCAGTGTTCGGCGATACCATTTGTAAATAAACATACACAAAAACTAGTATCTGTATTCCACAAATTCAATATCTGATCCATCTCTACATAGAATTTTTCCAATTTTTTTGGCAATTAAGAAACACATATGAGCAACTGATTTTACATTTGTAAAAGTAAGAATCAAAATTTGTACGTACCGTTAAATTTCTCGACTATTAATAAAAAGTTTTTTCTTCCATTTGTCCGACATTGCTCTTTACGTACTTGAACTTTTGGCTATGCTTTTTCTTTTCCGGTAGAAGGCCCAAGACCAAACAATATTAAAATTCTCGTAAGTTATGTCTGAATCCCCTATTCACATTCTAGAACGTTTCCCTATATTATCGTTGTCAAACTTATTTAAAAATTTTGGTAAATAAATGCGAACACGAGAAATGATTTATAGTAACTATAATTCTAATTTATGAATCAATTCTAGAAATCAAGCTATAATTTCTCGCAGTTCGAACGATTCATAATATAATATACAGTTTCATCCTCTAGAAAAACTGTAGACTAGAAATCCTCGATCATTTTGTCGATTCGGCTTATTTCTTTACCTTATTCGCATAACTCGGACATCTATACTTCTAGTTAAGGGATTTAGAAAATGACTACTTATCCGTTCTAGATGGAAGGTGGTATATATATATATATTTTTTTTTTTCAGTGTGAGATTGACACTTTATACTGAAGGAAAAAGCCTGGAATGGAAATTATCAGGATGCATATTTGGCACATAAAATGTATCTAAGATGATAGAAAGCATTTAATAAATAAATAAATAGTTTATTTCTTCGCTTACATTTTTGCTCAATCTTTAATTTAAATAAAAATGGACTACGCGTACAATAAAACTGGGTTTGTAGAACAGAATCGATGACAATAAATTACATCTTTATTTAATCATTTATATACAATCTTACATACATGGTAAAATAAATCTTGAATTGCATGAAATTAGTATTTTTCAGAGTACAGACTGAAATGAATTACGGAAAAAAGCGCACCTTTTTGCAAATCATATATGGGTATTTCTATGAGCACATGTCGTGTAAGTCACATACTACGATTTTGGATATCAGTATTTTAGAATGGAAATATGTGACTTATTTTGTCAGAGATATTTCATCAATTCAATAAAGCGATGTAAACCTTTCAAAAATAACGGTGGCCAACAACTTAGCAGTTACTAATAATGTGACTTACACGATAAGTGCTCGTGGAAATACCCATATTTAGATAAATCTGATAATAATACAAATAATTAATATTAGAATATAAACGCAAGATTGAGACAATTTTTTGAAATTGAGTGTCATTGCTCTTTCGGGACTGAGATGACAGGAGGGGGAGGCGCTTTAAAAGTTATATCAAAATCTGTCGGCTTCATGTAAAAATTTTGTGAGGTACGGAGAATAAGAATATAAACACTAGGTACTTAAATTTATTTTTTTAATTCCGTCTTCCTTGTTCTTCTCTGGAGTGAGGGGTCCGTAAGCTTCGAATTTATCTCCTATATTTATTTTTTAATAATATTTATACTTTGATTATTTATAATTTTAATTATATAATAATTAATATGTTATATAATTATTACTTTTTATTGTTGTTATACAATTAAATATTGATATTTTATTATAGTTCATATTATATTTATATAATATGTAATATAAAATAATAATAATAATAATAATTAATAATAATAAATAATAAATAATTCATAATAAATAAATAATAAATAATTCATAATAAATAAATAATAAATAATTCATAATTCATATTCATAAATGTTAAAAATTATGCTCGTTAACAAAAATTTAACTAAAAATTGATGATATTGTATTAATTCAATGTAATAGAATTAAAGTGAATGCATAAATAAATAAAATTAAACATTAAAAATTACTTTCATCAACAAGAATTGATTTTTAAAAAGGAATACTTTATCAACTTATAATAAAAATAATTGTACAAATAAATAAAATTAAATATTAAAAATGATACTCATTAACAAGAATTTATTTAAAAAATGATAATGTTGCTTTATTATCCGCCATTACTGAAACTATTGTCCTGTACCTCTAACAAACTCGCTACGTAACCCCAAGGGTATATCGTACCCCTGGCTGGGAACTGTTGGCCTACGAGAATTTATAAATGAGACATTTGTTACCACTTTAGTTTTTATAACTTATTTATCGACAAGTTCAATATTTATCAATTTCTTGTCACTTTTATCTGATCACTTTTTTACGGTGTCACATTTTTGCACTCCTGTTTTACAGATCACCCTTTCCCCCATACACACACTTTCCTGTCATCGTGCACACACACATGCACTTAAACTTTTAAAAATTTTAATATCTAAAAATAATAATAATAAATAAATAAGTAAAAGTTCAACCACATGCGAAAACTAAGAAAAAATCCAAAATTATTCATTTAAAATTATTTAAAAATACTGAATGCACAACCGTTATATTTGTTATGTTTGATGCACTGTGTAACCGGGAAAAAAAGTTCTAACTTAATAAAAAAAATTCTCAAAGTCTTGTAGAAATATGTTCTGACTCAATTTCTACAAAAATTTTTGATTTTACTTTCTTTCTTTCTAACCGATGACCAGGCCCCTACCTGCCGAGTTACCTCAGCTTAACGGGTTAGATACCTGGTATCGGGCATGATTCCTTCGCTTCGCGCTTCATCACATCTGCGGTACTTGCTTCTCAGTCTAGCATACTTTGTTTTGACGGTTGCTTAACGTTATATCCTGATGTATGTATTGCAAACGGCTACTCAATTTGGTCTCGTAATTTAGAACCTTGATCAGATGACGAGACTTTCACCTGGCAAGGCACCTCCAGAGGTATAATTCACAGGTAACTTGGAGGACTTTGCACCCACGACGGATTTTACATGCACCAGCCGCCATTAGCGTACATGACTTTTGATTTTACTTAACATACAATAAAGATTCTTTTAAATAGTACCTTTAATCCTTTTGACAGCCGAGCAAAAAGACAAAATTGTAATGTTGTTTTCTCTGTAAGTGTTTGTATGTATGTCGGCCAATTTTCTACACAGTGGGATATAGGCCCTAATGGGTGGGATGCCCTCCGTGGGGGATCTTTCTAAGGGAACCTAACCTGTATTTAAGCAAGGTTTGTAGAAAACCACGGAAAACTCCGAACGGTTAGGCCGTCGTTCGTGATTGGGTTCGAACTCAGTACCTACCGTCTACCAGTATGGAAGTTAGAACCTCGCAGCCACTGGTGGGGCTTTTCTCTGTAAGTGGTTTTAAAAGATTAAAAAAAATATGTGTTATCTCCAACATGATATACAATTTTTTATTACACATAGGTCTAAAAACATCGAGATTAATAATCATAAACTAATTTATTAAAATTGGATTATATCTGTAGAATTATATTAATTTAAATAATGCTAATATTGCAGTGAAACTTGCAGCTTAATGAACGGATACACCAGTTCGCGGCCGTGAAAAGATTAAGGAATACTGCATACATAATTAGGAAATGATTTTAAGTATATTTTACAGGAAATACACTTTAACAACATTAATGATTACTTAGATTCTTCCACTTTCAACATTCAAATAAAGATTTATTAAAAAATTAATATGGTTTAGAATAAAAGAAAAAAAAGAAAGTTAAAAACATCATAACTTTTCAAGCTTTTTAATAAAAAGTAGATTTATGAAAATATTCCTATGTCATTTTATTAAAGATTTTCTCAGAAGCTACTTTCTGAATACATTTCTCTTCGGAAACGCATAAGATTAGCAGGTGTTTTTATTCAAAAACTATGTAATCGAATGGTGTCATATCCATTTTTTGATTAAAGCAATTAAAAAAAAAACTTTTAAAGTTAGCGTTTTGAATAGAATATCTGGAAGCAACAACAGTATAAAAGAGAAAAATGTGCAACCACGTGACAAGAATCTTTTACATTTCTGCAAATAAATATATCTTAATTATCAAATAATTTCTTATTTATCAAAAATGGAAAAAGGTATTCGATTCCAAATTTCTTCAATAGTCAGGCTTGTCAATTTTATACCTTTACAGTTAAAGATTAGTCAGAAAATGTATCAAACTTTCACGTTGTTGAGAAGTGAATTTAAAAATTACCAAGAAGAGTATTTTCAAAGATTAAATCCTTTTCTCAAAGTGGCCAAGTCTGTTCAAAAATCAGTAAAATTTAGCTTGTCCTAAAATTTTTGCAAAAAAAGGCATATGCTTTCAAATAACTATTATTTTACAAGTAAATATTAAAATTCATTCTTTTTAAAGAACCGTATACTTCTAGGCTTATTAGATAAAGTTAAACGTATGAAAGGAGAGCCTACCTGAACCTGCTGCTTATGAAGGAATCTTTTGAACTGAAAACTGGAAATTTCTTTTAAACTTCTTTTAAAATGTTCATTAATGCAAAATGGAAACAATAATACGTTTGAAAAAAATATAATATACATTTACAACTAGGAGCTTGTTTATAACGGGGTACACGACATTTCTGTCCCGCCACTTCGGTCCCGCCATTTCGGTCCCGCCGTTTCGGTCCCGAGACATTTCGGTCCCTGGACATTTCGGTCCCGAGACAATTCAGTCCCAAGGCATTTCGGTCCCGAGGCATTTCGGTCCCATGACATTTCGGTCCCCAGCAACTTTGGTCCCTTGTTATTTCTTTGCTCCCTACCTGATAAGTCAGATTCTAGTTGTTGTGGGCCTGCAAAATGGTATAAGTTCAACATCATTCGGGCCTTTTTTACTTTTTTTAATTATCTCCCTCCCCTCAAGTTTTATAAAAAGTTGAATATAAGAGTCCAATAAATTTAAACTTTTATAACTCGTGATAATGAAATCACAACGAGCTGAAAATTTTCTTTGATTAAACAATGTGATATAAGTTTAGGGGAAATTGTCTTTTACTTTTAGTAGTATTATTATTAATCAGAATAATTATTTTAAATTTTATTATTAATTATTAGTATCAGTATTTTATATAAACTTCTATAAACTACTATAAACTAAAACGTATTTTATATAAATTGCCATAAATATTTTTTTGGCTGTTTACGTACATTTTTTAGAACCTTTAAATTAGCATTAATTAAATAATAAAAGAAACAGTGCTTATTTTTTTCTTCCAATTAGTTTAATAATAAATGTCTTTAATAATTGAATTAGACAGTTATAAGTTATAATATATACGTATTTCCTCAAATCACCCATCTACACCCTCTCCTTTGATAATCCAGAAATGAGATATATTTATTGAAGAAAAATTTTTTTATTTGTTTTATTACTTTTATAATACAATGTTGCATCTTATAAATTTGTTTTTATAAGTTACTTTCCATTATTAGCATTGCAAAAGCAATAGTGATCTAGTAACTGGGTATGCTATGAAAAAAAATTGTTTTTAGAAATTTGCCTCCTCCACTTTTTTTTCCCTAATAATAATAGTATTTAATGATTGCAATGTTTAACAGTCTTCTAACGCCATGAAGACAATTTTTCTGAGTTAATTTTACCTAAACTGGACCTCTAAACAGATGATTATTTTTTATTTTTATTTACATAAAATATAATAATATAAATATTACATATAAAATATAGTGTATAATTTAATAAAATACATTAAAATGTAATATATTGTTATTTTAAATAATTTTATTTTCAATTTTTAAATGTCAAAACTAAGCTTTCATTTATTTATTTATTTGTATCACCAGTTCGCTCCTACTTTCCCAGAAAAAAATAATAATACTTATTTTAGTTTTATTTTTAACTATACTAACTGTTTTAAATTTCTGTAGTTTTAAATATACAATAAATAAGCAAGTAAAAGATAAATTTCAGTTTAGAACTACTAGGAAATATAATGATGTATTGAATATAAAATTAATTATGTATTGAGTTTATTTTAAAGTAAAAATCATTATGTAAATTAATAATGTTATGAATTAATAAATATATTTAATAAAATATTAATTTAATTTTTATATTAAAATTACAAACTGTTTTGAGAATTAGGATTACCAATTATCATTAGGATTACCAATTATTATTAGGATTCCCATACAAAATTTGTGTGAATTATAATATTTTGGGTAAGAGTTATACGTGTTTGCGGTTTTTGGCACTTATAATCGCATTATACTAAAATTTTATGGCCTTCAATTTAAAAACTCTGCAATGTTCTCTTTAAAATTATGTCTTATTTTATAAAATTTCAGTGTGCAGGAGAAGGGACCGAAATGTCTTTGGACCAAAATGGCTGGGGACCGAAATGTCTTTGGACCGAAATGGCTGGGGACCGAAATGTCTTTGGACCGAAATGGCTGGGGACCGAAATGTCTTGGGACCGAAACGGCTAGGGACCGAAATGTCTTGGGACAGAAATGTCTTGGGACAGAAGTGTCTCGGGACCGAAATGTCTTGGGACCGAAACGGCGGGACCGAAATGGCAGGACCGAAACGTCCTGCTTCTCTCTATAACGTACTTTTTCTTTCCAATGCCATTCCATCTTAGAAGATTTTACTTTTACCACATACCATTTTTTTAAATTTTTATGTCACCATTACATAGAATATCGATTAATAATATTAATGATAACTGAAACATTTGCATACTACAAATAGAGGTTTTGATTAAAAATATAAATATCTCAGCCTACGACACTTTTACATAAATAAAGATTATAACTATGAAAAAAAAAAAAAAGATTAATATAAGATTTTTTGGTCAGAACTATTTCGTAAGAGTAAATGTTCTGTAGAAATTCACTCGGGTCAGGCCGTGCTCGGGCCAAAACTTTTAACTTTTATAACGGGCCGGTTCGGGCCGATATTTTTTTCATTCGGGCAGGGCCGGGCCGAATTTTTTTTACTATGGATTAAATTTCAGCCCGTGCAGACCTCTGATTCATATAACATAAATGAGCAAATTTATACAAACACACAAAACTTGTAAAAATTTAGCCTGGCTTTAACGGAATTCTGTTTTAAATAGAAATGTTAAATGATGCTTTCAAAAAAAAAAAAAAAAAAAAGAAAGAAAGAAAAAAAAAAGAAAAAAGAAAAAAAAAAAGACTATAAACATACATTTGCTAGGACGAAAACCTGTGGAAACAGAATTTTTCGCAATATTTGTGCTTTTATCTTGACAGGTTTTTCTAACAGGTCACATGTGAACATTCATCATTCTGCGATTTTGTTTCTTTTAGTTAACTTAATGAGAAAAAAAATGGTAGTTTCAATATCTATAATTTTCTTGAAATAGAAGACTTTTCGCCATACTACATTTGATTATTTGAAGCTTCCACAAAAACATCTGCCAACAAGTACATAAAGAGCAACAAGCTGGTTTACGTTCAATTGTTATTTAAATAAATTAATGTTTTTAGTTTTTTTAACTGCAATAACATTATATGATTTTATACTAAACGATTTGCAATAATGTTTTTTATGGACTGTTAATACGAAAAATATTACATTAAACAACTTCTCAAAATTTTCTATTTCATTTCATCAAAACTTGCAATGATGGCTTACTTTCATTTCTAAAATAATTAGGTATATAATATTTTGAATAGAGATAGATATGATATCTTAAATCTTACGAAAGTTTTCATAAATTACACAAAATCTCAATTGTAAGCACCCCTTCATAGTTTGAAAGCAAAAGAAGATAAAGTAGGAAGGAGGAGGCCTTACGATGGAGATATTTTAAAAGATCATTAAAATAGTCTTCTTCATTATTAATTTAGGAGTAAATAAGGCAAGTACAGGGGTGAGAATCTTTCGCATTTTGGCAGATTTTCGATAAATATTATCTAAATGTCCCCTCTCTAAAATCTCCCCGAAACAAAATTTAAAATCTTTACTTTTTTAAAAAAATTACCTCTTTATTTGTTATTTTATTTTACCAATAAATGAGTCACGTAATCTTTCCCTTCCATCCTACTTACATTACTTTTAGAATATTATGCTTAAACATATCACCCAGAAACTAGAAAAAAATATACATATTTTTTTCTATATAGTAAATTTAAAACATAATATAACTAATGATGACAACAAATGAATAACAAAATAAAACACATGTTAAGGAATATTTTTTCCACTTGTGTTGACATGTGCCCCACGTGTGTTCACATCTACCCCGCTATTGGAGAACATGTGGACAGTATTTTAATTTATAAAATTATTAAAAAAAGTAAGAAGAGCTAGAAGAGGGATTTTAAAAAAAATAACATGTGTAAAAAGAAAAAATTCTGCTAACTATGATCACTAGGTTTTGTTCATAAAAATTAATCCAGTCATGAGAAAAAGCTATGTTAATGCGAACTGTTTACATGTGCCCCAGTCTCACACACACACACACACACACACACACACACACACACACACACACACATATATATATATATATATATATATATATAGATTTTCAGTGGCACCAACTTATATGGGGCCATGGGGCGCGAGCCCACCCAATAATTTGATATCTAAATCCATCCATTATTAATTGATCCCACCCAATATTTCTTTAGTTGTTCAAAATTATTTTGAGAACACTCAATATTTTTCAAAAGTTTGCGCCACTGTATATATTTAAGAAAAAGTATAAAGGTGTGCTTCTGATTGAAGTTAAATGTTAGAATTTTTTAATGACGTAATTTCTTCACATATAATGTTATTCTAACATTAGAATATTGTTTTTTTTAATAAACCTTTTTTTTTTAAATATCCAAGTGTAAATATATTTGTTTATGGAAAGGAAATATTAGTAGTGTTTTTTTTTCTTTTAATTATGAAAAAATTGTTTAAATATTACCTAATTAGTTTTTTTGAAATAGGAAGTAAAATGAATCGAGATTTTTAAAGGAATTAAAAATTTAAAAAATAAAATTGAAAATGTAAACTTAAAAAATGCGAAAAATGTACATGAAAAAGGTTGTTAAAATACTGAAGTTTCTAAAGTTACCATAAAACTTTTTTAATCGGTCTATTTTACAGTTATCACTCCTCGATTTAAAATCTGTGTGCTTCAACATACTTAAATTCATTTTTTTTTTTTCAAAGAGCCCGAATCACAATTTAATTACTCCAGCGACAGTGTCACTTTCATTTTCTGAAAGAAGCTAACCCAAAGTGATTGATTACACATTTGACATTTAAAGAGAAGTTCCAATTGACCCTCGAATTGACCTCTTGGTACCCCCAACAGCGAAACGTAGAAATGAGATATCGCTTTCTCCTTTTGATGCTTTTAGCGATATATTTCAACAAAGATGGGGAGTTTTGCAGTTTTGATTTTCAAACCACTCGAAGTTGGAGATAGGAAATAGGGAAAAAGTTGCGGAAGCGGCATTAAGCGGTTTCATATACTCCAGAGATTTGATGCGGTTTTATTGGATAAATTTTCCTACGTATTTAGTTTTTTAATTTAGCCGATAATTATGAAACGATAGATATATTGTATTTATTGATTCATAATAATTATAATATATGTACTAAAAATGTTCTTTTACATTCTTAAAGTTGAAGCAGGTTTCGGCGAATATTTTTCGATATTTTAAGCTAAGCATCTAAAATAAAATGTGTACTTTTGACAAGATGGTGTAATAATAATGAATTGGCCATCCTGAAAAGAAATATATTGATGTAAAAAAATCGTTGTACGTAAAACGTATTTCAGATCTTACGAAAATCTCTTTGAAAGCTTATGTTAATTAAAAAAAAAAAATTTATAGATAAAAATTATCACGCAAATATCATAAACCAAACATGTCTAAGCGACAGTTTTTTTTTCTCCTTAACGCACTTAAAAGTGTTTTCTCAAATAAGAAAATTTAATTAAATGCGTTCGTAGAAATTTAATTTTTTTTTTTTTTTATTCTATCAAAAATAATATTAATCACTTTTTAAAGGCATGAAAATTCTAAAAAATGCTGCTCAGCTGGAATATCGTGATTGGAATGCAAGTAATCTTTTTGTAATTAAGTAAAAATAATCACTCTCGTGTTAAATCCAATAAAAGAAAGAGCTCAAGCATAAAACTTTAAGAAACACTTCTTTTAAACGAATTTTTACTTGTTTGTCAAATTGTTCACATTATAATTTGTATTAATTTTATAAAAAATAACAAAAAAAAAAAAATCAAAGAACTTTTTTTTAATATTGTTTTTTTAATTATTTTTTAAAAATTACTCGAATATAAATAAAATTCTAAAAATTTTTTGAAGAACTTCAAGAATAATTTGATTTGAACATTTTAAATTTGATTAAAACAAATAATTTCCTTTGATAGTTATTTAAAAATTAAATTTGTTGGTGTTGCCGTGTAAGAATTTAATAATTATAAAAATTAACAATTTGGATATATTAATTAAAGTATAAGTTGTTTTCAAAGAAGTATTAAACGAAACCTTCTGTGCAATCTTTTTTCAACTTTGATAAAAAATTTAATTTATCAAAACTTTTCATATGCTTTCAGTGCAGGCCCGTAGCTAGGGGGGTGCCAGGGGCGGCTCAGCCCCCCCTAAAAATTTTTGAGCCCCCCCTGAAAAAGATTCCAAGGTCACTAAATAAAACTGTTTAAAAAATCAAAATGAGAAATCAGCCCGAACCCGGCCTGTGCAAATCTTTTGAATGTCTATAATCGTACATTATGATGTTTTGCAATCAATATAAATTTGTATATACTTCAAAAATTTATCTAGATTATTCGGTTTATGTTTAGCAGAAATAAAACAAACATTTGAATCTAATCATCAACGTTCATTATTTATCGATTTCCATTTCAAGTTGAGCAATCTTTTCTGAAATGGAAAAAGTACTTAATTATGATCATAAAAAATATTTTTGCTTTTAACAATCAACAGTTTGGTTTGGCAAATTATCAACAGAAATATTTATTGTCTTAACCCCCCCCCCCCCCCCTCCTCCATTTGTCGGCGAGGTGAATGAGTTATTTATAGATTTGCAAATTTAAATCGTTGGTATTTTGTAATGTGCATCCTATCTAATTATTATTGGTATTATTGTCTTCTACAGCTAGTATACATGGGTGACGTATGTGTGGCGCCATGATCAGCAGGCGCCAAAAACCCGGTAACACATTATAATGTTTTTTTTTTAAAGCAAACGTAGAATTTAGCTTGACTAAGATCCAGGAAGTGTAAATGACTCTTTTTTTTTATTATATATTTTTTTATATTTATGTTAATAATTGTTTTTTCTTGTGTGTGTGGTTTAATTAAAAAAAAGGAATTTTTAAATTATCAATTTATTTTATAGAAATCTGCTCTTAGCCGGGGAGGCAAAGTTTTCATTCGGTCAATGAGGTGTCGTATCCCCCCCCCCTCTGTTGTTGGAAGTGATTTTATGATTTTTAGTCCGTATTACGCAATCGGATATCAGAAACTCAACAGGCGTGAGGGTTATTCTTTCGGCCTTCGGTGACTTATCAGGCAGGATGAATGCCGATGCACCTAGTGACATATCGAAGGTGGGCGATAGAAATTTAAAAAGTACAAATTTATCAGAGTACCCAAAAAATGCAGATAACAGGAGTTTTCAACCAGATTGGATGAAAAAAGTGGCTGGAGATGAAAAAAGTGTTAAGTGGCTGGAATATTCCAAGAGCAGAGATGCTGTATTTTGTTATCCTTGTCGACAGTTTCCTCATTCGGAGACTGAAGAAAATCCATTTATCTCAGCCGGTTTCCGGTATTGGAAAAAAGCATTGTCCAAGAAAAGAGGGTTTCAAAAGCATGCTCCGTCACAGAATCATATAATATCAATGAGCATGTGGGCAGAAAGAGAAGAACGTAAAAGATGAATTTAAGTGTGTCATCTTTGGTATGTAACGATGTTCTAGAAAAAAACCGCTATTATGTTCAATCTATAGCAGAAATCGTACAATTCTTAGTTATAAATGAACTTTCATTACGTGGCACGTATGATATAGATGAACACGAGGAAATTAGTTTATTTCAAAACCTTTTTAAATACACAATCAAAAAGGACAATAAACTTGCAGAATGTGTCAAATCAGTGCCAATTAATGCAAAATACACTTCACCTGAAATACAAAATGATGTAATACAAATCCTTGCTGAAATAGTGTCAGAAGATATATCAAATGACATTAACAATGCTGATGTTCCCTGGTTTTTGATTTTGGAAGACGGAACGCGTGATAGAAATAATGGAGAAAATGTTGCATTAGGAGCAAGATACGTAAAGGACGGGAAAATAAAAGAATCAATTATCGCAATAAAAACATGTTCTGACTTGGATGCAAAAACATTTGCTGATTTAACTTTAAAGATCCTTCATGATTGTAATTTAGATAATTCTAAAATTTTGAGTCAATGTTTTGATGGTGCTTCAGTCATTAGCGGCGAAAAAGGAGGGGTCCAAGCTATATTGCAGAAACATCTTGATAGAAATACCCCATATGTACCTTCCTGCAACCACAGACTTCATTTAGTAATTATAAAAGCAATAAATGATGTAAGTGAAACCAAACAGTTTTTTGATCAGTGTTCCATGCTGTACAACTTTTTCAGAAAAGGTAACATAGCTAAGAAATATGAAGGTCAATCCCTTGTTCGTTTATTAGAACAGCGATGGAGTGGACATTTACATGTTACAAAAATTGTGTATAACAATTATAAAAAAATTCTGAATATTTTAGAAGAAGTAAAACTGGACAGAAAACAAGATGGAGTAAACATTGCAGAAAGCACTGGTTTGTTAACGATAATGAAAACTAAAGCTTTCAAATTCTGCTTAATATTTTTGAAGAGAATTCTTGAAACGCTAGATCCTGCAAACCAATTATTGCAAAAGCTAGAAACTAGTTTAACTGATTCTTTAAGAATTGTAGATTCTACAATAGATTCACTTACTTGTTTAAGGTCAAATGAAATTTACGAAGAAATTTTAAATTTGATGTCCACTGAATTTGTTGTTGAGGAAGAGGAAGAAGTTATATGTTCAAAAAAGCGAAGAAAAACCATTTCTACAAAACTCAGAGATTATTTAATTGTAGAAACTACAGGTGCTAGCTCGAATATTGATGAAACATTACATCTAAAAGCTATTTATTTTGAAACTTTAGATATAGTATTAAATGAAATGAAAAGGCGGTTTAATAATAACGATAAGTTACTTCTAGCGCTGTCAAGTGCAGAGCTTGATATGGATTTAAATAAAATGAAGATATTAGAAAATTATAATGTTAAGCTTCCATCTAAAGATGAAATAATTGTTGTAAAGAATTTCATAAAAAGAACCATTGAAGAAAATCCAAACACCGTTGTATTTAATGAACTTTTTAAATATAGGGTTGCATTTGAAGACACTTATAAACTATTAGCAACTGTTAAAACTTTTGGATGTAGTACTGCAATATGTGAATCAACATTTTAAATCCTTACAAGAATAAATCGTCCACAAAGACTAACAATGTCTCATCAAAGAATTGCCGATTTGAGTTTTCTTGCGTTTGAAAGAGAAAGAACAGAAAAAATCAATATGGAAGT